>KK502415.1:1288693-1348322 GCA_000688735.1 Glossina austeni | reverse complement strand
CGAAAATAAAGTAATTGTTATTTCCTTTACACGGCAATACGGGGAAGCATAATTAAAATAGAGCGCTAAATAGAGAGAGCAAAGATGCGTTCCTCTTGACCAAAGCCGAATTTACAAAATCTTGTAGCGAAAATTATTATCTGTTTTGAACTAAGGTAATATCTACGTTTTATTTATTAAATCAAATATTCCGTCACTTTCAGTTAAGGGAATCGTTCATCACACTTTTGCTTCTTGCTTCCATTAAAATTATTCTTTCGTAAGGAGAGAAAATGTAGATTACCTCCTTAGTTCAAAACAGATAATAATTTTCGCTACAAGATTTTGTAAATTCGGCTTTGGTCAAGGGGAACGCATCTTTGCTCTCTCTATTTAGCGCTCTATTTTAATTATGCTTCCCCGTATTGCCGTGTAAAGGAAATAACAATTACTTTATTTTAGCTTGTAACTGTGACAAGATAGGTTTTCTGAAAATTGTGCTGAATATGAACACAGGGCTTAACTTAACTTAACTACACTCAAAATGTCATGTTTTTGTTTTCGTTTCTTCTTTTAGATGGCTAATCCTGAACTACCCTTGGGTAGTGCTGAACAATTCCTTTTGACTTTGGCTTCTATATCGGAGCTGGCAGCCCGATTGAAGTTATGGGCATTCCGTTTAGACTTTGATAACAACGAGGTACTCTTGTAAAGGAATTCATTTCAATTTTTCAAATATTAATTAAAGCATTTGTTTATTTTATTGTGCATAGAAAGAGATCGCTGAACCTTTGATGGACTTGAAGCATGGCATTGAAATCTTACGCCACAATCGCACCTTCAAATGCATACTCTCCACTTTATTGTCGGTGGGTATATTTTTGAATGGTGCTGCCGTTAAGGGATTTCAAATCGAATACTTGGCTAAGGTCAGTAAATTTACAAAGAATAGAACTTTTTCTTTCTCCCTCTCTCTCTCTCTCTCCATCCATCTCTTACTTTTTGAGCCTGCTACTCTTTTATACATTAATTTTTTGTATTATGCTTTAGGTGCCCGAAGTTAAGGACACCGTGCATAAGCATTCATTATTGCATCATCTGTGTCATATGGTTATGGAATCATGTGCTGAAACCACAGATTTATATTCAGAAATTGGTCCAGCTACACGTGCCTCTAAAGCCGATTTTACTGAATTAGCTTACAACTTAGGCCAAATGGAACATGAATGTAAATCGTCGTGGGATCGTTTGAAACTGATAGCGAAGCATGATTGTCCGCCGCAGTTGAAACAAAAATTAGTAGACTTTTTAGCGGATTGTGCTGAAAGGATAATCTTACTACAAATTGTGCATCGTAGAGTTATGAACCGGTGCGATATATCAATTCAATCATTTATTTAATAATCTATTCATTAATAATTTTCGCCTATATAGATATCGCAAATTTCTCTTATGGCTGGGAGTACCTCAACATAGTGTGGCCGAATCAAAACCGAATGAATTTTGTCGAATTGTTTCGGAATTCGCTTTAGAATATCGTACTACGCGCGAGCGCGTACAACAGCAATTAGAGAAAAAAGCTAATCATCGCGAGAGAAATAAGACCAGAGGCAAACTGATTGTTGATATAACGAAATTCAAAACCAAAGAAGACAAACAAGATGCTGAGCTTAAGTATGTTTACAAGAAAAAAAAAAACAAACAAAAAAAAAAATAGAAAAATAACATTAACTTTCTACTAAATTACAATAATTAAGTTGCGTACATAAAGCTTAACGGTATGGTGTATATACAGCAAGCCAGGGCGAAGGTCCATATAACATTTAAAAATTTCTATTATTATAATTCATTGAAGCCAAAAAAAATAAACTTTAGGACTAAAGAAAGTTGGGCACTAGCATCTAAGACTCTCCTCTCTATTACGTCATATTTTTATGTAATACGTAAAAGCTGAAATAGCAAAAAAAATTCTATAAACACTGTTGAAGTGAAGACAGCAAACATCTTCTTAGGTTTGGGTCTTTACTATAATATGTTATGATTGACAGCATAGCCAGAAAAAACAAGTAAGGAAATTGTAGTGGGCCGCGGCCCATCATAAAATACCCAATACCACCTTACGTACAACGGCTTATGAAATTAAGCCGTTATATGGGAAGGGTTTGAACCACTTTCAACGGAGTTCGACCATGTCGGTGTACAAAATGTCATCTCAAAAATTGCGGCCTATAGGTTAAACACAAGAATACAAGGCGAACAGACGGGCAGGCAAGCTTAGATCGATTCAGAAAGTTAATTGCAATCGAGCGGTATAATAATTAAAGGATAGCATCAAACATCAGCATGCAAATAAGATTCTGTTTGCAAAACGAAAGAACTAATTTACTGCTACTAACTATCCTACGGTGTACTAACTATCCTACGGTGTACACAATTACTGAAGGAGTTCCATGTACAAACCGCGTTATAAAACAAAGAAATCAAAGAAATCGAGGCACTCCAGATTTCTGATATGTCTCAAAGCACTTTAAAAGCTATCACAGCGACCTTTTTTTACCATTGCATCGCCCCTAAAAATCCCCACATGTACCATCCTCTATATCTGTAAGCTGATAAATTAAGTATAAAAAATATCAGAGAATTAAGGGATGGGGGAATACTTATTGCAGATGTTGATAGGAACCCAAGGGTGAGCGTAAAATAAAATTTGGGTTTTCTGATAGCCTTTAATATCTTGTTAGACCCATTCATCAAAAATCCGGAGTGAGTTTATTTTCCTCTGGCATTTTTAACTACTAACCTAGTTTCTATGTTCTAATTTATCTCGAATTATATAAGCATGTCTTACGGTAAATGGTAACAGTTAGTGACAAAGGTTTTACGTAGGTTCCTGCCTATGTGGCTTAACCCTACGGTGCCAATGACACACGGGTTAATATAGCGTAACCCACGCCCCCCAGTGCGTTGGACAATCCCTATAAGCTAGAGGTCCAAACTACAATGGAGTCCAGATTACTTATTGCGTATGGCACAATAAAACCACTCTGGTAAGTGGTGAGGCCCACCCAAACCTCGGCTATTTCGGTTATTGGTAACAGTAAATTGTTTTTTTTTTTGTACTTTTTATAACATAACGCATAATTTGGCTTTCCAATGGCATTCAATTAGCAACGACCTTAGTAAGCCGCAAACGAATTTGAATATAATCAACCTTTTAGCAAAGGCAAAACTGCGGGCTACATGCGGTGGCCAGACTTTACGCCAGTTATTTATATACGAGTTTTTTGGATAATTGTTGTCGCAACTGCGCCGATTACATTGAATTATTGTCGTTACATTTTTGAGGTTGTAAACTAAGAAAAAGCTATTAGGTCTTTTTTAAGATGACGAAAGAGCGAAGAAAAAATCTGAAATCGAATTTTTTCTTTTAGTGAATCCTGAAGATTAATTACATATGGGTGTGGATTGATAATATTATTTACACTTGTCAAAAAATGTTTTCTTTAAGTGACATCAAGACCTATCTACCTATCTATGTATTTATTTATTTATCTACAATCTATTAAATGTAAGTCCTGTGATGGTTACTTTAAGAAGATGTACGGAAAACTCATCCACAAATCCATTCACACCATATCAATATCTCAATATCTTAGTGTATATTGTGCATCGTGTAGATTCCAAATAATATTTCGTTCCACAAAATAAGCTTAAGTTTCTCTCTTACTTTTGTTAATTGTACAAAATATAGCAATTGACGTTTCTTTCCTTACTATAAGCTTTTATTTAAGTTGCTTTTTTGAGAGATAAACTTTCAATCGACACCTCGGGCACCTCGAAATGTCCGACCATGCTGACTGTTTGCAAACACCTTTACTTACGATGACATGTAAAAAAATAAAAAAATATTTTCTATATTTAAAATGGTGGCCGCCACAAGACAGAACCAAACGGGAAGCTATTGATTGTTATTTCGGAAACTAATTAATAAATAAATAAATTATGAGTGAAAGAGAGAGAGAGAGAGAGAGAGGGATTTTTTTAAAATAATTTTTTTTTTTAAATAATTAAGTGAACTAAAAGAAAAAAAAGGAAAACGATTTCACACAGTAAAAACTCTTAAGGGCTTAGAAAAGGCCGAGATAATATATGGCGTTCACCCATTGGTTTCCTTAAATAAAAGCTTATTCAAAGAATATTTTTTACACAGTTTACTTATATAGGAATACGGATGTATATGGACAATTGTGGGTGAGCCGAATTTTAGGCCGAATTACCTTGTATTTCAATTTTCTACAGAGATTTTATTAAGACAAATAAAAAAATTTTTAATCATAATTCACGCAAAGGTTATGCGGACCTATGTTTTGGAAATTGTAAGCGATACCATTGTAATGAGAAAAATGTTAAGATTTTGCATATTCTTCTTGAAGGTCTTACAATATCAGTCGTGATATGAGGAGGACCGGACAACAGCAAAGACACAGAAAGACGGAAGGACAGAAACATCTTAATCCATTCGCTTATTTTCGCTCCGATCGATAATGTGCTTATAATACAATTTATCGAACATGCAGATACGTTCAACGTGTCGAAATGTGCGCCCGTGGAAAACATGAAAACGGTTATCACGCATAATGACGAAGGCACACGCGTAAAATGAAAATATGGCAAATGTTTAATTGTTGACAAATTAAATGCGCGCGATTAACGCGATTTATGACAACGACAGACAAAAGTTTCATTGTTTTGGATAAGACGCAGTCGGAGATAGCAGGAGATTTTTAATACAAACATGAGTTGTATGATGTTATTGCTGTAGAGCAATGAATGGATAGTTTCGGCTAAAACGCCACACAATTTCGGGGTAACTTTTTTGTTTGTAGAATGTGTATGCTGTCACAGTAATAAATTTTACGCAACGGAATATTTAAGAATTCTTGAATAGTTCTAACGAGAAAAATTTGTACATTTTCAGAGAACTTTTGGGTACACCAAGCTCAGACATAGCTGATGGCACTCTGACATGGCGACGTAGGAGAGCAGAAGCTTTAAAATCTCCTATTAATAGGCAAAGTGAGGAGAATTTTACAGATGGCGATGATGAAATTTTAGAGTCTTTAGTGAAGACAGCCACCAAAGCGCCTGGTAGCCGCACAACGCCCAGAGAACGTAAGCGTACCCGCCACGCTGACAGGAAATCATGTAAGTCGGAATTAGGGTTTGGTTTGGTTTGGTTTGATTTTCTCGAACCCAGCCTTTTTTTTAATTCTTTAAGGAACTGAATTTTGATATGTAATTATTTTTATATATTTTATTTTTTGTGTTTTTATATTCGTTTCTTATACACATTAGGTTTTTATAGTTACTACAACAATACCTACCGTTCAAATTATTGATACATAAATATTTTCAGAATAAGGTTGAATTTTTAAGCTTATTTATTAAACAAAATCTCTTATAAAGTAGAATTTTTATTTATTTATTTATTTTTTATTAACATAGCTTTCTGTTTGTTTAATTTCTCTTTAATTTTTCTTTTCTTTCTGGCTCACTTTGTGTTGAACTTCTTTCTTATTATTCATCCTTTTTAAAAATGGATTTCAAACGGTTTAATTTACTAAATTCTCTTACGCTATCGTTAATATTATTTTTAATATCATTTAAAATGTTCAAAATTAACACCGAAATCGATGACAAAAAAACTATGCAAATATAAAATTGCCTGAAGTGAAGCGTTCGCGTACCCGCGAAGGATTTACAGTTGACAAGGCTCCATCGCCTTAAATTGTTATTGTGATTTCAGGGTTAGTTTACTTATATGTTTTTTTTTTTTTTGTTTCTTTTTTCTGCCTCAATTTGTTATAACTTAGAATAGTTTTGCAGATAATAACATTTGCATGCTTTAAGCAACGTAAAGAGTTTTGCTTGTTTCTGATGTTCTGGTTTACTCCAAAAAAAAACGTTTAGATTTCAATTGATTTTTGCTTTTTAAATAATGCTTAACCTACTTATAAGTCAAATCGCAAACATTCAAATCTCGCTAACTATTCATTGAATCGTGTAGATAAGTTTTATTATGTGACTGTCGAAATGAATCTGTGCTGCCCTTCTATTATGAAAATTTCTTTTTTTTAGTTTGTGCGGATGTATGCAAAATCCACCTTCTATTCCGCCGTTTTAAGACTGTTTGTCCGTCTGTCCGTGTGTCTATCTTGTTTGCTTGTCTTCAATCTACAGGCCGTTATTTTTGAGATATTTTGAGATTATATTCGGTACACAGACATGTCTTGATCCAAAGACGAAAACTATTGAAAATCCTTAGGATCGGACCATTTATTACACGAATACGTTTAGGGGGGTGTGGGCGGCTTATCAATGTTTAGGGATATCATCATCAAGTGTCTGGGGTTCAAAGTCATCTTCATACGCCTTTTGTAATTGTAGGCACACCACAGAAAGATCTCAATTTTTAGATAATTCAACTTAATCGGTATATAAGATCGATAATTGCTGTAGGTCACAAACTGTTGCTAAGTATATATTGAATCTTTTGGCTTTTCATTAGTTTGTTCAGATTTTGCAGTTCCTAGGAACATATGTGAGAGCAAGAACAAGAAATAATAGATAGAAACGCGTAAATTTAGTAGAGCAAGCATGGGCAACCGCTGGAAGCAAATGGCTTCTATCTGCGTTTACTACTGGGCCAGGTGTGCAGCTCTCAAATATCACATATGTTTAAATGTTCTCTTCTTGTTCTTTAGGTCATAAAATGAACGATTTAAAAAGAAGGCAAACTGACGCAGAATGTCGCACTTTTAATAATAGTTGGATTCTTGTTCTGGCCTTGGCCGTGATATAAAAATTTAAATTGTCCCTTTGATGACAAAAATTGCCCATCCCTCTCCTATGTGGGCTTCCTCTAAAGCATACCATTGCACATTGCGTCCATGACTTTGTCCTTTGTTCTTGAAATATAGATGATTGCAAAAATTGAAATCGAATGCTGGCTCGATATACAATATAAGCAAAAAAAAAAAAAAAAAAAAAAAAAAAAAAAAAAAAAAAANAAATGCAAAATATTGTTTTCTATACATAGCATTAGATATTTAAATGTCAAAAACACAAAACAAAATGTACGCAACTTGTGTCTGCTTCAGATTTTGAATCAGGAATATTAACTTGCGTTTGGGTCGTTTTGGAAGGATTCTTACGTAATATATGTTTGATAAGTAAGGAACACAAATATATTTCGTTGAGTTTTGCTTAGTAAAACTTCTAATCATTTTGCATCCGATCGCAATTCTGCATGATTCTGTGAATATATATTTTCGCTTAAATATTTTATACAAAACTAAAGGAGCATGAATCTTAAAAGAAATTTCTACTCTTTGACTTTGAATATGTATTAGTATGTGTTTGTTTAATTTCTTCGTATTTGCAGTGCGTCGTACCTTGAAGAACGGTTTAACTGAGGAGGAAAAACAACACGTGGCAGCCTTAATACAAACATACTAAAGTTACTTTACCATGCCAACAACACAACGATCAATATTTAGGAGAAATGATTTTTTTATTTTCAGTACCACGTGTCTGTTAAGGATGATGCGAGAAAAATCGACATAATCACACGAATATTGATTACATGTGATTTTTTTAAACAATTAAACAAGATCTCTACAGTTCCAAAATGGGAATATGAAGATTTATGCGAAAGAGCATGAACGAAGCCTTTATCTAAATTCTAAATTTCGATAATAATTATTTGAAAATTTACTAAAATTAAAACAAAAAAATAAAAACACTTTTTTTTTTTTTTTTTTTTAACAATTTTAATAAGTTTATGAAAGGGAGAGCCTATGAAATGAAACTCGAAGAGTGTGTAATTCCCTTTCTACATTTCGTCGTCTCTCCCCAAAGTTTTTTATACCATGTTTAAACAACGAATCTAAATATTAAAAATTAAGAATTTCACATAATTTTACGCTTTCGAAAAATTAAATATATTATAACTTGTTTTTATAACTTTTTACTAAGTAACATTTTTTAAACTAATTTTCATGATTTTTTCTTCAATACTTCTTTAATGCCCTATTAGCAATTTCTATATATTTCGTTTCGTTAATCAGTTCATATCTCTTTAACTCTAATTAAATAAAAAAAAAAAAAAAAAAAAAAAAAAAAAAATTAAACCAAATGTATAATAATAATATATAAATCTTTTATAAAGGAAAAATAAAAAACGAAAAGTGAACAGTGAGAATCAAAACAATGTAGGGACTGTTCGTTTGTTGAAAATTAATTAAATCATGATAATAAAATTTAATATTAATTAAAAAGGCAAACGAATCAAATGTTTTTAATTTTCCATTGAAGTCTTCAAAAACCATTCGTGCAAGGCTGCTGCACAAAGTCTAGGCAAAAGCCACGATTGTCGATGTCGGTGGGTGCTTCAATTCCGTCGGTATGAAAATGTAAACGAAATGGTCTAACGCTGCCTGGAAATAATGTGCAGTAGAAATAACATTGCTATTATATATATATATATATACATATGTGTGTGTGGATGTGGTTTTGGTTTTCTACGCAAGCGAGAATCTTTAAAGATACTACTGGACCGCACCGGTAGTATGCATGATTCGGCATTCGTAGCGCCAACTTTGTCTACCCCAGTCTACTGTTACGTTTTGCTACATGGAGGCTGGTTGCAGTTAGCGTGCTACGACTGATACAACCTTAACGGTTCCTCTTATTATGACTTCCATTGCTTCTTCTCGTCCTCCACTCCTAGTCTCAGTTTCTCTAGTTGTCGTTGCTATTGAAACATTTGCGTCACAGAGTTGTTCACGACGCCTCTTACTGTGGTTTTTGGTCTTGCATTTGAATATCTCGTGCCCATCCAACCGACCATATGCCGTCGGACAGTGGAACATTGTACACTTACCGTCCTTTTTCGTGTCTGTATACCGGTGAACTATTTCCTCCTGATTTCTCTACATAGTTTCGCATGCAACTCTGACCAGTCAAAAATATTGGGGATGCACAGGGACGTTCATCGGTTCAGAATATCAATTGGGATCGCTTCTGAATTCACTAGGGCCGCGTCTTCCAACATAGCTCGGAAGGCACATATCTGCATAAGTGCGTTAAGTAGTATGTCGTCAGCGTCTTCCCACGCGTTCAACTTTAATTCACACTGGGCTTACGTACAACATTTCCGATGTAACTATCGTAGATATGACTTTAGTTAGAGTAGCTCTAGGACCTCTAATATTTAACATAATTTAATTGAATCCGGGCCGCTGTGTCCACTGCCATTTGAAGCTCACCAGATTAACAATAGTGCCGCTAATATCGTGCCAAGTCTTTCAATATACTTTGTAATTTACACTTGTATACTTTCGACAATTTTTCGATTGCTTATTAGTATCACATCCGTTTTATGGCCAGCCAGGTCTGGCCGGCCAGCCGTCAAGCTATACTTTTAGATAACGGCAACGTAATAGTCGGCGTTGGACGCTTCCATAAGTCGCTCTATTTATGCGCGCACGTGCGCTCGCATATGTTTGTGTGTGAGTATTTGTGTACGTTTGAATGTGTGGATTTATGTTTGTATGTATATAATAAAGAACTTACTTTGCACAGTCTTCTGTACCATGCCTGCTTCAGCACTAAATATACCACCGCACACACGGTCCTCACAAGCGCTAATCGGTGGTATGCGGTCAGCTGAACGCATGCAGCCGACCAATAGCCAGTCTTGTATGCATGCGTCTTCGATCATTTGTGTGCCTCCGCCCACCATTGTACCGACTTCTTCATTCGAGTTGCCCGATATTGTAAAAGATCGCGGAGGATTATTTTCTGTTCATATTCAGTCCACATAATAACTTAAACCATTTAATATACATGAACCGTTACCTAAATCTGGACAAGCGTTATATTGTATGCCACAAAAATTTCTTTCTGTTCTAATGCAAACACTATAATCTTGATTGGATAGTTGGCGACCGGAAACTGTGTTAAAATTAAAACTTTTTACACGACCACTTATATTGGTGTAGTACTGCAGGCAGCCTTGATCGGCCCTATTAATGCTGCCGCAATGAATTTGAGTGACACGTATGCGCCATATGCGCGGAAAAGTACCGCTGGTTATTATCGAAATAACTATAGGATTGCTTTGGCCCAAACCAGCGTCCACGTACACTAAGGAAATTTAAAATTATTACGTAAAGGGGGGAAAGGAATAGAAAAGTGAAGATTTAAAGGTACTGTGATCTCCTGAAGAAGAACCGCATATCGTCGGCACAGGACTACTTCCCGATATTAATAACTGATCTTGTGTGCATAAATGATTTGTGGGCTCTGGTTGCGCTATAGAAAACATATCTAAATCCAGCCTAAACGGAAAATTTGGCGAATTTTGAGACCGTCTGAACTGGTCAAGAATTTCAAATTATTTTATTGCACTTTACCTTAACTGACAAATGTCAGGATGCAATTTTTGTACCGTAACCTGACAGCTGCCGGTACCATCGTAAGTATCCGGATGATTTGGATTAACAAAATATGTAGAGTTTTCCCTAACTATACCGCCGCAAGTTTGCAAAACTGAAATTGTAGAAAAATTAGATAATTGTATAAGTTGAACAACAACAACAACAACAACAACAACTGTTTTATTTTTTAACAAAAAACAACTTACAAACACAACACAAGCCATAACCTCCACCGCAGGGGCCAGCCGGTATACCATTTCTTAAAGCGCAATCTTTGCTGGGCAAACAGTTTCCATATTCACCAGAAGGTGCCGAGCATATCGTTAACCCAACGGGTATTAGTGTAAAAATTGGTAAAACTGAAAATTTTCAAAACTATTAAAAACAAAACAAATTCTAACAATAGACGTATAAAACAATCTCAGTAAGATATCAAAATAGGGTATAATTGATGATCAATCAAAATATTTTGATTGAAAATATTCGATGGGTTTTCTCTATGTTGGTGTTGACGTGTTGTTCGCTTGAAAAATCATAAACCTATAGTATATATAGTTAAATTTCAGGTTGGTTCAAATATTAACATGAGAAAAAAAAAACAACAATGAAGAAGCAATAAATAAAAAATAAGAAATTATAGTCGGCCGCGACCGAATCTTTTATACCCATCGCCTTTATCTTAGGAAAGACCGAAAAATCTACGAAAAGCTAAATTTCCATACTTTATAACATTAGGAGGACGTAACGGACCTTCTTTGCTTTTTAGAACTAAAGTGAAATCGTGTTTCGCTTGCAGTGTACGAGTAACGAGCAAATAATACGGAAAGCAAAAGAGCCCACAGTTCCTGTTGTATAGACATGTGGATGATGAAGGCGTCTATCCTTTGATCGGTTTCAAATTCTTTTGCAAACTCTTAGCCGATATCATCATTTTCAGTAACGGGAGAGACGGGACTGACGGATATGCCTAAGTGCATTCCGAATTTGAAACTGGTCACGAACTTAAATACTTTATGGGACTTTTCAGGGTTGTTTCTGTTTTTATGCACTATAAAATTGGGTAGGCGGGGTCAATTTGCCACTCTTTTTACACAGATGCTATATACGTTCAAATTTATATTAGTTTCAAACTAACTCTGTTTTGCAAAACAGAGTAGGCGTGTCCTTCGTCTGATTTGTCCCATTTTCAATGCCCATCCCAAGCGCAAGAACCTTCAACGTTTCTGCCAAATTTCAAATCGATAGCTTCACTTTTGAGGCCACAAGAATGTTTACAACAGACATTACACAGACGGACATGCCCAAGTCGATTAAGTATTAAATATTGACCACGAATATATGCACATTGTGCGCTCACTTGTGGAAGCTTCCTTCTAGGCATCGCAAACGTTTTGATAAAATGACTACACTTCACATCCTTCGGTGATGGGTATGAAGAAAGAAAAATATTAAACTTAAGAAATAAATGTCGTGAAATGAAGAAAAAAATGGAATTAAAAATATAAAAGTGAAAAATAAACAATAATTAAACTTAAGCAAAATATTGTAGAGAATGCTGGAAAAAGAAATATAAACATTTTTATTAACCATGTCGTCGCCCATTCGATAACTTGTATTAAATGCTGTCTAGAAGAATTAAAATTAAAGAGAAGAAGAATTCACAAACGACGTACTTCTGGCATCACGGTTCGGTGAGAACGACTTCCAGCCGTTACCAAAGAAAAAATCTTTCCATGAAGAGCTTTCAACTTTTGATGAGTTGATAGCCAAAGTGAACAAGACGATTAAATCGAAAAGCACCAACTGATGACACGCCACTCTGACTATTTTTCCCCTATTGTGCATATATATATATATATGTATGTATGTATATATAAATGTATATATTATTATATGCATTCCATACGGATATGGAAATGTCCGATAAGACTTATAACGAAAATTTAATGCGCTGCCGTAAACTTGACGCCGTACGTCATAACTTAATAAAGATCAAACTATTAAACAGCAGATGACAACTGCAACTGAATAAATTTATATTTATACGAAATGTGGCAGAAACGAGAAAACAAATGAAAAAGAGAAAAGAAAATCGCTCATAATAGGACGCAAATGCGTGCCTGGATGAATGCGTAGGGTTTAATGACCGTTCAACTAACTCAACTAACAACAGACAGCGGTAATTATAACTTAAGCAAAAAATCGTAAAAATTTCTTAATTTTCGTTTTCATTTTGGTTTTCAAGTCGCATATAATTCCGTACGCGCAGGCGTTCGCTACGATGCCATCTAAATGTTGTAAACAATTAGTTGAGCTTGAAATGCTCTGCTATAGATTAGTCAAATTAGTCAATGTGTGTTGGCGGTGATGGCATTGTATAAACTGTAATAAGAGTGAACAACACTTGTGCGTCATATCATTAGACAAGTGTTAGTCGAACGAAAACAGTAAATGTATTATTTTTTTTCTTCTTTTTTTGTTTCTACGGTTAGCGACACATTTGGGCAGCACAAATTTTTATTTAATTAACAAAAAAAAAACAAAAATTGTGGTAACATATCTGAACTCTTCCTGAAATCTAAACACGTAATTACCGCAAGGAAATGGTGCATCAATTTTCTCATATCGTTAGTGACTCTCCGCTCCGCTAGTGGCTGGTAGAAAACATCCATTCTTAATAAAAATACTGCAAGTGCTTGAATTTTTTAGTATTTTTTGATTTTTTATTTACGGGATGACGGATAAGAGCCCACATTATGTTGAACTTCACTTCACAGAGACGCTACGCAACAGATTAGCAAGACGAGGGGCGGAATTGAGAGAATAGTCTCACTCTGAGAGACTGCAATACGGTTTCTTGAACCTTATAAGTGGAACTATATAGAAACAGTTATGCGGCATATGCTGCATATAATTTTTGGCATTTCGCTATTGTTGTTTTTGCCATTGTTGTTGTTGTTGCGTTTTTCGCCACGGTTCTGTTGTATGTGTGCACGGGTATGCAAGTACTGCTTTAACAACTTCCTGGTGCTTATGAGTTTTACACCATAAGGGCAAGTTACACTTACGCGCGCATACACACACTATCGCCTCTATCTATCTATGCCCGCTGTCTAGTATTACTGTTGCTGTCTATTGTTCTCTAGCTAAACGCCAAGTCCGGAAGCATGTGAACACTCATCTGCTAGAACAAATTTAAATTATACAGCCTAACAGCAAGCGTGTCTGCAAGCAAACAATAATTTTCATTTTGGAGCATAACGTTAGGTGTGTAAATAAGTTTTCAACGGCTTTCTAAGAGGTGGCGTTATGGGTCTGCGACAATTGGTCGCAATTTGAATGATATTCATAGCCTTTTTAATAAGCGACGTGCTGTTACCAATCCACGTCAAGTTTAAAAGTGAAAAGATTTAATTGTTCCTAATAGAGGATTTTTGTAACCATCATCCGAGTTTATGTAGCGCTATAGAAAGTATTTCTCAGAAAAGAACAAAATCCATGTTTACTTGGTTGGATTTAAACGAATTCACACAAAGTCTACCGATAGTGCTGGCAAAGAGCCGGATCATTGGCGATTTGTTGTGTTAGTTTAAAAAATTGAGAAAAATTGCAAATATATTTTTAAGCATTTAACGGTTGCTCGCGTAAGGTAATGAGCTTAGATTTTGAAAACTTACTCCAATTTTGTTGTCTATAGGTAGATAAATAACAAAGAAAAGCAAAAATATTGAATGTTGAAAATGACGCTATTGAACCCTACAGCAGTTGTCCGTCCGTCCATCTGTCCACTTTTAAACTTATTCTCATGAAATTTTGCACACTGACGTATTTTGGCTCGAGAAAAAAGCTGAGAAGTTGCCTAAGTTGACCAGAGAACGACTTATTTTGAAAAGATTTTGTCATGATATGTAGGGAAGAATTTGAAATTTTCAAAATTCCTCGAAAAAATCGCTAAGCAGCATATTTTGGCATGGTAAAGTGATTTCAAAAATATGGATCGGATGGATCCAATTGTTCCATCGATTCTGTATAAGAGCTTACAAAAATAAAACTTTTCATGACAACAATGTCGAACTTTTAGTATGTTATAGTAAAAGCCGATCATAGCGAGCACGAACATTTATTTTGTTGGGGCCCACTACATATAAGCTGATGATACCTTCATAAGTAAAGCAAGAAAATTAACTTTCTGTTACGTTTAGATCACGTCATTTTACGTCTTTCTTACTTGTTTCCACTTCAACTAAGAAACAAATGCATTTTATTTGGACTTATGGCATACAAATGTGAAGAACAGCGCTTACCTCTAATATTGAAATGCTCCAAAAATATCAAGCTAAGATCCTTCGTCTTAATTTTAATAATCCCTGTTTCCTTAGCAAAAAAACCATTGGATTTTCCACTCATCAAAAATCGAATTCAACACATTTCCTCAAGACCTCATCCGGCTAAGTAATCATGTAAATATTTGTACTGGATGACTCCAATGAAGTAAGAAGATTGGAAAGACACCATATATTGGATCTTCCACTTAGGTATTAAATTAATTTTGTTCTTTAAATTATTTTAATGAATTTTCTAAGTGTAGTTTCGTTTTATTTGTTTGAAAATCATATCGATATTAACTTATTGTCCCCATTAGGGATAGCAAGCTCTGTTATTTTTCTCATCTTGATATTAGTTTCAATAACTTGTAAATTATAGCCTTTCAAAGCCTGTAAAAATTGAAGAATATTTTAGATCCGAGACGATCTTTCTAACCGGCCAACAATTCAAAATATTGGCGCTATAGGACATTTTTGAAAGAATTGTGCGACTTGTTAATGCCTATATAGAAGAAGAAGAACAAAATTGGTCATACGTCTTGCCACTGTCTACCCCAATACTTCTAACGGCTACTTGATTTTTTCTGTAGCTTTTGCGGTACCAATCCTTTAACATAGTTTTTTGCCATGTCACAGAGAGATTCTCTTGAGCGGCAGATAAAAGTAATAGTAAACACAAGTAACATAAGTAAGATATTTACGTCACTAGGGAACAGTTTCTTCTTCTTCGAAGCATATATCTGGATTAGCAGGTCTTAAAGTCGTAGTACAATTAAATAACTAGTCGCGAAATCGTTTTAAATTACAACACACTTATGAACTATTGTTATACTCGTGTTTAAACATTAAGCAGACTATGGATCACAACAAGACGATGCCATCTGACAGCTTTATTAGGCGAAAGTTTAAAAACGTAGATATTCCACTGTTTAATACGTATGAAGGATTTTCAAGGAAAAGCTGTCAGAACATCACCGAAGGAGCAGAACATGTTCAAAAGTATTTTTTAATATGACAACGCCCGGTCGCAGAAGGTGAAAACCTCTTCCCAGTATTGAACTATTGTACCACTTTGCCCGCTCGTCATATTCAGGAAATCTTGCTTCTTCTAGTTTCTACCCGTTTCAACAGACAACAATCGGATGTGTTTGCGCATTCGTTCGTTCGATGAGGTGACACTTTCGTATATAGTGTCAAAAGATGAGTTTCGTTTTCCGCACGACATTCATATGTGAATGTGGAGAAGATTTGTTAAACGGAAAAAACTAATCACTATTAATAGACTCGGTCTTTGCAATGGTTCAATAATACTATTTATACACGACGCTTACATGCCTTGTAGGAAAAATGAGTTAACTTCCGAAACTGATTTAAATTAAATTTTGTGTTTACACGTAACAATTATGACTACAGCAATGCCATAACGTAAGTTTATATATCATTTGTTATTCTGACATTATACCGGGCAAGGCACACTAATGTGTTACGTGCATAGCACGCACGAACCTACGAACATGTATACTTTCTGCTCACAGCAATTATTTGTTCGCCTGCCTGAGTGCAAGGCTACAATATTTCAAATGTCCATTGCCTGCTAAAGGGAAAGGAATGAGCAATTAATGTACCAAACGATTAGGATGATTTTTGTCCCTTGTAAATACTTTAATAAGCTACAGTTCGTACAGGATTTCGTATGATGTACTGGGTTCCTTGTTAGTAATGTTGATTTAGTAGCGGCAAAAGGTCACAATTTCTACATAGTCGAAAATCTTTTCACACATACACCCCCGGGAGTATCAGGAAATGTACGGGTAAGAAAAGGTATGGACAAATTTTGAGGTCGACGGTTCAATTAATTTTTGTTTTAGTTGTTAGTCAACTATGTCGTTTCACAGGTGCTATAGTACGCCTTCACAGAGTCGGTACTGTCAAGATTACCGGACTATAAATCAATTGAGAAAAACGCTATGAACTCTTTTTACTTCACTTGTATTATGTAAGTAGTTCTTCTAAAAGACTTTGTTATGTAGAGAGCTGCAACTAGTGGTTGTATTAAAAGTTATTCAATAAATACAAGTGAGGTATACACAAAAAGTGAATTTTAGCAAGTCAGGAGGCCGTTCGCAATAATTGTGGGACTAAACAATTAGAGGTTCTTTGTAAATATTTGCTTAACAATTTTTTCGGAAATATCTTCAAGGCATCCTGTATTATGCATGAAAGTATTTCGAGAGCGAGATTTACTGCCTAAGCCTAAGACTAATAGTAGAGGCCATATGGGTACGTATCTCTTGTTCTTTTGTTTTTTTTCTTGTTCTTTTAATAACAATAATGGCAGTTACCTATAAATACGTAGAAGCATTTGAAGATTTCTGTTTCTTGAAATTAAAATTTTCAGATTTGCAAGTCTTCAAGGTAACCTCGTGTAATCACGAGACACAAGTTTTAAAGAACTTCATTATTTTAGATAAGAAAAAAAGAAAAAACAAATTCTATGTTCTATGTGCAACTCGCCATTTGAGTCCCCGATGTTCAGCCATTTTCAATTTGAAAAAAAAAAAAAAACCATTTTGTAAAATTTCATTCTATTTCTTCATATTTATTTTTTTGATTCATTATAGAAATTTTCTTATAGAAAAGCCTCTCCGATATTTAGCAATTGATAGGTCTTTGACTACTGCAAAGTTGCATGGGTTGGTTGAAGAAGGTGTTACCCGGACAAGTGTAAACCTGACCAGACCAAACGCCATTGTTTAAAAAACAATAAATGTACCTAAAATCAAATACAATCTTGCAGAGAAGCGAAATCGTTTTAATGGCCTTTCTCTCGTAAATTCTTACCTACGACATGTAGCATCAAGTTCCCGTGGTAGAGGAAAACGCGTATTACTGCGTACAGATTGACAAAAAAATTGAACGTAATTTGTTATGACACCAGGCGGTATCGTTGTGGGCGTGGGTGGGGGTGGTGGTAATGCTGGTAGTGTTGGTGGTGTTGGTGATGCCGTGCTAGTTTCGGTTGCTGCATTGGCTGTGGGACAAGTGGGACTTATCTGATTCGTATGCAAAATAGCAATAAAGAAAATTATATATATAAACACACACGCATATATATATATACGCATATGTATATGGTAATACATCGGAGAGATAAAATTTTGAAAATCAATAGTAACTTACTCCAGTAGCATTACCACAAATTTGTGGATAATTAATGTTGCACACATGGAAAGGAGCACAGCTGCCAGTTATATCTGAAGGAAATGTATTGCCCAGACACAAGGCGTAAGTACGCACACCAGTGCAGGCAAACGTTTTAGAATCATCACATTGATTACAATTGCTGCACGATGCTGAAAATCCCATTTGATTAGGTTGACAAATTATCGCCGTATTGGTTGAACACGCAAATCCGGTAGGACATGAGGTCACCGTACCCTGTGGCAGACCGTTTACGCAAACTTGAAATTGCGTTTGCGAAACACAAGCTAAATTATTTACGGACGAGCATTCATTACATTCGCTGCTCGCTAATAGTATGTGACCCAAAAACCACAATGCAGGCGACTAAAATAATTTCACATTCGCAAAATATGTAAAGTTTATGCGTCTTTAATTAACTCAACTTAAAGTCGAATCCTATTTTATTTATCTATTTTTTTTAACTTACTCCGAAATAATTTAGAATAGTAGACCTAAACATTTTCTTGTTAGCGCTTAAAACGATAGAATGTTGATTAATTTTTTTTTTTTTGGGCAATAAGTTGACATTGTTATGTAAATTATTCAAATCTTTTTAGAGACATATCTTTATCTAATCTTTGCAGTCCCTTTTCGCAGATAAATGTTTGCGAAATGGCAATTAAATACTTTTGTCTACGCAAATAATAGTTTAGATTATGAAATGCATTAAATCTTTACGCTTACGTTTAGTGTCTGCTACTTACCCGAGGAATATGTTTGTAATTTGAGTATGTCCCTATGTCGCGTTAATGGTTCGATTTTTCTTTGGTGTCATAAAGAGTTTAGAAACCAATTTCGCGTCTTTCATGAACCTGGCAACAAGTGGTCATTATTTGGTTCCGTAAGGTTCATTTACATTTCACCAAATGTCTGCGTTGGTTCTAAAGAAAAATTTGAAAATTCATTTTCAACCTTCAATTAGTGCGTCCTCTTAGCTGCAAAATGCTTGCAAATGTTGTATGCTATAGGAAAGGAAGACCTATGGCCGTTGGCATCCACGCTCAGCTATCCAGGCTTAATTCGTTAAACTTCCTTCGCCGCCAGTTTGCTTTTGGAATTCTAAAAATTTCAGGAAATCAAAGGTTGGTATTTGGTTGAAACGTTCTTAAATCAATTTCACAGATAGACGTTGAGGGCGTCATTCATTCGCAAACATTCATTCGCCAGTCACTAAAAAGTTAAAACACTTTGACAAAAAGATCAACACATACTAAATTTTCTCATCAGTACTTCGAGATAGTGATCATTCCAGACTCGCCCCGATGTACATTGACAGTGGGAGGCATTAACGTAAAAGCAATTAACTGTACATAGAAGACATTTGCATGTATATGCAAATCGATGTAGCAAACGTATGTGAAAACTAGAAAGAAAGCGATACAAGTAAAAACCAATGCAGCATAAAGCACATACGAACACGTAGAAGAACTGTAGCAAATAGGGAAAATATAAATTAAATTGTAAACACACTGATACGCATATGTGCAATTTCGTAGAATTTCGTAGAAAGAACCGTTTACGTAAAGGGAGGAAAACAGAGGGCCGCACAACAGAGTAAGTGAATAAAGCAAGTAATTATAATATAATAAAATTAATGAAGTAATTAGTAATAATAGTAAAAATAGCAATAACTTTGATAATCATAAACAAAATCATAATAATATTAACATTAATAATGATAATAATAATAATAATAATAATAATAATAAGAAAACTTGTATTCTGTTGCGACCGAATCTTTTATATCCCACCACAGTTATTCTATAAGAGATTGAACAAGGAAACTATAATTTGTATATTCCTTAATATTGGGTGGGCGCGACCGATTTTTGCTATTCTGGTAGAGTAATTTTGTGGAAATTTATATTGTGTGTCTGTTGTAGTTTATGAGCAACGACCCTCAGACACAGAAAGCAAATGTGTTCTCAGTTTTGGTTGCATAGTAGCTCATCCCCTTCAATTCAAATTGGAGTAATATGAGCCCCCTTAGCAGTTGTACCTCTTAATCCTTTTCAAATTCCCTTATTAAACACTATTATCTTATTATTATTATCAGGAATCACTGTAACTTGAGCTCATCATAGTGTAATAGAAAGAAATCACTTCCAAGCAACTCAGCGATTATTTTTCACTGTATTATTAGGTATTTATTTTACTATACTGCAAGCGTGTGAATATATTGCAGCTCCTTTTACAATTGCAGATTCTGTATATGGATCTAGTTTTTTTATAGCTACTGGATTCCACGGAATTCATGTATCAATTGGTTCAACTTTTCTATTAATTTGTTTACCACGACGTCAAAAAACCTTCATTTCGGCTTTGAAGCCGCAGCTTGGTATTGACATTTTGTCGATATTGTTTGATTATTTCTATATATTTCGGTTTATTGATGAGTAGATTACTATTAAATAGTATAAATAACTTTTTCCATCACTTTAATAACATATATTTTTTTATTAATTTCAACTATTGTAATATTTATTTCCTCAATTTTATCAAAAAAAAAAAACTTTACTTGATTGAGAAAAAATATCACCATTTGAATGTGGATTTGATCCTAAATCATCTTCTCGAATCCCTTTTTCCTTACGATTCTTCTTAATTACAATTATTTTTCTAATTTTTGATATGGAAATTGTTTTAATTTTCCCTATTATTATTATTATTATTATTATTATAAAAACATCAAATTTAATTTATTGAACTATTTTTTCTATTATTTTTATTATAATTTTACTCCTTGGACCTTATTATGAATGAAATCAAGGTATATTAAACTGATCAAAATAATAGTGTTGTAGTTAAATGAACATCTAATTTGCATTTAGAAAATATTCGTTATTCAATCTTCTTTGAATATGAAGCAATAAATTGCAATTAGCTTCGACCTAATCTTAGGTAAATTGCCCTTATTCCTTAATCGAAACCAAATAAAGGTATATCACTGTTAATGATAAAATTGAGAAAATCTCCTGCTAATTTTTAACTTTTAATGGTTAAATTCCATTTATACTTCTTTTTTTATATAGTTTAATAAAAACATTACTTTTTCATTGTAAAATGAAAAGGTAATTTTTATAAATTACTAAAATTAATTCAACAATATTCAAAGATATTCTATCTCCATAACATCTTCAATGTTACACCCTTTATACGCTCTTTGAATTAATAATAAATAACAATAATTCATAAAGTAAAACTTAATAAATAAATGTTTAAATTATTATTTTGAGCTAACTGATTAATTTGAGATATATTTACTAAATTTCTATATAAATTCTGACCACCTAAAAATTCAGATCATGCTTGATCAAAAGACTTTAATGGTATTTTTCCTATAATTAAATAATAATTAATAAACCGCATAAGTAGAGATCTAAGGTGTAAACCATATTCCAAATATTATAAGAATATATAGATTTATTAAAGAAAAATAAACTAATATTAGAGATTATATAACCAACAATGTTAATAATATAATAATAACCAATAGTGTTAATAATTTTAAATAAAAAGGTAGTAAAATTATTAAAGGGTTTGGGAAAATTAACCATCTTAACATTCTCCCTCCTACAATTCTTATAAATAATAACCGAATTATTCTTTTTAAAATAATTCACCCTTCATCTCTTAAAAAATTTATTGAAAAAAAATTTAAATACCCTGTTATAGAATAATAAACTAAACGAAATGAATAAGTAAACTGTTAATCCTGTAGAAAAGAAAAAAAGAAAAATAATTAACGGTTGACAATGAAACTATTTCTAAAATATTGCCTTTTGAATAAAATCCTGCTAGAAAAGGTACTCCGCATAATGCTAAATTTGCAATATTGAAACATAAAGAAGTTGAAAGTATAGAGCTTCTTAACCCCCCCTCCCCTCCATTAAACGAATATCTCGACTATTATTTATATTATGAATAATAGCCCCTGCACATATAAATGATAAAGCCTTAAACAAAACATGGGTCAATAAATGAAAAAAAGCTTATTTTATATATTCTATTGATAAAATTCTTCTTCAAACTCATAGCTAGCATCTAACTCATCTATAAATATAGTTAAACCGGATAATAGTAGAAAAAATCTTCCTATTCAATTTCTAATTAAAACTAAATTAAATCGAATTAATAAATATACACCAGCAGTAACTAAAGTAGAAGAATGTACTAATGCAGAAACAAGGGTTGGAGCAGCTATTGCTGCCGGTAGTCAAGAAGAAAGAGGAATTTGAGCACTTTTTGTTATTCCAGCTAATATAATTAACCCTCCGATTAAGATTATAGAATAATCATTTTTTATTACATCTAAATAAAAAATATAATTTCATCTTCCATAATTTAATATTCGAGCAATTCTTAATAATAAAACCACATCACCAATTCGATTTGATAAAGCACTCAATATTCCTGCATTAAAAGATTTTACGTTTTGAAAATAAATTACTACTAAATTAAGACTAAAAACTAACCCTAATCCATCTCAGCCTAATAAAATACTAATTAAATTTGAACTAATAATTAATAATATTATTGAAAAAACAAATATTAAAACTAACATAATAATCCATTGCTATATATTCTTTTCTATAAAAAATTACTAAAGAAGAAATTAATAAAACAAAAACTATAAAAATTAATTTTATTTAATCAAATAAAAAAGTTGTAACAATACTTATAGAATTTAAAGAAACTATTTCTCATTCAATAAATAAGTTGTAACCTCTTATAATAAAATTTATTCCTAGTATAAATAAACTAATTATTATAAAAATTAATATAGAAAAACTAATCGTACAAATTGATAAATTTTTAATGAATTAAAAAGGTAACCCTTACCTTTGATACCACAACTCAATATTTTTAAATAAAACTATTTAATTAGCACATATATCTCCCTTTATAATAAATAAATTTACTGGAAATCAATGTATAAATAATAAAAAAAATTAACGAATTTTACCATTTCTGAATCTGTAAGTCCCAGAAAAAAATTTTTCCCTTTTGTCTAATATTATTAATATTAATATTATTAATATTAAAAGATAATATTAATAAAGTAACTCACGATCATGACACAATTCGATTGATTAAAGAGATTTCCCTTAATAAATTTAATGAGGGAGGAGCAGCTTTATTAGGAGAACATAATAAAAATCATCATAATCGTATAGAAGGTATAAAATTTAATATTCCCTTATTAATAAATAATCTTCGTCTTACTATTCGCTCATAAGAAATATTTGCTAAACAAAATAAGCCTGATGAACATAATCCATGAGCAATTATTAAAGTATAAGCTCCACAAATTCCTGGATAAGTAATTGTTATTAAACCAGATAAAGCAATACCTATATGAGAAACAGATGAATAAGCAATTAAAGCCTTTAAATCAACTTGTCGTAAACAAATTAATCTACTATCTGAATAAATCTTATTACTCGTAATAAACCATAACCTCCTAATTTTCATATAATTCCAGCTAAAATTATAGATCCTGAAATAGGTGCCTCTACATGCGCCTTTGGTAATCATAAATGAACTAAAGATATTGGTATTTTTACTAAAAATCTCATAATTAAATATATTACCATTTAATAAATAAAAATTTAATGAACCAGTTAAATAATAAAAATAAAAAATTCCTATTAATATTGGTAAAGAAAATAATAAAGTATAAAATGATAAATAAACTCCTGCTTGTAAACGCTCTGGTTGATATCCTCAAACCAAAATTAAAAATAAAGTAGGAATTAATTTAGTTGCAAAAAATAAATAAAATATAAATAAACTAATTCTTCTAAAACTTAAAAATAAAGTAGGAATTAATTTAGTTGCAAAAAATAAATAAAATATAAATAAACTAATTCTTCTAAAACTCCAAACTCTTCCAAACTCTTTTGCAAATTCGTAGGCGTATCTTCTTCCAAAGAGGATAATGTGTACCACAGATAAGATACAATTGGGCACACGAACAAATGGACGGACTAACACACGTGCAGATGCTTAGGCTTATTCAGAATTTTACACTGATCAAGAATATATATGTCTTATGGGCGTTGCAAGTTCGTGGTCCGTGGTGGCAAAAGAACTAAAATTTTGTACTCTACAATATTGGATGAACGCGATTGATTTTTTTTTATTTTTACAATAAAAATGGGGTGTGCGTTGTATTTCATAAGTAACAAGCAAAAAACACGGAAAGCAAAGGTGTTCGCAATTTTTGTCACATAAAAATGGTGATATCATTATTTTCGCTGACGGGAGAATGTTTGCCACAGATACTACGCAGTTGCGGAGACGGACAGATGCACAGATGAATCGTCGGACATGCTTAGTTGCATTCGGAATTTGAAACTGACCTCGAATTTATACACTATATGTGGTTTTTGAAGCTTGCGCCTGTGCGTTATAAAAGTTTTGAAAAATAAAAGAACGTACGACACACTATTAAATTAAATAGACGTGGCCGGTTTTTTGCATTCTTGTGAAGGTGCTCCATATACGGTCAAATGTTTGTAGATTTGTCGCAGAGTATGAGCAATGAGTGAAAAAACAATTCTTTATTCCTTTAACCGACGGACAGATGGACAGATGGACAGACGGACAGATGGACAGACGGACAAACGGTTAATTGCATAGACGAACAGGCGGACATGCTTAAATTGGTTCAGAATTCGATGCTAATCAAGAATATATATACTTTTTGAGATCCTTTTAGACGCAGCAAACGTTTTGATTAAATGAATATACCCCCCATCCTTGGGTATATAAATAACAATAATCATGGTAATAATAATGACAACAAGCTAAACGTTGAAAATAGTTTAATTATTTATATCTCGTACAAGGAACAATAGGCAGATGCGCATGTAATGCTACTCACATCATAATCAATTTACATAAACTTATGTCTATAAAGACCATGCTGGCAATTACTTAGCTAGCGCAATGAACTTGGCATTGGCCTTTTTGCGTAATATGGAATATATCATCTCGTGGAGAAAAAGAGCAGAAACATCATTACGATGTGTATCCACTGTGTAGTTCATTCATGCAACCATGAATGCGATAGCAATCACATAGCGAATGGAAGGTTTATGATTTATTAAAGTTTCCGCCATTTGAAATTTATTTGAATATGTATAACAAGTGAACACAAATTATGCTATACAAAACAATGCAACTACGCAATTACAGGTATGGACGCATAAAGAGTGAAATTTTAAGCTAAAATTTTAATAACAATTTTCTTATTCGTATAAAGGAATTCGTTCCTACTTTTCGAAAAGAATTTCTCTTTATCTCTTTGTTTTTATGTATGTATTAGGTTGGGGAAAAAGAAATCCATTATTTCTTCTTCTTCTTTTGCTTCTTTTTGAATCCAGCTTTGTGTAAATGGTTTAAAACTGTTTTATGGTAGATTTTTAGCTCCTGGGCGATGTTACTGTAAAATGTACCGAATTTTCTCTTTGTTCACTTCCATTTTTAACACGCTGTAACTCACAACTGAATGCACCAAACAAAAAACAACAAAAGAATTTTTTTTACTGCGAAATGTCACCTTTCCAACGAGCATAAATCTGAAATTGTTTGATCGTTACTTTACGAGAAANCTGAAATTGTTTGATCGTTACTTTACGAGAAATCTACCAGTGCAGCCATCTACCGAAAAAATAATGGATTTCTTTTTCCCCAACCTAATACTTTGCCATCTTTTAAATACGATCATCCAAAGAGCGCAAAAGCTATGAGTGCTATTCTTAAATAAGACACGTTTAAATTTTGATCCTTACATGCGCCCAATTCATTAAGTAATTCTGTTAAAGATTTTAATGACTTGACTTCTTTTCACATTCACGAAAAAGGATTTTTTTTTTTTTTTTTTGCCAAAAACAATGATTTTCCGAAGAAAATTGCACACCCCGCCTGAAATCGCCGCCTATTTTTCTGCAGACAATTTCCCCGAAAAGCAGCCTCGATGCTACGAAGGTTTTTGTTTATTTATTTATACGGATCTACAGTAGCATAAAAAGCCTTTGCTTAAGCAAAAGAAAACTCGTCATATATTACTAAAGAAAATTCCTGATTTTTATATACATGAACATATATATATATATGAATAAATTATATGGTATAGATTGTAGTATAAAATGGGAAATAACATAAAAAAAAGTTTTACGAATTGGCCGCCCAGACATCTAAAGGGATTAAAGTTGGGAAAAACATATTGGAGAACAACGTCCCAAGGAAGTAATCCTAGCAACAGCGTAACACCAAACTTGGCGTTACTTTTATTATTATTTCATATGAACGAGCAAGCATTTAAATAACGACTGCCAGCTTTTATAATAAAAAGGCAATGTGTTAAGCCCGCAGCTTACAGATACACCCAAGTTAAAGTGGCCTAGTGGCGGCTCTAGTAGAAAAGTGCAGTCGAAGTTTTAAGCGAAATGCATTACTGGAATGGAAAAATGTACGCAGGTCAAGTGGTAAACAACTTCAACAACAAGCAAGAGGAACAATGAAAAATCGTGGAAAACAACTGCATCTTACCCAAGGCTTAATTATCTGAGCATTTCTGATGGAATGAGTAAAGGAAAACTCCGAACAAAGTTGAGGTGGCAGTAATACTCTAATAGAATATTCTAAAGAAAAGTGGCAGGATATGAAAGCATCACATAAAATGCTTCGAAGTACGTACTCGGTTATGTTTCACATATTCAGAAATATGCAACCATCTGCGACCACCATAAACATAGAGCACAATAGCCTTAGTAATGCGACTTAACCTAACAGAAATGTGAGCGTACTGCCAGGCATAACGTAGGACAATTTATACTTAACTATACTCCGTAATTGTGCTCAAAATTCCCGAAATTTTGCAGTATACGTGATCTGTACGCTTTTCAAAAGCAAGGCAAGGATCGATGTGGTTGTCCAAGCACTTAGGACTGAATAAGATTTTAAATCACATTTTCAGCAAATTGTTCGTCTCTTCTTCTAAATGCAAAGAAGGATCAGCGAAGTAACAAGGACTGGTTTTCGTGATATGACGCGCTTTCATTTTCTTCTTTCAAAATCCGAACCTTATACACATTAAAATTTGTACTCTCACATGTAAAAATCTGGACTGAATCGTTCTCGTTGTTTTTACAAGAAATTCAGAAAACTAATCATATAAGAAATCATGGATTATCCTTTAAATGATATTTTAAAGTAAAAATAATTTTTTCTTTTTTTTATTAATCTCTATGTTTACTTTCATGATGAATAATGGGTGCTATTTGTGGGTCCATGGCTGTAGATGTGGCCGGTTGATTTGTTAGATAAATCAATTTATTTTTATATTTGCGCGCACTAATTTAGGAATTTAAACAGATTGCCACAAACTACTTATTATCAAATCGTTAAAGAATGTGGAGAAGCTTTCTATTGCTAAATAACTAGTAAAAGTATGTCTATCTCTGCAATACATATATGTGTGGTTTATGGACAAATTGTTAAGAGATTTTTGCTACTTAAAGATCTTTGGTTTTAAGTTGGCTTCAAACGGGGACTTTGAAAATCACATGAAGACTTGACGGAAATTTCATAAGAACACAATTATGATATTTTGCGAAAAATAGCGAAACGTCGTAGATAGTAAGCAATTAGATAAAAATTGCCTTTGATTAAAGAAATGTTTTCCCAAAAAATTCATTCAAATCTTTTAATATATTTTTCCTCCAACTATTATAAAATAAGTAAGAAAATCACAAATGCTTGTTTGGAAACTTCAATGAGATTAAATCGTACGATTGAAATTCGGTTTTTTTTCTTTTTGATGAGATCATTGGAAACCGGTTTGCATGCGAATAGAACGAATTTAATAATTTTTCATTTAGGGGCGCGAATGCGAGACGTTTACGGGGTCATATTCATCTTCTTTAGAAATTCTTATGCTATGGAATAGTACTTCAAGGGAAATTGTTTCTTGCTTCTTGCTTGCAACATTTGCTTATGATATGTATAACCAACGTCATAGCTTTTTATTGACTTGAAATTTTGAAGAAGTAAAGTTTTTGGTAAAGGTATAGAACACATTTGTGAATAAGATTAGCTCCGTTGTTCGCTTTCGACGAAGGTAGACAGACGAACAAATCAAAATATAAGATTTTTATTTCATTGAAATGTGTTGCTACCTCTTCTCATTACATCTACACATCTAAACTAACCGTTTTGCATAATAAGATCTTGTATACGATATCAGGGCCCTCTAACTACGTTTATTAATGTGTGTCTGTGTGTGTGTGTGTGTGTGACTAAGTAAAGACTTACTTGAGTTGATCTATTGTATTCTACGTTAGAGTCGTCCAGTATGCGGAAATTTCTACATCTCCATTTTCATTAACGATACTTTGAAATGTCTATCTGTCCAGTTTTGAACAATTCTGAAAATGAAAGTCAAAATTTATACTACGGACCATACCGGCTTTGTAGAATTGCTGCTAATAATTTATTTAAATCCTATGCTTTTAATTACTGATCTAAATAGTACGAATTAACTGAAAGATGAATGTACTCTAAGTACGTATATATACAATGTACGCATATATATGCAGGTCGGTAGTGGAAAAGTTTATTTTTGAGAAATCAAACAACAAAAACGTGACATATTTAGATTAAAAAAAAAAGAAAAAAAAACATTACAATAATTATTACAACGACTGCGTTCTTCCAGTGTTATAAGAGAACATAAATTATGAAAAAGTACAGAGAAGCCTTTTCTTACGCGACATTTTCAACATTAATATTTTGGACGGGGATCACGTTTGCTTTAAAGTGAGGTGCACTAGCAAGAACAATACCGAATAAAATACATCTTTATCATCTAGTGTATTATTCTCGTCTTCCATTCTATATTGCTATAACCTAGCACCTATTGCTATAACCTAGCACTAAGGTTAAGGCATTACAATAATAAGTTTTTCAATTATTTATGTTCATCATCTACCTGTTAGGTAACTAACAACTCTGATAAATTCACTAATTAAATAACGAAAATAGATTTAATTTTTTCGACCATATTGCTAAGAAAATTAATGGACGTCGCTGCTTCCAATGACGGAAACTGTTACCCAAAAGAATCTGAAAGAATTTTATTGCAACTCATGAAGAATTTATTGTTAAAATGCAATAAATATTCCTCTTGAACATAAGGGTTTTCATCGTGTATAAAACGCTTTGGAAAATTGGCGAAATAAAAGTTGTCCGTGTACGTGTAAACATATGCCTGTAAGAATAAACCAACTAAATAAACACATATAGGCACGTTTTGCAAAAACATGCATACGTTCGTATATATATATACATATATTATATCTATATATATGTACACTAACGTATATGCTCTGCGTTTATTTGACAATAAAATTGCAAAAGACAGAACTGGAGTACAGTTACCTTGGCATAGAAAAACAAGCAAGAAAATTAAATTCGGTCGGGACCGTATCTTTTATACCCATCACCGTTCACTCAAATAAAGTGAAAGAACAAAATTCTCACGCTCTATAATATGGAGCGGGCGCAGTTGATTTCTGCTATTTTCACAATAAAAGTTTTTGTCGTTTTGGAATGTGGGCGTTATAGGCGTGTCCTTTGAAAAGTTTAGATCCGTTTCAAATTCTTTCACAAATTTTTAGGCGATATCTTCACTTTCGCTGACGCGAAATTGTTAATCACAAATGCTACAAAGTTACACCAGCAAACAGATGGACAGATGGACAGACGGTCTGCAGGTTAGACGGACAGACGGACATGCTTGATCGATTTTATGTTGATCAAGAATATACATATTTTGTGGTGTCTCTGATGCTTCCTTCTCGGTGTTGCAAACGTTTTGACAAACTGAATATACCTCTCATCCTTCGGTCATGGGTATAAAAAATGTAAAAAGCACAATAAGAAACAGCAGCTACTGGTGTTTCGGTTTCATTATATTTACAGTAAAGGCTATAACTTAAACTTTCCAAATATTTATATGATACGGATATATTGGACACGGCATGCATTCTTCACTAGTGTTAATAGTGTTCGTTTATTCATTTTTATAGTACGAAAGTCACTAAAGTCGGTTCATGGGCGGATCACAATTACCAAGAATTTGATCATTTTCATTTTTGTTTTAAACTGCAACTACAGCATTAAAATACTTTCAACCATTTGTGAAACAAGGGTATATGGAGTTTATGCAAATGTATGCAACGCCCAGAAGGACTTGCGATATAACCACCTTCTTTATACCGTACGATGCAGAATTAGTTTTTGAATCGATTTAAGCTTGTCCGTCCATCTGTCCGTCTTGTTTTCTTGTGCTCAATCCACAGGCCACAAGTATTAAGATGTTTTGATCAGTTTGGTGTACTGACGTATTTTGATCCAAAGCCGAACGCTATTGAAAATGATTCAGATGGTGCGATCACATTTTCGACCACTTCCGCTAAAACGCCTCACTTTGACAAGTCATTCTATGAACACGTGTAAGGTGGTGTAGATTATTTACTCGTGGCTGACTATAGTAGTCCTGGAACATTATTATATGCATACATATCTATATATATACATATATATATATACTTAATAGTCTCTTCCAATATTATTATACCCACAACCGAAGGATGGGGGGTATATTCATTCTGTCCAAACGTTTGCAACGCCCACAAGGAAGCATCAGAGATCCCACAAAGTATATATATTCCGGATCGGTATCAAATTTTAAATCGATTTAAGAATGTCTGTCTGTCCGTCTGTATAATGTCTGTTGTAAACATTCTCCTGGCCGCAAAAATGAAGCTGTTGACTTCAAATTTGACAGAAAGATTGGAAGTTCTTGCACGCAGGCTGGTATTGAAAATGAGACAAATCGGTCGATAGAACACATCCGTTTTTCAAAACGAATGAAAAATTGGGTTTTTGCTCATTACTCATAACCTACAGCAAATAAATGTATAAAAATTTGGACGGATATTCTATGAACGATGCTCTAGCATTTATGCAGAAAAGTGGAAAATATTGGCTTCGACTGCCCAATATTATGATCTATCAAATTTGAATAGTCTTCTCAATGCCATGATAACAGGCGGAAACAAACTTCAAAAACCCCATAAACTGTATAAATATTTGGCCAGTTTCAAATTTTGAATGCACGGAGACATGTCCGTCCGTGCTGGTTGTAAGAGATTCGATCCCGACCGAATCTAATTTTCCTACTTGTTGTTGTACTACATATCCGTCGAGAAGACATTAGATTGATACAGTAGTGTTACCTGTTGAGCCAATAATATAATTATAATAATAATTTCTGAAATATTTACAGTGGTCTGACATCTTAAAGTATATTTTAGACTCTTGCTTTCAGTAAGATATTAAATCAATTTAATACTCTCTACCCTTGTACATGACCGATTGTGCCTTTTTAGTAATTGGAAAATCGACGGCGGTAATCGTTACAGGATTACAAATATTTGTACTTAATAAAAAATTTTATTAAACATATTTAAATGAGTTTTTTTTTCAATCAATAGCAAAAGAAAAGTTTACCTTTTTACTTATATCCATTAAGAGCGGAAAAAACTCCAGTGATAGTTAATTAAATCAGAATTTGCTAACTTTTGCAAAAAGAATAAAAAATGTTACGTCGAATGAACAAAAGCTTTTTAAAATCACTGTTATAATTAATGTCAGCCAAGCTAACCTATTACATATGCACTCATTAAGCAGCAGTACGCTATATGCGATTACCTATAATACAACATTCAGTGCATTATTATCACTTGTTTTTTCTCGTTCGTGTTTTTTAAATCAACTTTCGGCATTAAGCAAAAGGCATGGGGAAGAGAATATGACGTACACTTTAATGCCCAGTGCTTGGTTATATATTTATATATATAGATGTATGTTTGGAATATAATTCGGTCAATAATTTCCAGGACTGGCATGTAAATGTCGTTTCTGATAAAAAATCTGTACAACTTTTGGAAGATGGCTCTCTCACACGAATTTTGTTACGACTTCACACAAAATAATACTTCTACCGGTCACAGTGATCTTAGTGACACAACATTTTATACCGTACATCATTTGTGGTCCAAGAGTCTGTGCGGATGTATGACACATCCAGAATGATTACGGAATAGACACACGTTTCATTACAACGATCGATCTAAGCTTGTTTGTCCGTCTGTCCATATGGAAATCTTGAAGTTAAAAGACAGGGAGTTCAACAATTTGCATGAAAAAAGTGCGTTTCTTTCTAATTGGGCATTGCAGTGGATTACGCTGAAAGAAACACATGAGGGCATAGTTGGTTGCATTGGAAATTTGTGTGAATTAATCTTCGAATTACTGTTCCGTTCATCGCATTTTCCAAATCTGGTCAGCAACGAAAGAGGTTTGCTTCAAATGATGACATCGAATCCGAGTGCCTTAGCAAGTCGGTATAGAAAAAAGGAAACGCAATGATACGGAGGCACATGACTCTTCTTTTGTTTTCTTAGTTTCGAGACTAGTCGGCAGATGTATTAAATTTAATTTGATAGAGACACACCCCTTGCATGTCGTAAAGGCGTGCCGTATTTACAAGTATATGAGATTTTATTTTTGAGCGATTTTGCAGCACATCATAGGCATGCAATTGCAGAAGCGGTGAAGAAAGTTAACAAGAGGCAAAATTTTCATTGCCGAAGCTTGCTCTCTTTCTTGAAAATAAGACAGCGGAATATTAGACATAGGACACGAAAACGACAAACAAATATATTCTCTAGGCAGGAGTAAAAATTTTGAAAGTCACAATCCACGATAGATACAGCATGACAATGGAATCTATAACACAATGGAATATCGAAGAGCTAACGGTGAAGAATATTTCAGTTTCATTTTGCCAAACGTCAAATACGGCCCACGGAATGCGCTTATGAGAATGGAAATTTTAAGATATATCTTTGATTTGCCATTGAGCTGTTTTTCGAACTGGCAACTTCGACGGCACAGCAAGTATTCGCCTAGGATCACTTCCTCGTCCTGTGATATAAAATATTATATAGCACGGCATAGTAAAGCTTCTCATCTCCAAAAGAGCCATAACAGTTTATTAGGTAGTTGTACTCGTCGTAGCTAAAGTGGAGAGGTATCCGATCGAAGATTAACGAAATAGATGCCAGACACAGTAGACTTAGCTCTTAGCTCTTAACACTAGAATAAAACCTGAAAATGGAGCGGATCAATAAATGGTGACATGTTCGATTTTTTTTTAATTTTGCATTTAGTTTGTTTTGTTTCTATAGCTCTTTAAATTTTGGAGCGAATTCAATTAGCTTAGTTTACTGTACTTTTCATATTCATACACTGTATGTTTAATACGTAATAGTTTTCGTTCGAAAATATTTCCCCAAGGTTCCATTACTAGTGCCATTAAGAATAACTTTCACATGCTCGCTTACGTCTTTATCTTAAAGTGAGAAATGTAATAATAAGACTCACATCAACAGCTATGAATATATGATTATTCCAATTGTCTCATGTCTGTTGTAGAAGCGCTTTTTTTGTCTCGTTTACATATACAAATAGTTATTTACAGAAATATAGATAAGTACCTTAAACAGTTGTTTAAATATTTACATATGTTGTCCGATGATTAATGTACAACATTATAAGAACTGAAATATGATACACGGAATAGAGTGTCTGTTGAAAGCCGCATCGCATGGAGACATTCTGCATGTGACAATGATGGAACATTTCAATATTTATTATAACACGAAATTAATTATGCGATAAAAGTCCAAGTAACAAATTTTTGCTCACTTTGCATTAACAGCAAAAGTATGCTTCGACTATAAGGGACCGTTGCAAGTTGTAAGTGTAGCTGCCAATCACCTCTCAAATGATGTTTCAGCATTGGAGAGAAACTAAAGAAAATTGATAAACACCTTGTTTTTACGCTTAACACGCTCTTTGGGCATCTCTGCTTGACGATGGATGCACACTTAAAGAAAGCCTTTGACTTTTTATACGTTAAACTATTGATCTCAAGGGTGCATTAAGTTTGTGCGGATGTATGCAGAAATACACATCTTTCACTAAACCAATTGTTTCAAAATCGTTATACCATTTGTGTTACAGTTTATATTAAGTTTGCCCGGATGCATTTCAAACTGGGCAGAACTTGAGGAGTAGAGCCACTGTAACGCCCTAAAAAGAGATACGTTTTGCAATTTGTGTTTTAAATGGAACGAAAGAAGATAGAAGTGTTAAAAAAAATTCCAACATCGTAGCCATTGTCGGGAGGCACGTCAAAGCGGGCAGACCATTGTTACAGCCTAACATAAACCATTCTTGTAACGCACTTTTTTCGAGATGAAAGGTAAGGTAACCGAATAAAAATATTCAAAGATCATATATTAGGCATGTATTTAAGTGCATAAAAAAGAAAAAGAATGGTTTTGAAAGACATTAAAAACTAACAGGACCAGAGGCATTCCCGCGAGGCACTGTCAAATTTGGGGGCTCTGGGGCACAGGCCTGCATTGAAGGCGTTTTGGCTAGTGAAACACGTAACAGTAACTGAACGAAAAACCACAATTTGTGATCGAAAACAAGGCACGCCTTTCATTAGTAAAAAACGGTTTAAATTAACTTATGGAAAATATCGAACGTAGTTCTCTGCGGAATGTCATTTCAAAGGTACTGCGAACAATTCGTATGAAAAAAATGAGAATTATAGGACCTATGGCCCGGACCGTTTTGACGGATCGTTTTCCGAAAAAAACGCAGTCAAGTGCCTGTGTACAGCCATACAATTATGTTTGAAACAGCAAATTTTTGGACCATTTAAAGTGATTCCACTTCCCCAACAGTCTGTTCATTTCACTGTTGACTGTTTAAGAAATCATTTAAGGCAATAAAGAGAAAATTGATTTTCTGCACGAAATTTCCACTGGCATTACCCCGTAGGAGAGGCCCAATTTTTTTATTATACCGATCGATTGAGAATCATTTAAACTAGTCTGTCTGTCTGTCTGTCCATGACTTTGTATGTTCAGCCTAAGCGGCATAATTTTTCAACTATTCTTACAAAATTTGATACATTGACGTCTTTTCTTCGGAGTACAAACTGTATTGAATCACATCATTTTTATGACGGCTGCCCGTGTATTTGCAACTAATTTACTATTTTCTTAGTTATGGTGGAACTATTTCTTCGATGCATTTCCATGTGAATGTTCTTGCAGAGGATACTGACGGTAACAAAGTATAATATTTAGGTATGTCATGACAATAGACAGATAAAAAATTGTGTTACTCGACTTAATGTAATGTAAGATGTTTAACAGTCGATCATGGTTGACTTTAACGTTTTCATTTGATTATATTTTTATGCCTCGGTAGGGGTAGCAACTGTTTCATAAAATTTTTATGGAGCGTTTTGAATGAATTGAACGGCGTAAACAAACAGACAACATTGATTACAGGATAAAGTTAGTGAAGTGGCTAGAGGGGGGGTAAAACGCTTCGAGCAAGTGCTGAATTATGTTTGTTAATTACAAAAGCTGCTCCGCGTAGCGAAAAACGAATATTTCAGTTTACATTGAATACAGTCGAAGTCTTCTTATAAGCACTCGTGCCACTTGAATCATTTCTATTTTATTTACTTTACTTTTAAACTAACTTTTTAATAAATTGAATATAATTAAATTGTAGATGAGTACTCAGTTAAGTATTGAAAGTTTCGGTTTACGAGACGGTACGGTTTTTTTGACATATTTCATTACTGGTGCAGCATACACGTGCATGTAAGCAATTGTAACGCTATGGAATGACATTTAGGTGCCAATTGCGTTCCACCCATCAATTTCTATATTAGTAGAAGATCAAAAGGCGAAATAAATAAGCAAATAAATAAATGATTGAATGAATGCATTAACAAATACTTTCGTCTTGTTGTACGCTATGTTGGAGAGAATACTTGGGGAAATAGATAGATAGATAGATAGAGATAGAGAGAGAGAGACAGAGAGAGAGAGAGAGAGAGAAAGAGAGAAAGAGAGAAAGAGAGAGAGAGAGAGAAAGAGAGAGAGAGAGAGAGAGAGAGAGGCAAATAATGAGTAAGAAAAGTAATAAATCCCAGAGGTGGTGGGGGAAGGGGATGCTTTGTTTTTCAATAACTGCGTGCCAAGTCACTAAGTCTTGCAATTCTCCGCTTATTTGTGAGTCGTTTCGTTTCATAAGTCTCACAAAACAAGAGGTGAAAATCGTGAATGACTGCAAAAATTTCTTCATTTTTGGAAACAATTTTTCTTTTACTTATTATAAAAGAACTTTTCCTCTTCCACACGTAATTCCAAATTGATTTTCAAACGGTTTTCATATCTTTGCAGTCGTTAACAGTCGCGTTTACCATCGGGATATATAGAAATGTGTACAATAAATATTATTAAAACTCAGAAATTTGACGAAATTTCTTTCTCTTTCGAAATTATATTGCAACTCACTATATATATGTCGGTCTTTCAGCAGCTTAAAATTATGAAAAATATTTAAGAATTTCTCTTCTTTCGTTTTTCAACATTTCTTCTATTCATTTCTTTTCCCTATATTTACGAATGTGTGTATTTTTATGTGCATGTATTGTAAACATCAATGCCAGTAAACTTTTTATGTACATTATGGTATTCTTCAAACACAGGCATCTAAAACGGCAGCATTTCTAAAGCCTACCGTACGTTTGTCAGCAAAATTGGAAAGCATAACTCAACAATTATTCAGTAGTGTTAAGGCGCTCTAAGGGTGTAAAATTTATTGTTGTTGTCGTTTCTGCACATAGAAATTTACAATTCATTTGCTTTATAACCAGATCCACAGAGATTGCATACAACATATGCATATTTATGTAACATAAATACTTACAGTACTGAGCAAATAATATGTACATTTATAAAATCTCTGTAGTATAATATTAATATTAGATTTTATGAAAATTCTTGCTAAGAGATGAAAATCTATTTAAGAACAAGTAAAAGCAATATGGTCGACCAAGGCCGGCAATTAAATACTCTACACCACGTATTTTCGTGATAAAATACTAAAAATAATGCCTTGTCTCCATTCTTTGCTGAGAAGCGTGCACTGACGAAGTCCAAATCTTACGAAATTAGTTTTCTGCTCAAACATCTTAGTCTTCATCTATTTTCGCTATAAAGTACTACAAATCAGACATATAAAGATTCATTTTTCATTAAAATTCGTTTATGAAAAAGAACCACGTGGTCCAAATTTACTACAATGTTTATGCAAAATTATCATTATGATCACTTTCGATCGTAAAACGTTAAAAATTGGGTCTTTTTCCCATATAAAGGCAGGAAGATTTTGTAGGCACTGTTGTAGTGGTAGGGACTTAAGAAAATTGACTCATCTGGTCCATACTGTCAACATCATATAGCGATTATTAAATAATCCGAATTCATAGGTCAAAATAGGTTAGTGTATCGAGTTTCGTTCTTCCCATTCCCAGGAAGTGTTATTGTACGTACAGACAGGATAACAGTCAGATAACGTTTGAAATTTAGCGTCGAACGGCTTACAAGGTATATTCACTCGATAATTTGCGCTCCACAGGTTGCAAGACAATCCGGCATTACTTAAAGAGCCTACTCCAAGATTGGAGTAGCAAATATAAAAGATTGAGCGCGGTCTAAACTCCCTCCTCTAGGCGAAGCCTAATTATTTAATGCCACGAGCAATCACAACGATACTGCCGGAAAGATCTTGTCCAGCAAACAGGAATGCCGTCGCTCCCAAACCTAATTTCCGTACGCCTTGGAAAAGCCTTGGAAAATTTAAGGCCACTCTTTGCGTATACGATTTTTGAAGTTAGGAATCCTGACTATAATGTTTGTGGGTTGACGGCATTACGCGATCTTGCCATAGTCACTTTCCACCGATGGGTTTTAAATGCATAAGGAGAAGTATCGATTCAGTAATGGCAGGCATCCAACCAAACTACTACTACTAGCCTGACTCCCTTATATAACATCACAGAGCTGTGTTGAGTCTTCGATCCCCATAATAGCTGATAGCTTAGTGAAGGGGTCTTCAAGCAGACTTGAAGACTCTCGAGATACTCTCGATGACTTGTCTATGCTCAGCTCCTGTCCACGGGAAGGATGACAGGCAGGAAGGATTTTATGTAGATAAATGGAAGGATTGGAAATACCCATCAGGGAAACTCTCACCCAGTGAAAAATTGTGAAAAATTAGGAAAAATTACGCACCTTTTATAACAAATATATTATGAAGCACGGAAACCTCTTTTCTTTCGTTTTCTTTTCTTTCTTTTTTTTAAATAATGGTGATGGGCACAAGCTGTTCAGCCAAAGCCGAACAGTATTTTTTTAGTTATTTATCTCTTATATTAACACAAAATCGTTATGAAACAATTGAGAAGCAGACGTCGACTATTTTCGAAACCGATCTATTAAGTTGAATAAAGACTGCATTTATCGCCATTAGGCCTTCAATCGCACTTTTTACAAAATTCACGCGGATGGAAGGACGGATCATGGCTTCATCGAGTAACAATATCATTCTGAACAGGGATTTAAGGGATATGGGTTTAAGGGAAATGAGTACATATCGATATATCTCCACTCGCAGTTCCTTTACTCCGTTTTATGTTAAAAGCGTAAAAGAATAAAACAAAAATTAATGATTTCGTTTAAAATTTTTATTTTAAGGAAAATGAATTTAAACTTACAGTTACATTAAACTTGAATTACATGTGCAGAAATAGCTTGAACGCCCCAATTCGTATATTATGTAAAGTGTCTGATTAAAAAATATGTGCTGAACGATCACCAAATTTTTTTTGAAAATTTTGTATACACAATAAATAATAATATGAGATTTATTTTATGAATACACACACAAATGTTGCTATATAATAAATAATTTATTGCAACGTTAGCAAAGTGTCATATTATCACAAAAATGTTTTTGCTTAACAATAAGAGCTTACAAGAGAGTTTAAAATAAATAAGAGAACACTAGTCGGCCTACGGCGAATTTTGAATACGTAACCATAAAAAAAAGAAGAAAATTCTAGATTTACTTTGACTTGACTAACATTGCTTATCAATTGTGTGAAAGAAGCACTTGCGCATTGTCGCTTACTGCAACCGCTTTAATATGTAAACAATTTATCTTTTTTTTCCGACTCTAATGCACTTTAGTCGTAATTTTCATGCGACCAGAATTGAGGCCAAGGGGCTTCCAGATATTACACATATATATATATATATATATATATGCATATAAGTTTTAAAATTTCTTTTCGCATATTTCGAGTATAAGATGCGATTACATTTTTAATTTTTGTTACTTCGAAAAGTCTAGTCAAACAAAAAAAAAAAAAAAGAAAAACAGGCCCAAAGCTAATTAAATTTGTCTTCAATACATTGCGTCGACTAAGACTCGTCTGAGTCTGTAGACCCCTCAGATACGCGACTTTCGACATGTGCGCAAGTGTTATGAAACAATTAGTATACTTGCATTTTGTGACCTCGTCGATGAAAATAAGGTCCAGGGCATATGCAAAAGTGTATTTACCATTTGTTTAATTGAATTTACTTGGGCAATGGCTGTCTGCATGCCTCTCTTGCCTACCTTGTCTACCTTATATGACTGCCTGGTTGTCACTGCAGGCAAATTGTTAGTAACTGCTGCAGATATTAACTGTATGTTGACACTAAATTGTATGCCGCATGACAAATAAAAATACAAAAAGAATTAAGAAAAAAAAGAAAACCAAACCGAAAAACTGCCTCCTCCCTCGGCTTTGTTCACTTTTGATCTGCTCTGATGATACACATTGTATATATAATTGTGTTCCGGGATGACATACGGTACCACATTACGTTCATTTTATCTCTCTCTCTCTCTCTCTCTCGTTCTCAATTTCTCTCGCTCTCTCGCTTCATTTTCGTGTAAAACTTTGTTGATTTTTCGGTTAAAGTGAAAATGTGTGCTGGCTTTAGTTAGTAGTTTGTGTGGCATATTTTTTCCCCCCCATTTATTTTTTTCATCTTAGTTACGGGAGTGTAATATTTGCAAATTTTACTAAAATATTTATGAAACTAAAATTGCCTGCATAATGTAATGAATGAGAGAATACAACGTAAATGACTTTTTATTCTATAGAAAGCATCTTAGACGAAGAAAGTGGGATTTATTATCTACCAATAAGTGTTTTATTTATTTTTTTTTTTTTGCATAAATGAATAATTACCGGCGTACTTAACAGCTTTGAACCGACTGACAAGTCCACCTGAGTTAATTTCTTTTTGATATACACATGCATTTCATTAAATGTCGTTTTACAACACAAAAGCCGATTCGTACAATATCGCCTTCTATTCGACAGATAAATAGATAGCATGAACGATTCATGAAAATCGGTTCGGGCTGTATATGAGATTACTGGCTTCTTTTGCTCACAACCTTGGTAGTATACAAAATAACTGTACATGTAGATATTTCGGTTCATCGCTTTACTCTGTCCATCTGTCTTTCTTTCAAATTTTCATTAAAAAAAATGAAGATGAAATGAAAGCTTTTGTGCAATATGTTGATCTTTGACTCTAATATAAAAAATAAAATAAAAAATTTGCAAAATATACTTGTCAGTAATGTACAGTGTGATTGTTAGGCGCCTGACAGCGACACGCCATGCATAGATAGTGGGCTATTTTTTTTTTTTTTTTTTAATAAATTGTCTTGAAAGGCTTTATTATGGTTCAACTTTAGTTTTTTGCATGTAACGTTTCTCAACATTATCGATTTTGTGTCTAATTTGTCAAATACTTAACTATGGATTGGAAGCTTCCCTTGCTTTCGTATATACATATGGGAAGCATATGGCAAAAATAACAACAACAATAACATTTATTTCGGCCATAATCCATATACATACACACAGATATATATATATATATAACAACATACTTAGATAGATACTGACTATGTATACACATGTGTACCATATTTTGTTGCTATATTTTATTAAACTTTAATGGTTTATCTATGTTTGGCCATCAAGTGGTAACCATTATCTTGAACAAAATAAACTTATTGCACTCTTCGGCACTAGAAACCACTGAAATTTGCAAGATTTATCGGTGTGTGTATGTATGTATGTATGTGTGTCGAAACGGGTTATATATTTAGTACTGAGTGCAACTTTTGTTTTCTGATCAATAAGAATAATGACAGCATAACCGCAAAAACATATGAACATGCGATAAATTCTTTTTTCTTAATTTTTTTTTTTTTTTTTTCTCCTTTTGCTGTTATTGGTTTTTCTTAGAATGGTTGAGATGACCTTTAACATTAAATTTATAACATAAATAATAATAACAAAATAAAAATTAAAATAATCGTAAAAAAATAAAGGCGAAGCATTGACATACATACATGCATGTAAGCAACAATACGGATACCGTAAGTTATTAAGTTGGATTTTGTAGAAAGAAAATTTATTCGGTTTTAACCGAATCTTTTGCTATCCATCACTTTTGTGAATTAGTCGTTGTTACACCCATCACGGAACGTTGGGTGAAGCGAATATTCACATACTTTCTTGATCTTGATATCAAGTTGTGACTCGATTTAAGCATAGCCGCCTTTTCGTCTGTCTAATATCTATAGTAAACCATCATCCCGTGGCTTTAAATTTGTCATAAACATCAAAGCTTCTTGCAAGCAGGTTGATATTGAAGGTGGGGAGAAGTCTTTCAAGGGACACACGTACAGTACAAAATAGACTAAGAGTATCTATCTTTTTAGAAGCAAATTAACTGGGTTTGTTTTCCTCGTTACTAATAAACGACGACAAATCTAGGAATATCTAGGAATGTAAGCGTATTCCGCAGTTTGTATAAGAAGATTAAAGAAGATCGGTCGCATCCAACCGATATTATATTGTATGAAAAATTTATTTAATTCTTTCCTTTAAAAATATATTATGGGTAGAAAAAGATGTGTCCACAGCCGAATATGATTTCCTTACTTGTTTTAAAATAGATATGCAGTGAAACTATATGTTATTACATGACAGAGTGGTAAATGTAGCCTACTATGTAAGCGTAAGCATTCTGTAACGCATAGGAATGCTGTAACAATTAATATAAAATATGTTGCTTTAAGCGAGCCCTTGCTGTAAAGCCGAATCGAAAGCTAAAAGAATGTTCACATACTTATCAAATGCATTTAAAATAACGACGAAAAAGTAATTTAATAAAATTTAACATAGGCAAAGAACAAGCAGACGGAAGGATAGTGTAGGACAAGTTTATGGTTTTTTATAACGGTTTGAATTGAAAGAGCAAGGAGATGGTCCCCTAATAGTAAAAAAAAAAAAAACACGGTGATGGTTAGAAAGTTTCAAAGCTAATAATCTTTTTAAAAGCTTAACTTATTAAAAATTGGGATTAGGAAAAAATATTCATGTTCTAGCTGCACATGTGTGCATGTATGTATGTTATAAAAATAAAAGCCTTTATTTTATATAATTTTTTTTATATAATGCCTACAGTTGATGTTACTCTTACAGTAAAATATATTGTAACGTATTCCGTAATCAACCGCGTGCGATAAATGCAAATGCAAAACACAATAACATCGCGCATACGCGGTCGTAAGTGTACACTCGACCCTGTACAACTAGTGGTATAGATTAATTTTGGTTGCGATTTGGTTGATGAAGAGACCTTCAAATGTTTATAATAAATTTATTTCTATCTGGTCTAGTTTCCGAGTTAGCGATGTTATATATCTATTCTTACTTGAAGGGATCATTTTCATCCCTTTCTATGTGACATTGCCACGGTCGCAAAAATGGAGATAAGAAGCTCAAATTTGGTATAAACATTTCTTGATCGATTAGGAATCTAAGAATAAAAATTGATTGTGATCTGTCCTCACGCCGCACTGAGTTTGTGCGAATGCACAGTATATGATGGATCCAACTTTTACTTTACTATACCGAACAATTCAGATTAATTTTCTGGATTGTTGTAAACTTGTGTACCTGTCGAATATCTGTCCATGTTGTAGTCAATAGTTATTTGGCATAGTAAATGAATGCGGAAAATTTGGGTCGGTTGAGTCAATCATTTGTATTCACAGTCATAGAATCGTTTCGAGGGAACGAAAGCATAGAGTTACATAGCAAAGTAACCTAATTTTTCATATTCTATGATTAAGATTAGACCATGTTAGCAATTTGATATAAGCATTAGCAAAACATGATTTGGATCACATAAGACTATTTTTTGGACTCGTCGTCCTATAAGAGTTTTCATCCAGAAAATTCTAATTTTTAATACATTATGAAGAAAACAGATGAGGAAAAATTAGATCTTTGACAAGTGAATTAATTTCGTTTAAAATTGGATCAGGTCCGTCCACTTTCTGGAGGAAAAGGGTGTATTTCATTGCCTACGATCCGTTGATTGTCTGCACTGAGCCAAGCAAATGTTTAAAGAAATATTTCTCTATTAAAGCTTTTCCCTTAAAAGTCTTCACTTCCCAAGTAAAACATGAAAATTTTATAGTTTTATATTTTTTCCTCGTACCTATGTGCGATATAATGAGAATATATAAGAAAAACAACATTTGACAAACGAATATGTAATTAAGTAAATTAACAACATAGTCGCAATGACAAGCAATTGTAAAATTTGCTTTAACTTCGCTTATAGTTAGAGCTGAAATATTTCAGCCAAAACTATCCCTATCGTCAAATGATGTGGAAATAATTTGCTTAATAAATAATTTGATAATAAAAATTTCTCTTTAAATAGGATAAGCAAAGTTTATAGGTTTTTAATTGGCTAGTGCTCTGTGACAAATCTGCAGAGACTTTTCGAGATTTTTAATAACAAATTCTTGTTTAACGTAAAACGCTTGTTAAATAAATTAACAAACAGTGCAATTTCGCATTAGCGTTAAATTTAAATTCTTATACGACACAAAACATATTTTATCAATAAACGACTTGTGAATTTTATCTGATCAACAATTTGACATATACATGCGCGTGAATCATACATGTATAGGGGTATACATCATAATAATCGTATGAATCATTTCGAAATTTATGGACATTAACGTTATTTTATGTTGGCTTACATACAATCAAGTGCCAATATATTATGAATTCCTTGTGATTTACATGGGCAACCCTGACTGAACCATTGGATCATATCTATCGTATGTCAATACTTATCTACAGACGTCAGTTCCGCCATTAAACGACATAAACAAATATTTCAGGTAAACGTTGCATGCTTCTCTACCTTTGCCTAAATTGTGCAAACTTAACGGAGTGCAGGTGTACTCATTATTTAATTGTAAAAACATACCACTAACGAAAGTCTAAGATTAAAGTGTTAAAGCACTAGCATGTAAGGCTATCGTTTTTATTGAAAACTCTACCGCATTTGAGATGCTTTCCCTATTTGGCCACTCAGGCGAAGAGGAGGGTAATAGATTCCTCATACTATTGCCCAATCAGAGAAATCTGAGAATATTCCCATGCATTTGTCTACAAGCCTAATGGAACAACAGACAATGACTCTTCATTACTCAATGTTGTTCTCATAAAGCATAAAAAAGTTAAATGCCGTTTACGGTTATGCATTTTTATTCTTCTAACTTCTTTTTCGGCTAAGTTCGTACCGCCGAATTACGATTTTTAATATCATATAAGCTTCATTTACAATTCTGTTTATAAATTATTTACAGGAACTTATATTTACAGTGTTTTAATGCTCGTTGTCGTCTTGTCCGTTCGAATATTACAATTCAACTCTCTTTACTCTTCGGACTTCTCTTTAGCGCAAATACTCTGCTCTGCTTATGTATCTATTTACAAGGAAGTTACTTGATTGTGATATTTTTGTGTTAATCACTTTTTCCGAGGAATATTCTGCGACAATCGCCAGCTGCATGGGCCACGTAAACATCCATCATGAATGAGTATTTGATTTTTTCCTTGGAAGATCGCCTAGTTTTCATACGACCGCAAATTATCAAATTTCGGATTTTCGTAACAATACGTTCAGTTGCTTGCACAATAAAATTTACCTTTAGAAATAAAGTTTTTCGATCGAATATTAAAGCATAAGTCAATTTTTGCTAACACATTTTAAAAATTTCCTTTCGATTTGTGCTCGTGTAACAAAAAGGATTTTTTGATTAAGCAAACACAAGAGGGAAAATATTCAACTCAGGTTAGTTCTTTGCAGAGGTCCTTTGACTTCTTTTTTTTTGCAAACGATTTTTACAATAAGTTAATCCACACATACATAGTCCGCAGTACATAGAGTGTCCTTTAGTTTCTGTCTCCGAACAGTTTTAATTATGTTTTCACATAGCCATTTACTTAATTACGAAATGCTTAAACAAGTAACGGATACGTTCTTCATTGTTAGTTATAAACGTGTTACATGATTAATCAACGTTTTGTTAACTTAATAGCAAATGATGTGCGCAGTGTTTGTCTATACGATAATGTGGCTTTGCATTCGTAATTTGCATTTGTATCGTTGCTTCCAATGTAAAGTATAATTTGGCGCTCAAAAAATAAGGTGGATTTTTATTTTGGGCAAACTTCGTGTTTCGTCGACATACACCTTTCTGTTCCTGCTCCTTGTTGTCATTGACCTGTAACACAAGTTTCATATCATATTGTTTTCCTTTTTTCATTACTATTCATCATATACTGACTGATATTCAAAGTGGGCGCTTACATAAAAAAATTCCCCTTATTTTTTGAACATAGTATTTTAATAAAATAACTATATAATATGTTGAGATATCTTAATATATTTGCTTTTGTTTTTTTTTTTCCTTTTTTTTTTGCAATTATTTTTTGGTTCACTCGATTGTGATTAACAAAATTATCATTTGCTATGCAAAATTATATATGCATTTACATAATTGATATGCAATTACGTTAACGCACCCAGAGCTAAGCGATAGTAATTTGTTGTTATCAGATTTAAATTGATTTAAATAATTAATTAACACCACTTGGTTAAACCTAATCTATTACTTTTCAGAGTTTTAAATTTAAGCATTTAATTTTCGCAATAATTATTGCAGTCTTAATAGTAGTTTTGCAGTCTTCAATAGTAGATGTCTGAATGCAAGGAAACTGGACTTCACGTACATTAATTTTCACTCTTGTACATCGCTTGGAGCACAAGATATATTAAGTTTGGAGAGTGGACGTATAGATGGACTATTCAAAAGAACTTAAAATGGGCACAATTTGATTGTCTGTCTGTCTGTCTGTCTGTCTGTCTGTCTGGTAACTATTGCTGTACCTTTTCCCCAAATTTTCCAGATGTTGTGTTCAAGTGTGGTACACTGATATGCTTAGATCAATTGCTTGATTGAAAATGATTTTAATTGGATTATGATTTTATGCTCCACATGTTATGCTTTACTTCACAAACACTGTTACAGGTTTCTCGACAAATGTTGGTCAAGTGTAATTTATTGGATTTATTAAACGAACGAAGAAAATTTGGAAGGGAAGGGATTATTTTTTCAATCTTTTGTCATATAAAGATTCTTAACAAAAAAAAGCAAAACATATGTCTTCATACGCGAAGAAGATCTATCTTTTAGTACTTTATGTAAAAAATTGATGCAAAATTTTCGCGACATTGTTCTCCGTCCTTCCATCATTTAAAACTCACGGAGTCTCACGGAAGTTATATGATGTAAAGATTCTCACGCCCCGTAACTAGTGTAGAGAATAAGTGATGAAGTAACAGATGTTTATCGAAAACATGAGTCGTATTAAATTTGAACGACATCGGCCCACGTTTTGAGCTCCATGCATAAAAGAGTTTTTCAAAAAATTTGTACTTTGTGTTAAATTTTTAATTTTCGCTTATGATACATAAAGTGCTGTATTTAACTGTTGGCCTTGTCTTAATTTAATGCTTCGAATTTTTGTTTGTTTTTTTTTATTTAAAATAAATCAATTAATTAATTGTTTATTTTTCGTATGCTTGTTTGCTTTATATATTTAACGTTGTTTGCTTTAAAAACCCTACTGTAATAACAACACCCATAAAAATGATTGAAAAATATGCCATGCGATCGTATCGCATAGATATAAATAAGCAAAAAGGAAACAGAAGTGTTAAGTAATATTTACAGATAATTAAATGTTATTTAATACTTAATAGCCCATCGATTTATTTTAATTATCTCCCACGAAGTCTTGGTGCACGCAAGCCCATCATATGCCGAAAACCTCAGCTACTTGGCCAGAACACGGAGCTCCTTTTTATTTGACGGTCTTGTTGTGCTGCTGGCACCCGTTTTTTAATGCTCTCGACTTCGGAATGTCTTTCAGGTCATTTTCTTTCTGGAAGAGGTTTTTACTAGCTTACCAGTACTTTTCAAGCGTATGCACGATTGCTTTTTGGATGACAAAGTTCAGTGTTGTAATATAAAAATTAATTATGCAATTATTTTAATAATATTACGTTATATTTGGAATTATATTTTAATTGCGTTGGTGATGAACTCTACAACCCATTGAATTGAACTCTGTCATCTTAACTGATCACACTTATGTATTTCTTCGGCTATAAATCTCTTCTATTGCGTTCTTTGTAAAATGGACGGATTTACACTCACCTTAAGAAGCTGGAATCGCGTTTACAGAAATATTCGGCTCTATTTGGGGTAACTTAGATAAAAATTCGTCGAAAACATGTTGTGCAAATTTTTCCAGCTTTGCTGACATTTCGCACTTTCGGCCGAACTCACTCATCAATATTCTCTTGGACAGTCTCTCGTTTTTTTTCAATCTTGCGACGACTTGAAGAGCAAGTCTAGCAACCTAGAGAAGAATTTCTCTCGAGCCCTAAACGAAACTCTTTGTTGAGAAACAGAGCAGACTTCTTAATTGCCTCGAAGTGGGGAAGGTTGTGCTTACTGAAAATCGGGCCATTTTTCAAAATTTATATATAGAAGAAATAAAAAGCTTTTCCTCGCTTTCTTCTAATTTGACGAGTCACTCAGAGGATGTCTGTTGTACAAGTAAACACTAGTTCGACTAGGACTCATTTATTAGCTCAGATTTCAGCTTTCAGTTGCGTGAAAAATTTCTATTCGGATTTCTTGAAAATAGAAAAGAATGCCCTGTAATCGCCTGCTTATATTATTTTTGGATGTTTTTTGAGAAGCGCCTAAATTAACAAAAAGCTTTGATTCGCTGCGCCAACCCACAGTAAGTGAAAATTAATCTTTTCATTATCTCTTAGTTAATAATGAACGTACGTACTAGTGGTCCGATAAAGAGTATTTTTACACAAAATTTCCATATGGCTCCTCGAGGCACTCTTTAATAATATGTGTTAATGCTGTATATGCACATAATTTCAATTCTGTTGCTTTGAGATACGCATTAACCCAGAAACAGGCTTTACACAACCATACCCCACTCATTTATTTCTTATTAATTAACTAAAAACTATTTACTCTTCATTTGCTTAATTCAAGAGGGTGTAAAGTGTGCAAAGTTTGTGTTTCACTATAAACATGTGCACAGCGAACAAATCCATCAGACATTATTATATGCTACTAGTTGGCTGGTTGTTTGGTTAGTTTTTGTTGATATAGGTTGGGTTGGCTGGTCGATTGGTTGGTTGGTTGGTTGATTCGATGGTTCGATGGTTAGTTAGTTGGTTGCTTAGCTGCCTCTCGGTAAGCAATAAATGTATCATTATTATGAATTCTATGAACGCCTAATAGAATGCATGCCATGCAACGTTCTAAACTATGATGTTCAAGCATCCAGTTTGGTGTTATTATTATTATTATTATTATTATTATTATTATTATTAAGAACGTTATTATTATCATGATTATTACCATCATTATCATTGTCATTGTTAGCAGCATTCGCATCTTTCATATACCAATTGTGTGTGTGGTAAGTGCGCAGAAGAACAACAACAACAACATTTGCAATGCAATGCAAACATACACATCTTCAATAATTTCCGAATTTAATAAATGAATGAGTTTTGTATAATTTCAAATATGTATGTATATATGTATAGTAAGCATAGATATATACAAAACACACATGCAAACAAACATGCATACAGTAAGCAATTTAATGCAGTTAGTGAAAGAGTTTACTCGTTCGCATACAAATATGAACGCATTGTTAACGGGACTCACCGAATAGTACAGAACGGCTTACATTTGCAGTCTTTTACAAGATCATTTGCTTAACATTTAAAAGCAATATGTATATAAATATGTACGTAAGCAAGCATGCATGCATGCAGACGAGAAGAGAAATAATTTGCATCTTCATCACAATGAGTTAAACATCTGCATTATGTCAAATACGCATGCATTCATAATTGTATTTATATATTATGTACACACACACATATATATATATATATAGTCATATAACTATACGTATATATATATACCGGAATTTATGCTGCGGCTATATACATATACGTACAAAAGCACAGAGAACACTAATAACAAAGAAGCATCAAATTTATTTTCAAAATTTAAGGATGCGCGCATCTCCGGGACATTGCGATGTTTCTGTTAACATGCTGCTGTGCTGTTAGATTAGCAACCACTTGACTGTTTGCTGTTTCTTTCTCATTTTTCTCTATGGGCACCAATTCTGTTAAAGATTTCTCGATATGATATCGAGAGCACTGAGAGCATAGAGAGCATTCTCTGTTTTGAAATTTCGTGGTATACACACGTAGTATTAGATAGCGTGTGTAATGATCAAACAGATGTCTATAGCAAGAAATATATATATATATGAAAATATCTTTTGAACGATTTAAATAAGTTCACAGGTTTATCTTTTTCCTGAAAATTTTTATTTCACCATAGGCCTCCACTCGAATTAAAAATAGTCAAACTTGAAACACACGGAGCCTAATCTCATTTATATTACGCGAATGCATAGAGATTTCACATGCAATACAGAGAAAGAAAAGAAGAAGGCGTAGAAGGGAGAGATATTTTCTCATTTCAAAAACTGTATGCAGCAAAATATTATAAAAACGAACATAAGTTAGAGGTTAGGAAATTAATTTTTAATAGAATTATGGAGGTATCGAAGGATTGGTTTGCCCCAGATGAAGATTTGAACGAACATAGACATAGGCTTGATGGACATAACGTTGAGGGTTGCATTGTAGGGTATTCAAAGTTCATTGCCGGGCAGTATGCGGTTTTAGAATATACAGAAATCGGCAACAACAGAAAACAATTCAAATTACATTAGTTAGAAATTTCGTAAATTAAAATAAATTAAGTTATTTTAAGTATGTTTGTGTATATGTTTATTTATTTATTCAATGCAAACATATTACGAAAATCGTCTGGCCCGTGTTATATAAATTAAGAAAATTATGGTGCATAAGCGTGAAATTTGTGGTGAATATATGGGGAAATGGACAGCGCGCCTTGCGCAATAATCCTTGCTCGATAGGAAAATTGCATCAAATATTGCACGTACATGTATACGCAAATATATTATATGCAATAATGTGATAAATTATTAAATTATTCCTACAATACAAAATTTCTTCACTTTCTTGCAGAGCTTGCACTAACTTCTCTCTGAAATTTATTGAAGCATTTGACAAGCATAAAATTGTGAATGCTTCAATATGTGGTGCTATAAGTGCTATAAGTAATGAAACCAAAATAAATTACATTTGTTACCTCATCTTCGGGATCGTTTTTTTTCTTCACAAATATATTCTTACATGTTGTTACATGTATTCCGTAGCGTATATGCACTTAAAAATACAGAGTTGTATAGATGTTTGCTTTGTTAGTATTTCGATATAGTGTGAGATCATGTCTGTGTGTGACTGTTAATGTAAGAGCAGTATTTCTGTTACGTTAATAGTCAAACGTCAAAAGTCCCTGATATGGACACCGGCTGCAAGTTGGAAAAATAAATTTGATGCCTCTTGTTATTGCAGTAGTTCGCTCTGATATAAGCATAAGTCTTTCACTATTAGTCATCATAATCAAGCTGTTGAGATGTACAATAAATAGACTAATATGACTGCATTCTCTCCACAGCCCAATTAATGGCATAGAATTATTTGTACGTATGAATGCACATGCCTACATGCGTATTGTGAATGCATAAATAACTAAGCGCATTATTGATACTTTTGCATGATACTTTTCTATACACTAAGAAATGGAGAACAATTCATTTAAAACTAAATAAACCTTCAAGTGATTTATAGCACTTGCTTGATGTGAAATAATCAACAAAATATTTTTATTATACAACATTTATTGCAGAAATATGTTTGTTTGCTGTTTGTTAATTGCCTTTGCTTCTATGGATCCTCGCATTCTCATTAAGATGCTTTCTTTTATTTCTTTCCTTTTTTTTTTTTTTTTTTCTTACACCTAGCAAGGGACCATTGAGACAGGTCTACTTGGCTTGTCGATCCGTTTGTAACATCTCAAGATAAGCATTAAAATGTGCTGTGGAAAATAAAGAACAAATTGCTTAATAATAGGCGTTAGTCTTCCAATTTGAATATTAATTCAACTTTGAGTGAGTTACTGATAGGTCACATCACCAGTAACACATTCGCAATCTTTTCAGCGGATTTGTTGGGCCCTTTCGATTTTATACAGCTATTTGAACGCTAAGCAAGTTCAGGTGCATTTCAGCAAAACGGAATAGAGTCGACCATGATTAGTCGTTTAGCGAAAATAAGAAAATCTGTTACGTTGTATTGATCGACTCAATTATTGGGTGCAATGGAGCGAACAACTTTCATTGCAAATACCTAGGAAAGTTTGAGAAGACGCTGCACGCATAATGCAAATTTACAAATAGTTAGGCGACAATCTGCTGTAAAACACATATTATCACGCGACAAATTAAATTTCGCAAACTTTACGAACGATACTTTATTCCATCGTATGCAAAATATAACAGAAAGAAGGGTACAACAACTAATTCGAACGTGCCTTTCTGAACTGCTTCAATACTCGACTTATGAAAGACAGTTTTGTTTGGCGATCTCACTCGCATTTCACTCGCTCAGGCCCCTCCCAGATTTGATGACATACCCAAGATGATCCATCCGTCACACATAAGTCACGTCCCTCTGTCAATACACGAACAACACACAGAATCCCCGTCTTTGGGCCAAACGCCCAGTGTGCCCTGCAATTCTAATGTTAGGCCGCTGCTATGTTACTATTGTTGTTATTGTAATACGTTATATGAATGGCCGTTTCCACCACCACCACAATGCCGTCAGAATGTCTTTACTGAGACTTTTTCAACGCCTGAAAAGGAAACATCGACCTAACAGAAGTTACTTGTGCTTTGCAAGGCAGCTCCTAGCGCTTCGCTCTGCCAACTTCCACGGCAGTACAAATACAAAGAAAGAAATATGTCCTCCGATAGATGATCGTGGGTTGTGTATGATGTTTCAGTTACCTAGAGCTTGGTACGATACGAAAATGTGCAATTTATTGAAGTATTTTCTCGTTTTAAAGTCGCATAACTGCTCTGGGTGTACAATAAGTTCGATCCATGCCGAATACGATTTTTCTTTGCATTTTTCATTTTTTATTTGCTTTTTTCTTTATTCTATTATTGTTGTTTTATTTATTTCCGTGTTATTGTCGGCTTGCGGTGTTATTTTACTCTACTATGCATGTTATGACTCTTATTAATTATAATTAATTGTACAAAGTCTAGAATTTTATGATTTCTGTTTTCTTTTTTTTTTCTCTTGTTTTTGTGTAATAAATATGAAAATATGAGAAAATATAAAGGAAAATAAAATAAAGAAATATAAGTAAAAATCATTTCTCTTACTTGTTGCATGTCAGTTAAACATAAGATTTACAATTATTGCCCGCAAACGAAGCGTTTATGTGTTTTCACACTAGAAAGTTCTTGAGAGCAATAACTTTTAAATTATTTTAACTTCGCGCTCATGCTAAGCGTATAGCTATTTTCTTCTTTTTTTTTTTTTTTTTAGTCATTTATACGACTTGCGATAGCCAAACATGGTGACCGGAAACCTTACAGTTCTATACGCAAGTGGGATGAGTTTAAGATCCTAATATCAAAAAGTATTCCTCTCTTCCTCTCTATATATATTTAGTATTGTAATGTGCACATGTACCGATGTACATAATCTATCTCTGACGTGTTACATCAACGCGAATTTAGTTATATTCCAGGAATAGTTATTTATTTTCTTAATAACTGTAAAATAGGTAGTCTAAAAAGTGTTAAGCCTCAGAAATTGTTCGTTAAATTTGTGTTTATATGCACTAACACTTGCACTAATGAACTAATCTACGCTACATCTGTTATTAGTGCCGCGAAAGGTTCAAGTTGATTAACAACATGCATAACATGATTGCGCGAGTGTGTGCATTTAGTTAATTGTAATGTGTTCGACATTAAAGTGCTTTAATAAATAAAGAGAATAAATTTCTCGTTAGTTCCGCAGCATCTGAAATTATTTTATAAAACATTTGAAAATAATTTAAATCAAATTTTTCTTTTTAATTATTCAGTCGTTCGCGTATTCGCGTATCATCGAAAATCCCTATGGCGGGTTAACGCTACCATACCGGAACGCAACAAGGCACTTATAATATTTTCGCACACGTGTACACTTGGCAGAAACACACACACGCGTAAACAGAAATAATAACGCACACGAACTACTATTACTTTTCTACAGCCGTGAACGTATAAATAGCGCGAATGCAAATAAAAGCTTTCTCTATACACTTAAAGAATTTTATTTTTATCTAAAATTATTATTGTTGTTGTTATCCTATTGCATAGAGAATTTTCCACTACAATATATTTCGGGGTAATAGTCTTGTTTGTTCTTCTTTTATCGATTTATGTGTACGTCGGTCATTAAAACAGAATGCTTTTGTTCTTTACGCACAATTTCATCGGAAAATATTCTAAAAAATTTAATTTTCCCAAAAAAGTTTTGAAATGACTAGCAAAAACTTCTACCACAATGCCATTGAAAACCTTCATGTTTGTGCTCAAAATAACAATAAGCTCGGGAAGCTATCTGATACACCGATTGAGACATATCGAAAGGCAACCGTAAGTTTAGAACCTAAGCGTGATGGGTGGCGGGCCGTAGCAAACAACTCTAGATAAAGAAGGAAATACTGAAGAAGTAAAAAAGAAAGAATTTTCAACACTTTACGGTTTATTTCCACTTATTGCATCCTTTCTGGCAAGAATATACACCAAAGGCGTTCGAATGTTCGCAACACCCACAAATATTTGACATAGACTCACATTTCATTACATCAAGCGACTTGAAATATATTTTAAATCACCTTAAGGCGATTGGAGCCATCCGCCGAGTAGGTAAGAATCGCGACTGTCAAGCTAGCGTCTGCTTTGGTCATAGCTATAGTGAGTGCTCTGTTGGTAAAGGCATAACACGTACCAATTATACGCCCGCACACTAGACTATGGCCACCTTCTTATTTCTTTCTTTTTCCTCATTTCTTGCTGGCTGTCGCCCTGTTACACAAGTATTAAATACCTCCTGAGAGCAATTGTCCAATTGTTCTCCATTCCTCTGTCCGTCTGATATCATTTCTTTTTTTTTATGTTCTTCTTCTTTCTTGTGATTCTTGTGTTGCAATTTTCGAGATACCTTAATATGAGAGTGGCATGTGGCGACCGCTCTTTATGGCCACTCTCTATATAAAATTTTATTTTGAAAAAATGCTTACATGAAAATATTTGCCATTTTTAATATTTCTCGACACAAATCGGGGAAATTTATTATGTCCGCCTAATAAATGAATGTTGAAAATTTAGGAATAGACAGATTTTTGACACTCCTCCCAAAAAAAGTATTAACCCTAAAATCAGAAGGCTCTATATGGCAAGAAGGTCGCAGTAATGATAGGACATATAATTTTGCTGTGAAAAGTTTGCCCTACATAAGTCTATTTTCTTTGGGGCTATCCTTAAAAAAGGATTTTCATGAAAAATAAAGGGTCTTTTTTAATTTTTATTACCAAATGTAATATAAAGGATGTATATATTTTTGATTCTAAATTGATTAGGCCATGTCTGTCCGTCTGTATAGTGTTTGTTGTTGGCACTCTTCTGGTCGCAAAAATGAAGATATCGCCGTTGAATTTTGTAGAGACATTGGAAGTTTTTGCACACAGGTTAGTATTGAAAATGGGCCAAATTGGTCAGAGCAGAAGCCCGCAGTGGACCATAAACTGAACGCAACTCGGTTTTTCTTAACAAAAATTTGTGGGTTTTTACTCGTACCTCAGTCATCTTAAAAGTTAGAAGAGTAAGATTTTTCACAATTACTTTACGAAACATTCTACTCTTTGCGTACAAAAATGTAAAAAATCAGCCACGCCCACATAAATTTACAAGTGATTAAATTTTCTTTTTTACATTTTTTTGACATTTTATGCATAGAATGCTTAGAATGTTTAAAACTATTTTGCTCGAATGAAGATATACTATCCGTATGTGTGGTGGTGGGTGTGCGAGATTCGGTCTCCGCCGAATATAAATTTCTTATTGGCTTCTTTTTTTTTTTTTTATAAATTAAATAATCTTTGTGTTTGGTTTTCGGGTTAATTATGCGCTATTTATGTGTCCATGGCTGTACATATATATGATTTTGTACAATACGTATATATAAAAATATGTATTTATATATACATATAAATATTATATAATTGCATAATTACAGGGGTTTAATCGAGTTGGCGGAATAAGTAATTAAATTGTAAATTCAAAGTAAACACAAATTCCGCTGAGGATGTGAAATCATTATGCGAAACAAAAGAGTTTTTTCAACGGAAGGAAATAACCAAGAAGGAAAATATGTTATGCAGAGGAAGGAAATCGAAGACAGAAAATGAAAAAGGAAAAGGAAAATGAGAAAAATAAAAACCAAAACCTAGCAAACAAAGATGTTTATTTAAGTACGTTCGTTGAAAGCTTACATGAGTGGTCTATGTACCGTATAGAGACATTTGAAAACACTTTAGTTTCGGTTTTCTGCCACATTAGGTATGAGATAAGGTACGGATACTAAGAAAACACGACTGACGAAACTTTATCAGAGCACTTTGAGAACGGCAACTGAAATATTTAGAAACACAGAAAATTCCATTTTGTAAATAACATACACGTACGGCACTCGTGTGCATATGTATTGAAAGAAATTCAGTTGTGTTGCGTTATTCGTACCTGGTTAAATAAAGATACCAAGGAGAACATGCTTACATATGAAAATGAAATATATAAAGGAAATGCAATGGAACGTGTTCAATGACTAAGACCTCGACATACTTTAACATATGGAGAGGAGAGTGAAAAAAAAAACAAAAAAAAAAAATCTAGAAAATAGAACAAGTCAAAAAATCTTCCAGAAAATTAGTTTCAACCGCATACATGTATGTATACACACAGATCCGGCAATAAAAATAACAGATAAAACGTGAAACAGTGTTGATTATATTAAACTTTTGTTCAATGCGTGCAGCGTTCATCTATATGCAGGAAAATAAGGGATTCTTTACGTTATTTGCTTAAATTGGTACGGATGGGCAGCTTGTTTACCTTGGGCCGCTTTTTATATATTTTAACTTGCAATAAGTGGCATTGTTGTCGCCACAGCAGAGGCAAGAACAATATAACGGAAAGTATGAAAGTTATGTTCACTTTAACGAAAATGCTTGCGATTTTCCCTATCGATGGAACACATAAAATAACGGGAAAAAACTTTATTAATTGTGGGCATGACAATCGAGCATCCAAGTAGATAGGGCTGGCATCGCATTCATGGTTGCAATCTGCTGATAATCCTTATTATGTACACTGTAGTGAGCGTGCTTGTGGTCGTGTGAAATTTAATTTCTAGCTTGACTTCTGGCCCTGAAATGGGGAACACGTATGTGCTAACCAAATTTCACTTAACAATTTTGAAATTTGTGATCGTAACGATTTCAACCGATTGAATGGACGGCATGGACGTGGATAATCCAAAAGGAAAACCAAATCTGGTATGCTATCATTCATCGATGATTGCCGTAATGGTAGGTATATGGAATGCTAATTCCAGGCTGTTTTTCGCCCTTACTTTCACTGAGGACAAAACTGCTTTAAGTTGCAAGTTTTCTTCAAATCCCGTCTTTTTAGTTATGAAAACAATTTACGTCAATAATACTAAATATATACAGTTTTGTCGATCATTGACCACTTCCATATAACAATATAAAAAAAAAAATCCTTTTTCAAGATATAACTCGGAGCAAAGTCAGGGTACGCTTATATGTGCGTGGTCATAGAGCAATTGTTTGATACCGTTGTGCTATTATAAATAAACATCGTCCACAACTGTAGCCTCTGGGGCAATCCATTCAGTGTATCCATCGGCTTGGTAACATTTTCGCAAAAGTATGGCCCCGTTACACCGCCAATCCAAAAGTCGCCTCAAACAGGCTTTCTTTGTGTTTAAGTTTTTCGAACACCATATGCGATAGGTGTGCTTGTTTACGCTTTCAGGTAATTTTTTGAAACTCTCCCCAGACAACCATTACTCGGAGAAGTACGCCTTGGTATGGCCAAAAATCACATTTGTAGGTTTTCATGGAGTAAACAGTAAAGTCTTTAACTGGGAAATTTACTTAATTTGAAGCACGAAAGTTTCCATGCAAGAGTTTCAATGAAAAGTATGCTTTTATGTGGAAAATAAGATACAATTTTTCATACATTACCATGAAAATACATGCAGAGGTGTATTAGGCGAAGTGGTGTAGACTATTCAAGGGGTCGATCTTGTCTTGATTGTAATGGTTTTACTTGTCGAACGTCATTGCATTGTCAGTTGTATGTTAACAGCTCTAAAGTGAAGCAAAATTCAAAATCCATCTCTCGTCTGCCTACTATGGCTAAACCCAGACACTAAAGATAAAAAGGTAAATTTGTCATTTGTCACAACTGGAAAAACCACTAATTGTCACGATCTTGATCAAGCATATGCAATAGCTAAGAGGAAATGGTGCCAAAATTACTTATGGAAAAGTGTCGAGGTATTCTAAAAGATGAGTACCCAAAATTCGCTCCAAGGTGAATAAAAATATTTTTCTCATTTTCTGTACTTTTCTTTGTTTTAAATGCAATACATTTTGAAATTCGCTCATGTACGTTTTCCATAGATTTTGCGGTAGCCCAACATCCAAAGATTTACGTAAACATTTCGTGATGTGAGCACTTCGCTGGTATATATGTACTAAAAGTTACTAAAAGATACTTAAAATATTCGTGTTTTTGTTTTTTTCTCTTCTTTAAATTAAAAAAAACAGGAATTATATCATCAAATTTTTCGTTCCTCCATTTAGATGATTTTTAAGAAACCACAATTTTTTACAAAGCAACTTTCAAATTTCGAGTCCAGTGAATGCGGCTTTCAAACGTTACAAAAAAACTCATCAATCAATTACAAGTTTCGATGTATTTATGTAACTTAATATTTACTTGATGATAAAGAAAAACCCTTGCGTACAAAAAAATTGACCTTTGATGATAATCAAGCGTAACAACGAATTCCGATGACCCAGACTATAGCCAGAATTGCACTGTCAAATGAAAGTTTGTGTCAAGCGTTAGCTGTGAAGAGTTTTTTTGACTCAACACTTACTCTTTTATCTTAATTTCTATTTATCTACTTCTTTCTTTGGTTCGTCTTTCAGTCTCTACTGACTTGAAGAGAAAGTGAAGGAGAGGCACAATGGAACTAATTATTAAGAGAGTGGGAATACGTTTAAAGTACACAGACATTGTATTACAAAGGCGTCGAAAATGCATGCCTAACATATGTAGACATTAATTACTAGGGTAGTAGGAACACACTCCGTAGATAACTGCTAATTAGTCTGATGATGGAGATTTGTCTGCAACACCTGAAGAACTTATTGTTAATGCGACGACATTACACATATTAGAGCGTAACATGATTCGAATATCTCTGTTTAATGAGATAACTTGTGGTGGAAGTTTAAAGTTCAGGTTTATTGAAGTTCTTCGCCTAGATCACTTTGTCGTACTTTAACTATATCTTTCGAATTGCCTTTAGGCAGCAAACATTTACTTTCACTGCCTTCAAACAATTGCATCGCTTTGCGCGCTCCCTGCTTATTTTGTGTCTTTCGCTTTGGTTCTATTGTCCGCAGCTGTTTACGTTTAATTTATATCTCGCGTTTATTGTCATGCTATCTCTCGACCGGTTGACAAGATTCTCTACGTACTCGTTTACTTTTTCTTCATTCTCTTCTCTTCTCTTCTCTTCTCTTCTCTTCTCTTCTCTTCTCTTCTCTTCTCTTCTCTTCTCTTCTCTTCTCTTCTCTTCTCTTCTCTTC
>KK502415.1:1273013-1288503 GCA_000688735.1 Glossina austeni | reverse complement strand
CTTCTCTTCTCTTCTCTTCTCTTCTCTTCTCTTTTCTTTTCTTTTCTTTTCTTTTCTTCTCTTCTCTTCTCTTCTCTTCTCTTCTCTTCTCTTTTTCACCACTTTTCTTCTCCGAAAATTTATAAATTTCTAGTTACCGGTTGTAAGTCTGGTGTTTGATAACTCGTCAGACGATGTAAATCGTTGTAATTCTGTTCTTCATACGACTGTAAAACACTGTTGTTTGGTTCAAGATCTAATTGTTTACAAAATATTTGGGTTTTAAGTCGCAAAGTGGTAACTGATTGACGTAACTTTACACACAACCATTTATTTATATTATTTTTCTTTCTTATTAGCTATATTTTGTTATGCTATTGTTGTATTTTCTTAGTTTTCTTCTGCTTATTCCTTGGCGCTGACTAGGAATGCTCCTCGTTACGAAAGGTTGGAGTTTTCTTGTTGTTGACAATAAGTTTTTAAAAAAATGGTTTTAGTGCATCAGTTTGAACTTTTAGCGAATTTATTTATTGATTGCTTATTCCACGCATTTTCTTGTATAGTTGATTATGTTTTATTGCAGATGGAAGACCGATTTGGATCTAAACGAATAACTAACAGTGCATCTGGATAGACCTTCATGTCTGGATAGGCACTAAGCGAGTGCGCCATGATTTTCTTAATGTGACTTAAAGTGGTGTTTTTCCCAGATCAGCTTACAATGGCTATAAACAAGAAGAAGACTTGCTAAGCGATTTACTACAAATTGTCATATGAAACGATACATGCCTACTATAGGTTAAAAGAGGGTATCTGCCATAACAGCCTTATCCCACGGCGCGCGCTAACCCAAGATATTGATTTGATAAGCGACAACTAGCGCTTTCCAATGAGTAGGAGAATCCCCTAGGATAGGGCACCAAACTATTCTTTTACTTATTTATTTTTTTACACATGAAGCTCAACTAAAATAAATGAACCGTCGACTTCAATTGACTCTTAGAAGCAAAAACGAAAGAAAAACACAAAAGCGACTAGAACAGAGACACACCCACAACCGGTACAGATCCAAGTTATAAGTGAGCCCTTAAAACATTGCAAACATGCAAAGGCTTAGCTCGAGTCATAAGGAGATGTTAAGATTGCAAGCTGGTTCAAATACGACGTAGACAAAGCGCGTGTATGGAGCAAAGCCGTTTTGACAGACCTTAAAGAATCTGATGTTGAGATAGACATCATTCAGCTTTTTGCAAATAACTCTGAACGGGCTAAACAGTTCCTAATTATATTTACATTGATTAAGCTTAATGAAGATAAAGTGCCTCGAGAAGCGGTTAGAGATATTAAAGTTAATCTGGACGAGGATGTAATGTGGACGAATCAATAGCACAATTAATTAACTTAATTGAGAAGGAAACATCAAGAATAAAGCTACGTTTCTTAAGTGACGGTAAGGATAACAGAAGCAACCTATTTTCATAGGACAAACAATCTACAAAACAAATCTACAAAACACCTATAGGCACGAATCCGCACAACAGAGGCATACTCAAATATTGGACTCTTTGGACCGCTTCTAAATGAAACCAAGCGCGGACCTAGCTTTACTTAGAGGGAGCTCAATAAGCAAATTAAAGCGTAATCTTTGATCGAATAGTCGTCAACACGACATTGTTTGGTGGCTTCCCGAACAGACAACTATTTGCGAGAAGAAAATAGTCTTCTTTTTATGAAGGAAAGTAGGAACCATTTCCAATACTCTTCTTCAATATAAAGCAAAAACCAGTCGCCGTTCAGCTCTTGGAAGAAAACAACCACTTCGATGTACCGATGTGCCGACATCATTGCGAAGTAAGGGTTTCGGCAATTCAATGCTCTCCGAAAGAAACGTGGGTTTTGGTATAATTATATGATACGATAAGACAGGGCTTTGTAGGTCAGAGTAAAACTCATATTTTATACTTTTCATTACACCCATACTTGACGCTTTTGTAATTGTCGACAATCCTGCCGACTTAATTGATTTTCGGACGGTATATAAACACTTTATTGAAGGAAAAAGCTTAAGTATCATCTTAAAACTTTTTTATGCGTTGCGAAAATGCCGCAAATCTAGTTTACAACTTGTGGTTGCTGGTGCAGCAATCAACGTGGGTAACGTGAAGGTATCTACTGGATGGAGTATTCTTTTTTCTATAGTCTGACCCACTCAGTGAAAAACCTATAAGAGGATACGTCTAACTGGAAACACTCCGGTATATAGGGAGTTTCGTGGTGGCTGTGCTGGTCCCGCAAAATTTGCAGGAGATAGAAGAGAAATACAAGCGTTTGCTTGACGCAAAGAAGGACATGAGTTTTATGCAGACCTTGTCTTAATCAGAAGACGTGACATATATATAATGATTTTATCAGACTGTTTTGTCGAACTAGAACACCAGTGGGAAACGATGCGTAACGCAATAATCACTTCCTATGACATCTGGCAAAGGTCGGTAGCCAAGGTAAATACATGAAGACGTACGTGTTTTAATGGATATTTTTACTATTTATTTGATTAGTCTTCTTAATTTGTTATACGTCCGCCACGGACGTATAAAACGCAATATTTTCTCGAATACTCTGCAAGAAAAGCCGATTGATGATATCTATAAAGCTGTGAAGAGATATTGCCAGTCTAATAAGCCGAGGGAGGAGTTCAGCAGAGTCTTTGGGAAGGTAGTTAACCTGAGGATAACCTGAGAACCTGATCATAGAAACACTTTAGAATGTAAGGGGCCAATAAACATATCAAGCGATTCAAACGAGGATGCTATGGCCATAACAGGCGTGGCGGTCGCCGTAAGCGCTCATCAGTGTGTAGTCGATCGAACTCTCGGTCGCAAACTCGGAAAAGGAGAAGCAGTCCAAGGAAACGGTCACGAAGCTCCAGGAAGGCGGCACAAAAACTCTCCTTTCCTCCCGCCTTTCTTTGGAACTTAATGCGCGCTAAAAGCGCACGTTTGTTTGTGGCGAAACTTTTGCTGAAATGAAAGCAATTGGTTCGAAAAGTTGGTATATAACAACTAGAATGATATATCTAATGAATACAAAGAACGGTGTGACAGCGCACTTGCTTGTGCCAGCAATGTCAGCTTCAAGCAGTAAAAAAGAAATTAAGCCGAATTCTAAGATGTAAAGCTTTGCAAATATCAGCAGCACTTTCGCTGGCACTCGATCGACACAACACTGCACCATAACAAATCTGCTTTTATTCGATTACTTTGGATATTTTTATTTGAAATTTTTCCTTAAATTATTTAAGTTCAATAAAAAATAATCTTCCTTCTTCTTCTTTAGGGTTAACAATAGTAAGAATTCGATAGATTCCTAAAATGTATACAAATTTTGCAACGTTTAGTGAGAATCAATTTATCTCCTTTGTATATAAAAAAAAAAAAAAAACAGATGCAAATAAAAGATCCGTTACACATTCAACTAACACACGCTTGATTTAGTGCCTAATTACTGAGTCATTACATCAATATTATCTTAGAAGCTTAAGTGTAGTGTGAATGATGCAATTGTTTATAATGCTGGTAAATAATATCTGCATGAATCAATTATAGAATGCATACCTTTACTTTCTATTAATTTCCTTCCACGATAGCATTAAAGTCATCGAGTTGTGAAGCTCGCACATGCACTAGTAGATCACCTTTAATGTCTTTCAAAAAAAAAAAAGTAAACCTTTTCTTTTTATAGACATCGCATTCCGATGGTAGTGCAGATGTGTGATAGTGTTATTGGTATACATTACATACATATTGTGCTTTGAAGGACATTATTACCAGTTTAAGTAACAGAAATATATGTGAACAGATATAACAAAGTTGCTTTGGGTTGTCTGGTATCTTCATGGTGTCGTTAATATATATTTCATGAGTTTTGCCTTGTTTGTCGCTGATTATGCTCTCTGTGTAGAGTAAACTACCGATTTTACACCTTTCTTGGATGTTGTCTCTGCTGCCAATGCAATTGAACGCACTGCATACACGCCTCTTCATCCATCCACCGTTTACATTAGACATAAAAAAGCGTTTGCCAAAGGCGCCAACTTTCAACAGACACGCGACTCATTGGCCTACGTGCTGTCTTTAAGTCTGCGACACAGATACGAATGTACGCGTATATATTCGTACATGTACCTGTGCAAAACCAATAGTGGTAGTTCTAACAGGAATAGTGGCAACGTTTACTACTTGAACGGATGAGAGAAAAAATCGTCATTATTTAATATACATAACTACAATAAATAACGGTGTATTAACTTTGTCATTCTGCTTATAATAAAACCAGTTCTTTTTTTGCGCCGTCCTTCCATTCATCCATCAATTGATGCATTGATCCATTGCATTGGTGCATGAAGTTCTTATAAAAGTTCAAGTTTCTTTGCTTTCACTTCTCTTAAGTTGAATATGCCTAGAATTCGCCTACAAACACAGCCGACTTGCAAATAACGAGACTACGACCATAATGACTTACAAACTGCTCTAGGTATAGAAATTGAAATATCGAAAATTATGACTGTCACCGTTATATTTGCGTGCATAAATTCTATGTAAAATTACTTCTACTTAATCCTTCAACATGCCTTGTATATCGGAAGCCTAGATGAATTTCATACATAATTAATTTCGTATATATGCAATGACATGCATTAAAAATTCGCTTCAAAGTGTAAATACATTTCATGCTTTATTGCATTATTGCTTACATTTGTCTTTCAAATGAAAAGCTTTGATAAAAAATTTTATTCACCTCCTCATATACATTTGATTTTACTAAAAAGTGTGTAGGCTGTCAAATATATATATATATATATATAAATATATATATATATATTTTTTGCACCAAAAAAAGCATTTAATGCAACTTATGTCACAATTCCTATCTATCTATACTCACTATTAGGTAACTTAATTTTGTCTTTCCTTAAGTCCCAGAAAATTCATTAAAGCCGCATTTCTTGCCTCATTTCCTTTTATACCGGTGTCTTCTCTCTCTCGGTGTGTTCCTGTTAAAACTATGTCTACCGTAAAGCTTTCTCATGTGCATAAATTTTTTTTTACAAAAAAATTTCGTATTTATCATCAGAGCAATAAAGCAAAAAAAAAAAAATAGAGCAGCAATAAGAACATTAGCAATAATGAATAATTTTCTAATAAATAATTGTTTTTAAATTTCGCCACATTTCAATTATATATTGTTTTGTAATAGTGAAGCAAATCTTCAAAGCTTCAACTCTAACGAACTCGCATATAGCTCTGCGGTAAAAAAGAATCCTTTCAATCCACAGTTTTTTTCTTATTTTTCTCTCATTTGTTTTTTTTTTGTTTTTCGTCTCTTTCTTCTGCTTCTTTTCATCATATTGATAGTTGGGAAGAATTATCGGTATAGGGGGACGGTATGTGTGTGTATTAAAAAAGTTCATCGGTTCTAGTGTAAACAGGTATTTTATTAAATTAATTAGATAACAATTCAGAGATAATCAAGTTTGTATTGCGTATGTCACGTGCGGTTGCATGCGAGATTTCTCTGATAAACTCAATAATGTAAGCAACCGAAGGACGCTTTAAAGCGTTTGTTTTCAAGATGCTTGAAAAATTTGTATGTATTTAGAAAAAATTCATATTCTGTATCTTTTTCTCATCACCTTTTAAACTTTTAAATCTGTAGAGCAGAATGGCATTGTTTGCAATCAATTATATCTGACCTTCGCTTTGCGCGCTATTATTTCTCGTTCTTGTACGTTTGCGATCTCATACCATTCTGGAAACTAAATGAATGGTTTATTCATTGAGTCGAAAAGACGAATTTTAATGTCACATCCATTTATTTTAATTTAATTTTAATTCATTATTTTAACGTTAATGTTGACATAGCCTGTCCAGACTAAGTAAGAAAAAATCTTCTTTTTTTTTCTTTGTAAATTGCACTTTATTCATGACTGTAGTCTCTTTCAAGAATTCTACAATCAACCAATCGCCTCTCTAAAATTTTTATTTCGCTTTTGTAGAGCTATTTGTCAAGATGTTCAAAATAGGCTTCAGTTTCCCCAATCACCCCATCAGTGGATCAAAATATTTCTCCTTCGAGGATTCTTTTGCGATTTCCAATCAGATCATAAATCGCTCGCTTCCAGATCTGGAGAGGACGACTACTACGACGGCAATTCAAACTCCAACTCATGCAAGAGCGAGCGAGTTGCAAGAACTCCATTCTTCGATCGAATCCAACGGAGTCATATAATATTCGTTACCCATCCTTTTGCCATTTTCGAGGTAGCTTACCGCGTTGGCTGGTTGTTGCAAGGCTATCACACCAGGTTCTTTCTATTTAGCGGATGGGCGGCTCGATTTGCAAGTGCAGTAAATGCTTTTCGATCCAATAACCCGTTAATGCCCTTCTTTCACAGTGAGTTAATGTGATAATGTGAACTTTCAGCGAGTATGTAACTTTCGACATCCTCGGAACGCCAGCTACATCTTGAAACTTTACTTTCGATTATCGAAGATACCACCGAAGATCCACCGCGTTCAGCATCGCCGATGCTCGTAGCCTTTGGTATAAAATCAACAGATCAACATACAATAAGTTGTTTGTTGCCAAATTGTTTTGTATTTTCGACGTAAAAGAATTGCAATAACACTTTTCAGGCGAATGCCGAATTCATTAATGGATCAACAAACGAAATTCAAGTATTTCCGTAGTTTTGAACAACACACAGGTAGAGTCACTGAAACCACTGCACACGAAATGACATCAAATTTTAACAGACATCTTTTGAAGATATGTAGCACTTTCTCAAAATAATAGCAATTCGTCGAAAGCAACTAGTAATAGGAACGGTAGTATAGAACGAGTTAGTTGACTTAAACACTCTGTCTCTCTTTACTCTAAACTAGTTAGTACATGCTAGACAAAGGGCTTGTGATAGAATCATTGGCTTTCTTTAGCGCTGACAGCAAGCTTTTAATATCGGAGATATCGTTTGTCTACGACATTGTTGTATTTGTTGGTACGAAGAATGATCAGAACGTTAATGAAAGTTTGTTATTCATTTTATCAAAAAAAAAAAAAAAATGTTTACAGTAATCGATGCAAAGAAATTAACGCAAATATTTCTTTCAAGCAACCGATGACATCTCTCCCATGATTTTCCTGATTACGTAGAAATCAAGGAATCCTTATAAATTCTTGCTTAGATTACTCAGGATGATTATGAAGAAGAGTTCTCCTCGAATCGCAGAAACAATTTATTTAAGATTTAAGCACGAAAGGTACCTCTGAGCAGTACGGGGAACGAATTATTCCAGGTGTCTTCGAACCAACATCTTTTTTAATGACATTCAAAAAGCGTTCGTTATTTTCTCATTTCAAATTCATATAAGCCCTGCATGAATATGAATATGCAATGCATACAATGCTCTGCGCTTAAAGGAAGAAAAAAAAAAAAAATGAAATTGCCACTTGATATAAATCACTCAGAGTAGGGGTGTGAACAATGATTGACAACAAACAATATCAACAACTACTTGACGACTTTGATTGAAATATCTGTTCATTAATACGAAAAGATCTGTGATATCATGTTTATAACTGCGATTTACTTGCATTTATAAAAAATTACCTTTTTTTTCTTCTTAGATAAAAAGTAGATTTATTGTAAATATTTTAAAATAAGAAAAAAAAAAAAAAGAAAAACGAACAAATATATGAAAAAAAATTTGTAAAATTTTATTTTCAATTTGATTTCATTCGCTTTTTATAAAAATGAATCAGTCACTCAAAAATGTCAACCGTATACTGTGTTAAGAATTAAGTGAAATACAACAACTAAGTGGAACATTGGTTAAAAAACATTAAGAGCAATGCAACGCATTATTGAAACGCGTTTGCAGTCTGATGATGATGACTAAGAGCTTGGATTTTATTCACTTTTATCAAAAATTTTTATAAAATTTTTTGTTTTTAATCTTTTCTCATTTACTGCTTGGCAGGAGACTGTGCCTCATCATCAAAATGATGGAAGTTTTTATTCTTTTTTTTCAATCATTGTGATATCACTTGGCTCGTGATTACAAAAGGCTTCTAACACTGTTAAATAATATGAGGTCACTTTTCCACCTATTCCCAAATCGTTGTTACGGTATTTCACTATTATTTATTATCGCCTTAAGGAGGGAAACTACTGTCAAAATCTAAAATAAAAGGCACTTCATTTTTACAATTTCCACGTTTTTGTCGGGATGCCAGGAAATAAAAATTACAGGAGAGTATAATAATATTCGAGGAAACATTAAGCATATTTTTAAATAAAGATTTATCTTTAGATCATTTCTGGATATATGAAAAGTCAATTAAAACAATGAGAAAGAAGAAAAAGGATTAAGATCCGGTAGTTGAAAGCTTTTTAGTTGCTTCAGTTTACAACTGCACGACGAAGCACTTCGTTGTGGGAGACCCGAATATAATCTACACTGCCCTTCTACACACTGAGTATGTAAAAGTAAAGACGGAATTTGCCGATAGCTAGCCCTAGATGGCAAGTCTTATTCTTATTGACACCAGAGGAAGCTTTCGCAACTCACAACAATACAGCTTTCATGCAACAGAATACTTAATAGTAGTCTTAAGTCGAGTTTTGTGCCGAAAAACGAGCATTGCCTGACAACCTTTTTTTGTTTGTCCGCACGATGTGAACGGGGGTCGTTTTTACATAGCACCGTCAATGAGAATAAAAACTGTATTTTGCTGAGAGTCTCAGACGCAGGAAATGATCTGTAAATCCAGGCGCATCATCTGCTTCCGTTTCGAAACCGAATCGGTATACCGAGGAGGTCTTGCTATGTGTTTGGTGACCCTCAGAAGGGTGTGATCGCTTAAAGTCCAGTGAAACAGTTGATATGAAACTGCACTAACAAAAAAATTAATCGATTTGAAAGGTTCGCTTTGAAAAAAGCGGCCCTTTTCCATGTCTCATCCGCCCATTCATCCATATTGCGAAACGGGTTCGTGGCCCATTCAAGGCACGTAACTGAGACGTGAAGATAAAGTTCTTAAGCAACGCTCTTCTTGATTCGTACGAAGATGTTAAAAATGACTCGATGAATGTTTGGCAGCAAGAATTTGAAATTTTCAAAGGGATTATATCCACGAAAGTGGGAAGTTTGGTATAATTTGTTGACAATTTTTGTGTCGTTGAATGTTTTGGTTTTATGTTCTTTTTTTATTTATTTTTTCTTCTCTCTTCATAATCAATCTCCTTCTATTTCACTGGCCACGGATTGTCTGTTTACACCATGTCGTGTGAAAACAGGCCCAGAATCTGAACGATTCATCCCGTGCTGGTTCTACGAACGTCTTAAGGGCCGTGCTGCTGATGCAGTCCTTTATCCCTCAAAAGGCTTACGATGATCATATCCTGAGTGTAGGAAGCGTGACATAGATTTCTACAAACTCTTTACGGAGGCGAGGAATTCTTTCTCAGATTTGAGCAAAAATCTCGGCTCGTTGTGGGAGAAGTTTTAACTAATTAAGACTAGGTTTGACGAGTGTCGTTATATTAAGCACTCATCTTCTTCCCCAGCCAGCTAGCAAAGTTACAACTCGTAGCGTAGCGTGCGGTACGTCATTTCTGAGCTCTCCTAAGTCTGATTCGTTGGTACAAGTTAGCGCTTCCTCAATTTCTACAAAGAACGATAGTGTTTCTGCTATCGTTGAGTCGGTCGGTAATAAAAAAGTTGCAAATAAGACGAGAAGTCCTTCGTATTTAAGCTATGCTGAAATGTCAAACATATCTACTGTCAGTGGCGTCACTCACTCTACTCTGGCATTATCGCCGAAAAATAGCAAAGAAAATAATAAATTGTCCTCTCCCCCTGCCTGTTCGAGTGTGAACGCTGGCCACCAAACTGGGCACGTCGCCCAAGCTGTTCGTGCAAGTGTGAACCTTCCCAGCCGTGAGCCCTCCTACTGTTCCTAGTAGAGATGACATTTGCTTGACGACAGTTCTTCTCAGAAAGGCAATATTTGTGTCAAGACTGGCACCTGATACATCCGTGGATAATATAAAAAGTTGTCTGGCGGCGAAAGTCCCAATAGTCAATTTAATACATGTTAGTATTTTCAAATTGACCCCTTCTTAATCTAGAGCAATATCGTCTTTTAAAATGCTAGCTCCGACGGAAAACATGGATATGTTATTATATAAACCATTGTGGCCAGCTGGATCCCTAATTAACGAATTTATCCCCCGAGATCGACCCCGTAATACTAAGGCAGTAACCCTTTCCCCTTCAAAAAACTAAATGTTTCTTCAGGCTCATTATCTCTCATTTACCAAAATGTTAGGGGCCTAAGCTCGAAAATTCGTTCTACTTTCCTTAACTCAGTGAGCACGGACTTTTTCTGTTTAGCCTTTACTGAAACTTGGTTAAAACCTGACCTACATTCGTCGGAACTTTTCCATAATTCGTTTCAGGTTTTCAGAAGTGATCGACTGTTTCGCAATGGTGGTGGTGTTTTAATTGCCACATCTGCGGCAGTCGCGTCCTATTCAATTCAATTTCGTACAACTCCCGATGTTGAATTTATCGCCATTCTAGCGAAATTTCCTAATAAACAGTTATATGGAACCTGTTCCTATATTCCCCCAAATTCCGATATCTCCACATATAAGAAACAGGCCGCCCTCATTTGTGAAGTGGCCAAGCCATCTAAACCTACTGACTATTTTGTCATTGTGTTGGGTGACTTCAATTTACCTCAAGTGACTTGGTGTTAGAGTGATAGCTCTGGCTGTTTGATTCCTACTTCAACATCTGATAGGGTTGTTGTGTTCTTTAATGAATTATTTGACCACAATATAGTTCAATACAACCGCACCTCTAATTGCAATGGCAGACTGCTTGATCTTTGCTTTGCCAATTTTCCTGAGATTAGTGTTAATCGGTGTCTACCGATTAGTTTACCTGAGGATCCTTATCATCCTGCAATGTGCATTTCCTTTGATTACAAGGATGATGGTTCGTTGAATTTCTCTAACGTTCCAAATTCAACTGTTTCGAATAAACATTAGGATTTCCATAAGATCTATATTTCAATGCTAAAATCACATCATTCACATATTAAGGTTGATTTCTCAGTTGGAAGTATGGACTGTCATCGTCCTACAATATATTAAATCTAGCTATTCCTGCATCCGTTCCTATGAAGCAGTCCCGTCCTCGAAACAGGTGTCCCCCGTGGTTTAATAAGACAATTAGATATTACAAGAATAGGAAAAACAAGCTTTTCAAGAAATTTTCGAAAAGTGGCTGTTCTTTAGACTATTTTGCTTACTCAGCTGCAAGGCATAGATTTAATTCCCTCATCTATCAATATTATTGCGGATACCTTCGCTTCATTAAATCCTCTCTGTTTGCTAATCCTAAATACTTTTTTAAGTTTGCTAACTCCAAAAGAAAAATTTTTCTAAATCCCTCGCATGTTTCTTTTAATGGCTCTGAGTCTTCGGATGACATTGAAACCGCAAAACTCTTTACTGATTACTATCGACAAAACTTTTCGATTTATCAGCAAACTATCCATATCCGATAACTAATTTGGTTCCAATGCCCAATTTGGTTATTTCTGAAAATAACGTTTTTGAAGGGTTGAAGTCTTTAAAATACAGTTCTTCGCCTGGACCTGATGGAATTCCATCATGTGTACTTAAATCTTGCGCTATCGAGATATATGGTGTTATCTCAAAGATTATTAATCAGTCCTTGAATTTAGGTGTTTTCCCTTTGTGTTGCAAGAGTAGTTTTCTTATTCCTATTCACGAAAGTGGAGTAGACAACTTGTTGAGAACTATAGAGGCATTGCCAAGTTGAGTGTGTTGCCTAAACTATTCGAGCGAATTGTGACTCAGCATTTGAACTTTGCCATCAAATCGTATATTTCTCCACTCCAACATGGCTTTCGAAAAGGAAGATCTACGGTCACCAATCTGTTAGAGTTTACTTGTCATGTGTTCAAGGCTTTTTCTAGTCTCTCTCGCACTGATGTCATATCCACTGAATTTAGCAAAGCGTTCGATTTGGTTAACCATAAATTACTTATCTTTAAACTCCAAGCCTCTGGCTTCCCTTCCCATTTAGTGAGGTGGATAAGCTCTTATCGGCACAATAGATCCTTCAGGGTTTTGTTTAACTTCACCACCTCATATGAATTCCCCGTTACGTCAGGCGTACCTCAAGGTAACCACTTTATTTAATCTATACATTAATAATTTGCCTTCGGTGGTTAAAGCCAGCCAGATCTTAATGGATGTTGATGATGTGAAACTGTTTTCTTCCTTTTCCATAGAATCGTAATCACATCAGCTTCAAGGTGACTCGAATAATTTGGTTGGTATGACACTTAACCTAAATAAATATAAGAAGCTTTCTTTTTCAAGAAGGAAGTCATTCATTACCCAGTATTTCGTAGATTCGCCCAAGTTGGAGGACGTCGTTCGTTACGTTTTAACGTGCATACTGAGCTCTTGTTAAGCAAAGCTAGGTTTGCGCTTGGTTCTATATGAAAAGGTGATCCAAAGAGCTTGATGATCCTTACATTACGAAAAGGCTGTACATGTGTGGGGTTAGACCTATACACGAGTATGCTTCTGTTGTATGGAGTCCTTCCTATAGGTGCTATGTAGATTCAATTGAATCTCTTCCCTTAGGAATTTGGGTTGGGACCCGATTGCCTCTCCTCCCCCCTAAAAAAATAGATTGCTTCTGTTATCCTTACCGTCTCTTGAGAAACGTAGATTTATTTTTGGCATTTCCTTTTAATCAAAGTAATAAATGGTGCTATAGACTCGCCCGCATTACTTGATGAGTTAAGCTTTGATGTCCCTAAGCTTAGCCAATGTAAATACAATGATGAGCTGTTTAACCCGCTCAGTGTTGTGTGCAGAAACGGAAATGATGTCTATTACTTATTCTCATTATCGGACTAGTTAAAGTCTACTAAAGCAACTTTGCTCAATAAGCGCGATCTTCCTATGTCGTACTTAAACTAACTTGCGTTCGTAATGCTTCCCTTCTTTTTTCGAAAATTATATGGTGTTGTTAATGTGTCAGTTGCCGAGCTTATGCATGTGTGCAATGGCTTAGGGGTTCACTTGCAACCTGGATCTGTTCTTGTTGCGGGGGTGCTTCTGTGGTAGCTGTGTACATGCTTTTTTCTTTCTTTTTTTTTCCTTTTTATTTACTTATACATGAATAATTATTCTTAGCTTCTTTGTTATTGTTTTTATTACTCTTCTTTTTTCATATATTTCTTTATATTGTATACTAGTTTTAAAACAATTAGTATAAGATTTACTTTAAGTTGCATTTGAATTCGACTGCTAACTTTAGTCGTATTCCATGTATAAGTAAGTAAAATAAAAAAATAAAATAAAAAAAAATAAACAAATAAAAATAAATAAACATAATAAACAATGCTTCGAATAAAATATTTTTTTATGATTTTTTATATAACAAATACGAAGTTCCTAGTTTTGAAAATTCCGGTTTCACATTTGCATATCTGATACTTGAGTTGAAAGATATGCAGACCTTGTGAATATCGGATTCAATGAGATTCTTTGTACGTAGCTATAATTACGCAAAAGAAAGAAAGATTTTTGAAAATGAAAATTTTCATTTTCCTTGAGAACAACACTCTATAGCTTGTTCATGTTTTTTGTCTTTCTCAGTGTTTTAGAGGAAACACTTAACACGCAATGACAAAATATAGTTATACACGGCAAATACAATTACCATTAAAGCCAAAAAAAAAAAGAAAAAAAGAGCAAACCAAGGCAATGAACATTACATTTTATTTTGTCAACAAAACGGAAAATAAACGAAACAATAGTTGCTTCTCGTTTCCTGAACAACATTACATGAAAATACTATAATATTAATTAAATGAATATACGTTCACTCAATTAATGCATCAGCTAATTGACCAACTAACTGCTATAGCCCGATGTCAAACGCATTATTGTATAGCACTCACACAAGCTTTAATGTATGCATAAATGTTTGAGCGTAGAAGTTTTGTAAAGCAATTATTAAATTTTCATAGAATTTTCTTGCAAATAAGATTATAGTCTAAAGTAACTTCAAAAAAAAAAAATAAATAAAAAAATAAAATTTTTTTTGTTTTGTTTTAATATTACTTCTGTTGATTTTATTCTGTTCGAAAGGAAGCAAACAAAAAAAAGAGAAGAAATAAAAAAAGCACTGTTGCACATTTTGCAAAAATACATTTAATGTTTTTTCGTACAATGTACAAATATATATATATATTGTATATATATATATCTATATATACAATATTGTATATAATATATATATATATTATATATATATATATATATTTATATATTGTACACAACCACATATTGAGTATAAACGAAAAAAAAATCAAAGCAAAAAAAGGAAAACTGTAACGGCCAACAAACTGTAACACCAAAAGCATTATTATTGCATTCGTGCTCTGTATACATATCAACCATATTGCGAAACTAGAGCACACGTCGTAGCATGAACTTTTAATGTTCCCTTCGTTCACATTTCTTTCCTCCTCTGGCACCAAACAACCACTGTTGCAGCACAAAAAGAAGAAGAACTTAAATTTTGTTTTCCAAGTCACTGTATCAAAATCCAAACGGGAAACAACAAAAACAAAACAAAAATATACAACACAAAAACAAAAACAAAAACAAGAACAATAAAATGAAAAACAACCAGAGAAATAACAAAATCAAAAGTGAAGCCTGACACAATTTTCCTGAATTACATACTCATACACACGCGCTAAAATAGGTTGTGTTGTGCAGAATTAAAAACACATACAAAATAAATATATGAGCAAAAGGAAGCCTTGAGATGCGTTGGAACGAATCTCAAATACCCAGCAAGAGCTTTAGATGAATGCTTGGTTCACTTCACACGAATCGAAATTGCTGATAAACGTCATAAGTTATTGAAAAACTCTTTAAAATTTTCAGTTTTCCATTAAGAAAACCAATTTCCGATTTCAATCCAGGACTTTCGAAATAAAGCCGATGACTTTTGCTTTGCTAAGAACTCCCGCAGATAGACAAATCCACAAAAGGACGTGAGTAAATCAAAACAAAATCGAGCGACCTAAGTAGAATCAAACCTGAGACTTTCAAAAACTGAGAGAAGCTAATAGTCGAATACTAAAAGTTTATATTAGGTTGGGGAAAAAGAAATCCATTATTTCTTCTTCTTCTTTTGTTTTGGTTTAAAACTGTTTTATGGTCGATTTTTAGCTCCTGGGCGATGTTACAACTGCTAACACCGATCATTTCTCCGATTTTATCGACATTTTCGGCGGCCTACTTGTGCGAGGTGCATCTTTAACATCAAAAATTCCTGAACGGAATCTACGAAACCAAAATTGCACATAATTGGCT
>KK502415.1:1229766-1272833 GCA_000688735.1 Glossina austeni | reverse complement strand
TAACTGAATGCACCAAACAAAAAACAACAAAAGAATTTTTTTTACTGCGAAATGTCACCTTTCCAACGAGCATAAATCTGAAATTGTTTGATCGTTACTTTACGAGAAATCTACCAGTGCAGCCATCTATCGAAAAAATAATGGATTTCTTTTTCCCCAACCTAATATAACAGCTGATGTCAGTTGCCCGATGATGCAAAACAAATGACAATATTTCTCCATGGCGAGTACATAAGAACACCGAAATTAAAACAAAAAATGTGGAAATAGGAGAGAATGATACAATTTTATGTTTACATACCTATACACATTTTGAATACAATATTATGTCTCGAGTAACAAGTCAATAGTCGTGGGTTCGAATCGCAAGTGCGCTAGAGTTTTCAATAAAGCCGATAGCCTTAGATACTAGTGCTCCGTAGTATTTATTTCTCTGGCAAAGTTAATTGTAATAATAATAATAATAAGAATTTATAGTATTCACCATTAATATATGAAATATTTGCATATATTTCGCAAATATTTATTTTAATATATTCTGTAAAAAGGGACTTTGAAGACTTACCGTCTTGATGTCCTTGGAAAAACGAGGCAGACTCTTGTCATACAACTTTTAAAACTTTCACATAAGTGTCTGCGTAAGTGTGCAGAAAAAGGTCTTTGCTGGCTGCTGATCAAAAAAGAAATAAAGTAAAACACGCCTCTTTGACAAGAGAATGCTAAAAATATTTCATTCAGATTAACGTCTATCTCTCGCTAACTATAGATTTTCTCCGTCTTTCTGACAGAACACGAATTCCGTGTTGATTTCTTTAGGCTATCTATGTAAGCAAACTTTTATTAGCTCCCACCATAAGACTGGAAGTAATTTAAATATTTATTTATTTAAAAGACTTATTTAAAATTATTTTTATACTTTAAACACTTTAAGGCGCATTAATATACAAAAGAAAAATAAATAAATAAAAAACGCTATAATAAAGATAAATATGTAAAAACAACCACAAACGATATAACGGGCGCCAGGCTTCGTCATTAAACGCCCTACCCTGTTGCGCTGAATACAGTTATTTTTATAACGACTGGTCGAAAATATGGTCCGATCCAGAGCATTTTCAATAGCATTCGCTCTTGGGCCAAAACACGTCGGTGTAACAAATTTTACCAAAACATATAAAAACTTGCGACCTACATGTTGAACAAAGCAACACAAGACGGACCGATGGACAGATAAACTTGGTGATTCTGAATCACTTTCCGAATCGATGGGTATAATCAAAAGTGGCTCTATTTCAAGTCCTTGTGGGTGTTGCATATATATATACATCCGCACAAAATAAATAGACCCTTCCATCACAAGTTGTGTAGAGTGTAATAGAACTGAACAAAAAAAAAAAAAAAAAAAAAAAAAAAAAAAATACGTAGTGTACATGTCCGTCCGTAGCCTATAATCATAAGGCTATATGAATATAAGATGGAAGCGTAGCACTAGATCGGCGCAAGCAATCAAAGTTTAGCAATCAACTGTTTAGAAATGAGGGGACGATCTTTTATACTGATAGCCAGTATTAAAATTGCTGCCAAGAGCGCGACACGTTTTAAATGGCTTATAATGTTGTCTATATTGCTTAAGTACAATTAGGCAGAATTAACGCATTACGCGGCAAGGAACCTTGATGTTAATTTCATTTCATAAAACCGGTCCTATCAGTCCTATCATTCAGCCGAAGACCTTGTGCATACATATCCACAAAGAGTAGTCCAAATTTCCTCTCTTTAAATGAAGCCATGATTACCTGGAGAGCTTATGCCTTTGACGCTACCACTTATTTTTCAAGTAAGAATATGGAGGCGTCTCTCTTGTAAAATGAAACTTGGTAAGTACGGTACAAAAGATGCGAGTATTATAAGAGGCGTTCTGTTGGATTTTTCTTCTATTGGTTTTGGATTTTGAATGAGAAAACTTTCAACCAACTTCCAGACTTGATCTCGACGCAACACGGCACATATTGCCTTGATTTTTACTATATCTAAGCTTACATTATATTATTCTGTATTACATCTTGGTTTAAATGAGTAAATAGAAGAGCTTCGCATAACATCGACACATACATCGGCAATACGAATTAAGCGTGTTACCCGGAAAACTCATTTATTCAAATAGCTTAAGGAATGCGCTTAGGATATGTATGCCTCTGTAACTGTCAATTAAATGCCTGTGTCCCGCAGGCCTCGAAATAATTCGATAAGAGTGTGATTTTGAAAGACGAAATATCTCTTTAATAACGACGATCGCGCTCAAACTAACAATCGCACATTTAGAAGCTACACAATCCTTTATATGATGATTAGTAGAGAAAACAGTGGCAACCCGAGATACAAAGATTGGCTTTCCACCTTTTTTGTTAAGAGAAGAAAGCTTTTCTTATAGAGTCCAGGCAGGATATACTTATCCTTATCTGTGATTGGCGAGGGTTGAGAACGTGCGGGTTGAGTTCTAGAGGTAAACTGAAAGGAAGTCGATGTGTTAACGAGTTCTGTGTGTTACCCCGCTGATGTTAAAATTCTTGACCAAAGAATAGCATTTACAAAAACTACCATTAAATAAGTTTAGATGCTCAGAATTTTAAAAAGAATTCTAGTTCCGTTTGCGAAATAAAATCATATACGCCGTTCTCCTCTCCTTTGCAATCACGGCAGTCATTGATTGCATCTAACACGCGCCAAAACAAGATGGCGTACACATACCCGATGTGAAGCGATCAGGAGAAAATTTCAAAATGCAATTGCATGTAAACTGTCAATGACTGTTTCCTATAGGTTAGCGAACATTACAAAAATAAATTTCTAAGCCCAAAAAACCACACCCTGTTTGCTAAAAAGCAAAAATCTACGAATGTAAAGATGAAAGCAAAATAGAATACGATCAGAATGAGAGGAAAGGAAAAATTTTCTCAAAAACATATATATATATATATATATATATATATATATATAACATATATAGTTTTCCTTCAATATCGCACGCCTTGTACACAAGCGTTTTTAATAGAAAATCACTCAAATAAGGCAAAAATCCGGAGCAGAGTCGCGCACAAGGCTGCCAAGCGTGATGGGCAATAAATCATCGGTTGAAACCTGAATTAATCAGTCACATACCAAAAGCATTTGCATACTTTGGCGCATATTTAATGCGTGCTTCAGGCGAACACAAATCACATGAGAATCTTAGTATTCATATCCTATCTTATATCCCTCAGTGAAGGTATGCTTATATCGATCCAAACTTTTCATCATTTCATTTGTAACAGACGTCAGATGTGCTTTCAATTTAGCAAAACTTATACGAGTTCTTGATTAGCGTAGAAATCGAAGATGTCTTAGCAAAATCTCCCAAAGTGCTGGCGAGTTTAATGCATGAGTTTAAGAATTCAATCAAAAGTTGCACAGGCACAATCATTCTAAGTTAGCTCCACAGACTGACCCTGAAAATATACGTGGCCCGTCGACACACACAGCCTATCATGCAAGAAAGCCATACTCATATTATTTCTACTTAAGTCACTGCACATGGAAAAATTGCAGGGAGTGCGGGTCACATCAATTGAACAGTGAGTATATTTCTACGCCGAATTTTTAAATTGCTTTGCTTTTGGAAATTAATTGTTACCGATTTTAGTTCAATTTTGCAGGTCGTAAGATAGCTTCTTTGTTTTTGGAATATTTTAATAAGGCTTACGAGAGAATTAGTTCATTTTGAAACTTAATTTCTCTTTGTTGGCAAAGAGTACGTGCGTCAAGCTTCAACGTACTGACTCAATTCCTCTAAAAATGAACGCGTTCATAGCAAATAATACGCAAACAAACAGCAGCGGGTTCTCAACCGACATGAAGATATCCCACCAGGATAGCCCACATTTTTTTGGGTGTGTGTCTTTGCTAAGCTACGATTTACCGCCAAGTAAAAATAAAAAGCATGCGCATATAAAACAAACTAAGCCTTTTATCATGATCGTAACGTATCCTATACGTTACGTTAAACAGTAGCAATACATTTTTTATAAATTATAAAAGTCATAAAAATATATCAAAAATCCTAAGTTACAAGAAGTTGCAAGAACGTTGTTATAATTCGATTACTTGTAACCTACATATGTTATAAGCAATTGTAGATCTTAGAAACGGCCCAGCTTGGCGATGCATTTTAATGCTAACAAACATTACAAGTAATATAAGATATAAGAGGAAAGGTTTCTTTTATTTTGAAGGGAATTCTGGCGGTGATACATCCCGAACATTGCAATGAAATTAGGATTTTCTGATAGGTTTTAGTCTCAAATATCTGCACTTGTGTTAATTCTCTAAAATTTCTCATAACGTGCTTTGTACATTATAATTTTTCACCAACTGTATACCTACGCTATATGGCAAGTAGTAACAATGAATTTTCTTTCGAGAACTTCACTAGTTATGACACGTAAAAAATGCCCAGTGGGTAGCATATATTGAGGTGCAATTTGTACGGTCGGCAATGTGTTAACATACGTCATATTTATAACATCAAGTGTCAATGATCTTAGCAAAGGTTCGAACCATGTGTGAAGATAGCCCATATTTTAGCAAAGACAAAAGCTAGGGCTACGCACTACGCAGTCCGCTATCTCCACGCCAGTGAATCTCATGCCCATCAAATATATCAATCTATATCTATCTATATCTATATTCTATCAAATCTATCAAATCTTTCATGGCAGGTAAAGTGCATGCTTCTGAGGGTTACGAACTGCAAGACTAGTCTGCGTGTATCTCTAGCTTGCATTTGTGGTAAGAAGAAATTATTAAATTTCGAAATTTTATTCTAAGCACTTCTGAGTTGCAAAAACACCCTCGATCAGTCAACTGAGCTGTTCACAAAGGCAAGCTTTACATTTTTCAATCAAATGGTTTATCTTACGCATGTTCTCAAGGCGATGGATATCCCGACTTAAATCGACTTAAAAACGAATAAAATTTGTTTTTCCTTCTTCTCCTTATTAGGTGCCAGTGAAAAGTTTTCTTTCTGTGTGTCCGCTCAGTGGTCGTATTTTATAAATCGACAAATGAAAATCGACATTGTGTCTACAAACTCAAGTAAGGCTGACATTTGAGCCAAATAGTAATCAGAGTCATGCTAAATATTTTAATTAAGATTTTTCATTGAAATTTCAAAGAAGAGAGTGAACGGAACTCTCCAATATTGTTGAGGATGCAGGGAAAATTGTCGAAAGTCAAAAGGGGTGGTTAAAGAGATACAGTGGCTGCTATTAAAATCCTTTTAAACTTAATATGTAAACATATAATCGTTCAGTAAATCAAAATTATATTTTAAGAATAAAATTTTTTTTCTTTTTTAAATGCTTCTTCTTCAATAACATTGGAGTTGACGTTGGGGTGTAAAACTAACTGTCTCTCCTTCAATAGTCGAGTGAGTGTGAATCAAGCGAACATAATGCGCGCAAGAAAAATAATAAAAAGCATTTTAGTCGGACAAGGCCGACTATTCGACGTGCCACACTAATTATCCAATTATTCTTTTAACAAAATAGCAACAATTGTTATAAACTCATATGGAAGCATACTTTTCATGGGAGCCCTTATATGGGAGGCGGCCCAAAATGTAAATTGACACGGTCCGCACTTAGCAAAATTAATTTTCTTGGCAAACATTTTTTCCTAAGGTACTGGAAATTGCGTACATTTGTCATATGAAGGCTTAGCTCTTATAAGAACTGGTAGCTGCATGGAAAGGTGGAATTCAACACTTGCCCCATCCAATCCAAATTGTGCACATTAAGTTTAGATTTCGAAATACTAGTGTTAAGCGATCTTTGTCAAGGAATCTTGAAAACTGGTAATTATTTTTTCATATAACAACTTTTTAAAATAAGTCGTGATATGTGAAGTGGTTGGAAAAGTGTTCCTATCTAATCCATTTCCAATAGGCTTCAACCTTCCATCAAAACACGTTAGTATTTATCAACATTGCATACACAATTACACGGACCGGGAAACGAATGAACTGACAAGGTCAAATCGATTCAGGACATGTCGATGTAGAAACCGTTGCGAAATGCGAAATGCGAAAAGCATAATCAATGTTCGAACTCTACTATAATTGGTCGACTACAAACAAAAAATCTTTGGGGAAAACCATACGAACTATTGTAGCAGACTTTCAAGTTAAATTTCTGAAGGTCTACTTGGTGGAGTTGTTCACGAAAATCTCTGCTAAAAAGCCTACGCTTCAGGATTACAGAATTACCAGAGGAAAATGTCTGCTGAACAAGCTCAACTTCCTACTATGTGGTGAATTTTTTATTTATTTTTTATAGTCTTCACCACTTGTGGCCCAAAGGTATATTAAGTTAGTGTGGAGGTCTACAACATCCATAAGGACTTGAGATGGACTCCCCTTTTATTATACCGATCGATTCAGGCAGTGATTTAGAAAGTGATTATACACATACATACACACACAGAAAACTATATAATCGTTGAGTGAAATGCCACGACAACCACGGTGATCAACATGAATTAAGAGAATTGTGATCACCATGGGTCGACGATAGGATCGTTGCCAAGCCAATATGGTTCTTTCGACACGGTATCGCCACTTTGCCAGAAGGATGGAAAACAATTGTCGAAAATGATAAAAAATATTTTGATTAATATGAAGCAATTTTTCTCAACAAATGCTATTTTCATGTATGTAGCGCCTAATGTTTACTCAAATTAAGATATAATATAGAATAATATAATTTAAACTTTGATTGATATAATGTAAATCAAGGCAACGTGTACGGTGTTATATAGAAAAAAAAAATAAAAAAATAAGACTAAAAAGCAGTTGAAAGAAAAAATCCAGCAAAACACTTATTCGATTTCTTTAAATCGTGTTATTATATATATACTAAGTTTGTACCTTATATATGTTTCTTCATGCGTTGGTTCGTTTGTTTGTCTTCAGTCATTTCCGCGGTGTGTTGTCTGTGTATCCTTTCATAATTAGTACATAAAAGTGTAATCTTTGTGATTGAGTCTGTTTCGTATGTTTTGAATTTTTCCATTTATTTGTTACATTTCCGTTATAGATAAGTCTGTGAAGTTCGATTATTTAAATCTAATTATCATGTTATCTATGTCAACATTTAATATAAAACTTAAGTCAATGATTGGTATCACGATAATTAACTAATAACGGGTAACATTTGATTTATTGACTAGAAACTTTTTATCCCCCCACTGGTGCATTGTAGTCTGTATACTGCAGTTTTAGGATACAAAAAAAAAAAAAAAAAAGTGAATAAAAAAAATTAAGTAATAAATTAAGTAAGTAAATACAGTAAGCAAATTTTTAAAATCAATTAAATATACGTTCATTGTCATTATTATTATTTTATTGCACTCTATAAATAAAAAAAAACCCAAAAACAATTCCTTTCTGCTAAGTCGAGGAAAAAGTTAGTCGCGGTGATTTTCGATTAACTCCACATAAGGCAATGGTTTGTTTCCAACCATATTGAAAAGGGACCGTGCATTACGAGGTGGTGGATCTTGGCCAGTGGTTCGATTCTACTCTCAACTGTTCTGTTGGGAAATAGCTGAGAAGTTCTCATGCATCTATCGGACTATATAATAATACCCGTAATTCATCCGACTATCATTTATTCCGTTTTTTGCAGAACTCCATTAATTGCGCCAAAAATAAAGGCAAACTGTGATAAAGGAGAACTGTGAAAATTATGCGACTCAGGTTTTCGCTCAGATGTCCCGGGAATTAAGTAGTGACGGCATAACCGTTTCACCAAAATATATAGTAAAAGCTTATCGATCAGAAGCACACTATAATTAATAAATTTCATATAAAATATCAAAAAAAAAAAAAAAATGCTAACGATTTTCGGAGAACAATCGTCATAAACTTTTTTCTTGTTTTACTATAAAAAAAATAACAATAATAACAAATTTTTTATTAAATTTATTTTTATAATTAAGTTATCAGAAAACTTTGTTTCTTCTATAAGCTTAGCTTAGGGTTAGATCTATAAATGCTTTAGTCTTTCTAGCTCCTTAAGAGAACGTATGTATGTTATGTATACAAATATGCATGTGTGGGTTTCCAAACCATTCCCGATGAGCGTGAATGGTTTATGATAACTCTTTTAAGATGCACACCTGTAGGTGTTGCAAGCTTAAAGAGAAACTTAATATATCTTCGGTTAAATTTGGAATATATGACATTTTTGCAAATGAGAATTTTATTAATGTTTTTTTTTTTTCTACCCCAACAGAAAACGACTCGGGCATAATTGCTTATACTCGTATCGATAACCTATAAAAAAAAAAAAGTGAAAAAATAAATAACAATAATATATTTTTTAAATTTAAATAAATTAATACGAGTAATAAAGAGTGAACGATTAAACTGGAATAAATGAGAACTTTTTTCATATTTGAAGTAAACATGTGGGCTGTTGAACAGTTAACTCGAGACGACTACCAGTAGTTGCTTGTTGCTTACTGCTTCGTTAATGGTGTGACAGTGGTTGCTGCTGCTGCTGCTGCTGCTGCTGCTGCTGTTGTTATTCATTTAATTGACACATTCAATATACTGATCTGTGCATGTGTCGAAATGTGTGCGTGGTTGCGTATGTGTATGTATGTGTGTGTGTGTGTGTGTGCATATACACATTCATAAATTTGTGGGTGCGTTATTTATAAAAATATTGTTAAATATTAATTTACTGCAAAATCTTATAACGATTTAATAATCGAGTTGATTTATTGAATATTTATGTTAAAAAATTAAAAGCAAACAAAAAATAAAAAAAAAAATAAAAAACGAAAAGAAAAAGAAAACAAGAGAGGAAAAGAAAAAATGTAAGAAACGCAAGAAGGAATTTAATCTAAATACTAAATCTATGTACGGAACGGAATAGTGTTTGTAAGCTTTAAACGGCTTGAAGGAAAGACAACCAGTTTTTTCTGCTTTTTTATTCGCTTTTGCAATTTGAGCTGCATTTAATGCTTTCCATCATGTTTTGTAGTTTTTTTTTTCTTTTTTTTTTCTTTTTTTGTTTTTTTCTTTTCTTTTCTTTACTTTTTTTCAATGAGAATAAGTATATGTAAAAGAGTATACATAAGTGCGCTATACATGAAATGCTTAGGAAAGTTAACTTATGGTTTTCTTTTTTTTTTTTTTTTTTTCGTTCAAGCTCCAAGTCGTCTTGTAACGAACGGCCGATAAGAGGTAACTGAAAAAGAAGAGGAGAAAACTTCTTTTATTTCTTTTCTATTTACTTCTTGCTTATGTCTACCACATAAATGTAAATTAAAAGTAGATGAAAATAAAGAACCAGAAACTATTGGATATAATATCTTAGTTATTCATTTCAAGTATGGGATGAACTTCTTTAACCAGCATTCGCATGCAAGAAAAGATGCAAGAAAAATATATAGTAGAACGAAAATTAAGAATAAATACATAAAATATGCAAAAATATAACGAAAGGAAATGCCAATGGCTGGCGCAAGCTATCCTCACTAACCTTTACGACTACAGCGTGGGAATGTCAAGAACAATAACATATATAAAAACAAAAACAAAAACATACAGAATAACACCAGTTTAGTATTGAAATAGTGCACCTTTGGGGTGACACAAATGTAGCTTGGAATGGGAAGAGAAAAAGGAAAGAGAAAATAAAAAAAAACAAAAAACAAAAAACAAAAAAAACTGTTTTATGCTATAGGTATGAGGACTAGTTAAATGGGCGGTTTCAGTTAACTGCAAAGGCCATTAATGCGTGCGTTTTCATTTAGTTAAACGTAAAATGCAACGTTTTCACTACTATTGGAAATCATTAAAGTAGATTAAGAAAAAAATTAATTAACCCAACGGAAACCAGCGTTGACTGACTCTTCTTAACTCTGCTATATCTTAAGTTCAATAATATTCTTAAAGAGATCAAGACAAGCCGGCAGGTAACAAAAAATTGTAACGAGCGTAGAAGAAGAGGAGAAAGCAAAAATTACAAGACAATATTCCGTTGAAACTGGATCTGCACAGTTGTAAAATTCCGAACGGAGAAATACAAGCGGTGTCGAAATGTCCACTACTACTGGACCTCAAGCTAGATTAAGCAAAAACTAACTAACTAAAGCAATACATTTTTTCAGATTTCTTAAAAAACCCCCACTTTATGTACAATTTGCCGTCTCACCGGCATACATACATTTTTAATGAATTTGTCCAAGACTCTCTTACATAACCGAATGTAACACGAAATTATTGTAAAGTGTTAATAAAATTGAAAATGTTTGAAAATATTTGTAAAACTCATAAAATTTCTGGACCATAAAGTTTTGCATTCTCATAAACGTATTACCGTTACGCGCTTAAATCTAATTGAAAATAAACACCCTCTCCGAAAAATAATCATTCTTCACGGAGCGTCAAAAGTATTAGCATGGAACGCTTTTGGCCTCAGAGGTTTACCGTAAACCAGCAGCGAACAGGTCTTAACAAATAGCAGTCAATGATGGAGGAGAAAATCTTTGCTTTCTTTCTTTTTTTTCTTCTCATCTTCCGTAAGGCGAATTCTCGCATAATCGTTGAAAAAAACACGAAATAAGAATTCACTGCAAGCATTTTCCTCGCTGCCAGTACAACGGAATACATTTCGAATGCTTTTTACAAATAAAAAACGTAACATAGCATGTGTAGTACGTCTCTTCTTCCAGGGGTCCGAGATGACATGATATGTGATATAAAGTCTATTAACACCAACGAGATGACTTAGAATAACCGTTCTAGCTTCAAATATCGTATACAGCGCCTTAGCAAGATAATCTTTCATTTCTTGGTAGCAATCAGCGATGAAGTGATAACAGAGTACGAATAAAATAATTCCTGACTTGTCGCAGGTTTTTAGGCCACTAAAATGGCGATGGGGGATCTTTGCTTTACCCGTTTTGTACGCATAAAACCGAATAAAGTTGGAATTAATCCATTAATCATATATATACGTAAGGTGCAGGATAGCAGTAATTAGTGGAGAACTGACAGAGGAAACGAAGAGTACATCGAGCGAAGTGACTTTGAATTCGTTTTTAATAAACATTAGCATAATATCTTTAACTCAAATAAAGTTTTATAATATCAACATTCATATATATATATATATATATATATATATATATACATATATATATATATTGATAACATATATAATAATATATATATATATATAAGAAATCTATCACATTAATCAATATGTTTCCGGCCTAATTTGCTGTCTTTCCAATATTGATCCTTTTGAAGATATTTTTGGTCGCCTTGTACGACTTTTGTCGGTTATTGTCCACTTGGCTGAGTGCCGATTTGACTCTGGAGTCTAGAAATTATTTCATGGTTGATCCATTGTCGCGTACCAAAAGTAAGCAAACGTGGCACCCAACTTCGAAGAGATCTTTCTCATGGATAAGACAGCCGCGGCCTTTGGATATTTTTAATGTGTCAGCTGTTTCACGCAACTTCATTTTTCGGTCTTCCAAACGATCTTGTGGAGTTTTTTTATCTTTTCTAGGGCAACTGACGATTTTGGGCAAACAGAATGTGCAACATCATCGATGTCCATATGATTGTGTTTAAAATTACTAAGCCACTCACAAATTTCTTTGGTTGTTAATGGTGTTTTTCCTCATCAAAAAACGACGTCTAGTCAACAAGAGAAATTCAAACTTTTGCATTGCTCTGAAAATAGCAAAAGTAGCTTAACTAAAATTACTGTAACCTCTAAACTGATTGCCGGTGTTTCATGAAATTCTGACACGTATGCTTTGAACATTGGTAGCATCCGGGGCCGCAAGAGTATTGAGTAATGTGATATATGCCATATTTACTGTGTCTACCAGCTGACCTTGTGTTAGCATATATTCTTCATCTAATTACTCTAGTAGATCGCCCCTTCTCAGGCGCACAAATATATTCGCCTTAGGCCCCCCTAATCCAATGAGAAAGCAGTTTTCGGCTTCTGGAGCAGAGAACCAAGGGTTTCCTCAAATGCTGCTTACTTCACACAAATGCCGGCCTCTTTATTGTGTTGTTAACAGATGTTTGAACTATACAAAGAACACAATTGGAAACACACATGTCCACTACACGTGGCGTTAACGCCAGTCATATGTAAAAGCCGGAAACTTGTATATATATTGTGTGTGTGCACATATGTACAAATGTACATAAAAGAGTGTGTGTATTTAATATATTTACAGATTTCATTAATTTTTTTTTATTTTTTTTTTTTATATATATATGTGTATGTTTTTTTTGTATACACACATGTATGTATAAATATAATATAAATGAAGTTAAGATTTTTGTTGTTAATTCCGATCCCTTGCAGAATTGCGTTATCATACTTCCAATTAAGCTTGGAGTGTAGTAAATCTTTCATCAAATGCCGAAATTGAATTCATTTTTATCGCTTTGTGGCCTTATCCTAAGACATTATGAAGATTTAATTTATGAGATCAGATAGTCAATTGATCATTTAGCTGAGCCATATTAAAAACCAAGTTCCAAATAGTGTGTTTGGTATCCTACACTTCGCTCGAGAAAGTCTCTTGTGTGGCGCCGGAATGAGGCCATAAAGAGGACATACGTGTACGGATTATACCGATACCAACCGCCAAATTGAATCGAAAATTGACATTTTCTTTTATAAAGAAGCCCGATAGCGTTCGAGGTACTAAAGCCAGGGATCCCTATGCTTGAATGGCGACAATATATGATAGTATTACAGTCTATGTATTTCCATTCATTTCCTATTGCACTACTACTGCCACTACTACTAATCAAGTTAAGCATTCAGTGAACTGAATTTGATCTTGCAAGGATTCAAGAAGGATGCGTTTTGAAGCGATTGTAGTTGTTTTTCTTTTTCGTTTTTTTTCTTCTCGCCTCTAAGTGAGTTTCCACCGCAATTTCTTTGGAAGTAAAATGGTTCACAGGTTTAAATGGACTACAAGCCTTCACAATCACTGAATCATCTCAGTTCTGTGTTCTCTCGTCTTCTCATTTCTTATTGATCCACAGAATTTTGGAAGCATTGCCTATAGGCTAACCTATACCTTGGTATGCGGAGCTGTAGTCGCTTACTGAAGTCAATATGTCGATCCTCCTCATTTATACACACGCAGATATGTAGCCGTTTTGATTTCAAAAGTGTCTTGGCTTTGGTTAATCTTTGATTATTCAAAATGGATTTTGGAAAAGCGCCTCCATACGCATCAAGAAAGCAGTGCCTTAATCTTCCCTACACGAAATCGATTGCGTTTTCCTTTTGATAATTCGGCTTTCTCCAATATCGTGTCGAGAGTCACGAGAGGTCAAAACAATCGTCCGCATTAGTTTTTATGCAAATTATTTATAGATTCAGAATTGCTTTTTAATATACCTTCGTTTTCTTATGGCATAGAAAGCCGCGAAGAGTTTAATAAATCGCATAAACTAAATCGTTGGGTATGGAACTCATCAGCATCTCTCAGCAACAAATTTAAAGCAATATTTGTGATAATAATTTAATTTTAAATTTGATTTAAAATCTTATTATTTTGAAATTGATTCTGAATCATTTGCTTACATATCGACTATACTTAAAATGCGAAAGTTTAAAGCAAATAAACGTAGATTTAAGTGTTTTCTGCATGCACTTTCGTCAGAAAAAAAAAAAAAAAAAAAAAAAAAAAAATCACTCATTGCAAATGTATACTCATGTATACAATAACATGCATTATAATAATGGTTATGATGGTGATGTGGTGCTGGTACGCTTATACGACGATCGCTTTCCGACTGCTAATGTTTAATGAAATTGCTGTGTATTGTTATTGCTATTGTATGCGAAACGAAATTTTCATTACGAAACCAGTACAAAGTGATTGCCTTAAATGAAATGCATTCAAATATATGACACACACAGTCGGTTGTAAACGGGCTTATATGAAAGGTCAAATTCATTGAAGGGATATCTTTATAAAACAAAATTTACAACAATATGTACGATATTGTGTTAACCGCAATTGTTGGCGGTCTCATTAGTAGTGAATATGTATGTGACAGACTGGCTGAGAGCTCAACGTAATGACCTCTTTTCAAAGTGAAATTCATTTTCACAGCTCGTGTTCGAGTTGTTATTGTTGACGACGATGATAATAATAATAATAATAATAATGACGCTGACACTGACAATTGGATGCCGCGTAATAAACTTAAAATAAACAAAACGAACCTATAGAGAACACAAAAAAATAACCGGATGTCAGCTACACAAATTTTTCTTTACGTAATCTGTGAAGAACAACTATAATAGAGATTGTAATGAAAACTAATCTCCCGCTGTTTTCTTTTTCCTTCTCTCTCCCTCTCTCTTCGCCACTATGTTTACGGGACAGAAATAAGGAACAAAAAAAAATGCTCAATGGAATTCCTAAATTTGCAATCAGGGTTAAATTTTAAATCTCTGCAGAGTGTTTGCGTGTAGGTCATGAAAATAAATCACAATTTTCTTATACACTCATTGCGACACACACAAGAGACGTACAAGGAACATAACATCTACTCTATATATTGGATAATATTTAAGAAATCATGCCAAAGTCCTGCCATTGCAAGTCTCGTATTTTGGTTCAGGGCGCTACGAGTTTCTTACAGCAAATCAAGCTCAATTCAGTGCCTGAATATATGAAATCTAATATAATACATGGACTCAACTGACACTTATTTTTAGAAAGCTATACTTCAACCCTGAAGGTACATTATTTATAATCATCCTTATGTATAGAACAGAGTTAATGAACAGATCAAGTGAAATGTGCACAATAAATACTTTAAATACTTCAACGCCTAAAACTATATTATTCATGATTTTTGTTTGTTACATAAGGAGAGGATTGTGTTATTTGTATAACACGAAGAAGCGACAACTTCTTCTAAAACTATCATGTCATTCATTTCGAGACTGACATCCGACAATAATATAAATAACTAAAGGCATAACACACTAAATCGGCTATAATGACACATTTATATGGTACAAATGCGTCGTCGTCATCGTCACCGCTATTGTCATTATTATTATTGTCATCAGCATCGGGATTATTATACAATTATTATCATCATTTACTACCAACTACCAACCAAATCAAGATCGAAGAAGATCGAGCATAAATATAAGAAGAAGAACAATAAACTAACTTGCAACTAAACCATAGACGCTTACCAAGTGTTGTTGTTATTGTGCAAAACACATAATAAATTTTCATTTTTATTTTACGCTCAATTCAATCATCAGCAGCGAGGTGTAAAGAAACATGTGTAATACATGTCGTGATGCGTATATTTTTGTTATGTATGCGTGTGCGTTTGCGAATGTGTAAAAGCGCAAGTGTATGAAGTAATGTTTATTTGATTTTGATTGTGTTTAGAATTTTCAAGTAGGCTTCATTGACGACACGTGTATAAATTCTCTTTATTTTCTATACCTCTCGCCTGAACGTCATATTGACTTTGTTAAGCCGTTCGTAACCCTCAAAAAAGAAAAGAAAATTATTGAACATTTTTAGTTTCCGATAGCCTCTCTTTTCCGTTACTACTAAAAGTTACGACTAGATATCGCAGTGATCTAAACTTCTTAAAAAAGTCTCATTTTATTAAAAACTAAAAAAATTTATTATCTCTTCGTTGAAGATACACTTTCAACTGCCGCATGAGGATTCGCGTTGAAAATGGAAAAAAATTCCTTTACATCGATATACACTTCACTATAAAAATGAGTTAGCTTTCGTGAGGACAGATTCTGCACTTTAATGCAGATATTGTAAATGTTAGCGTGGTTTGCCTGGACCGAAAGGGTTCTGGTCTTATAATCCGAAGCTGCTGTTGTTTTTCCTTTTTTTTTTTGGTGTCCGAAATTAAACTTGGAAATTTCAATGTATTCCACTACTTGATGTGTAGTAATTTCGTCAAGTAAATCGACCACCGCACAGCCAAGTAGTTAACGAAAGCGTATAGCGAACAAGTCGCTATATATCCGGGATCAATCTTCAATGCGATAGGCCATACTTCAATTACGAATGGTGCGTAATCGCATCTATACCCATAAAGTGTTCAGTCGACAAAGACGTAACATTTACCGACCGGACATACCAGTCATATAATAAATATGAAGCCGAAATTTTTGTATAGAAAATGACAAAAAAAATATTTTACTCGAAGTGTTGTCCATAGTTATCCCCCCTGTCTGACAATTTGTAGATGGCATGCCAAAAAAACTATTGTTCTCTTAAAGCATAGCAGTCTTCGGTTCATTTTCGTACATTTTCACAAGAAGTCATGCGCTGCTCAGTAACGGCGTGTCCCATCGACGCAGACAAGTGGTAATCGGATGGACTCGAGTTTGATGAATAAACCACGTGGACTGGCATTTCCTCCCCAGTTCAGTGCTTCCAACGTATCGCGATCGTGTTTTGCCGTACGGATGGATCGACGAATGTCATATAAAAAATCATCACGTGCTGCTTCCATATATTCGGATAGATTTTTTTTGAACAGCGAACCGTTAACATTGATTAGTTGTTGTTAGTAGTACTTTGGTATTAGTCGTCTCACCAGACTTTAACAGCTAATAACCGATCGTATCCTTGTGGTCCTAACAAACGTGAATGGTACATCCGGATATACCTATGGTGCTTTGGGTTGGTTGGGATTGTCAAAATGAATACGCTTGTCATCCCCAATAGCTGCCTTTCGTATTGTTTGGGAAAAGAAAAAATCTGCCGGCGGCAAAACTCGACATCTTCGTTGCTAGAGAAACTATTCTTGCCCTGCGCTATGTGTTTGTATTACGACTAGTTATTGTTGCCAGATGTCGTAGAAAGACATACAACTGTACACTACGACAACTAAAGCCAACTTTGAGCGAATTCTTTCTTTATATTTGCATACCTGTCCCACGTCCCAAGCTACGGCCGCCCTCTTCACACTTCTTTCAGAGCAACGCCATCTTGCACAGGTAGAGGTAGACGTACCAATTATGCTAAATGTTAGCAAAGAAACATTTTTGTTCAGGAAGGTATCAATCAGGAACGTTTGCTTGACTCGGTTAGCAATGCCCGCCGCTCCATACTACTGTGAAAAAATTGTAGGAAAGAAAAGAAAAAAACAAATGGTAGATACTAAAGGATTCGTTGCGAGCTCAATACAAATTTTTTCTTTCTGATTTTTGTTCTTCTTCTTCTTCTTCTTCTTTTTTTTGCCAACTACCATTGAAGACAGATGTTTAGTTCTAAGTATCTACAAGTTAAGATTATGATGGAGCATCAACGGTGTAAAATGAGATCATCATCTCTTAATTTTATAGTATGGGCATAACAAATATTGATTTATTCAAAGTGACTGAAGCCTTGCATCAGCATTATAAGGTGAAAACAATAAGAAAATTGTAGTTTTCGCAAGTCCTTCTCAACTCGTATATAGTAGCCGAGCAACTGAACGTATAATTCTTATAATTACAAAATATTTGATGTTAATGTCATTGAATATGACATTTAACAGGAATATTGATGCGATAAACTTTAACTCTGTCTGCAATGATGCATACGAGAATTTTATACTTGAAATGTCTATTCAAAGTTCATTCGTTTTTCATTCATTGCTTCTTTGTTTAACAGCACCGATGTACGCATCGAGTCATCTAAAATAGAAGATTATTTATTTCATATTTTAATTCACATTTTCTGTGCATGTTTGACATACCATAACCGTATCAAAAACAACGATAATCGAAAAGGATGCATCCACTGTTAGAAATGCTCGCATAACAATTCAAAACTGAGGCAGCGTAGATACACATGACTTTAGCATTCTTCGAAGGCTTGTGTGACGGAATGAAACAAAAAGTATATTGACTGTCTGCGAAAACAGTCGCTTGTTACCTTTATTATGCAATAATTCTTTTGAAAGGTTTTGCGATTTTTTTTTTTTTTTTTTTTTTTTTTTTTCAAATTAACGACTGCTAAGCGAAATGAATAACAACAATTTGTTGCTTTGTAAGTGCGACTCTTGTGCATAACATTTCATTTTCATATGCACGCAAACAATGTGCTTTAACATGTATAACGAATCTATTTGGTATTTTCACATGCACCCTACTTGGATAGATAGATAGATAGATAGATTACTGTTTAAAAGATCACCCGGTAAAAGTTTGTTTTGCTTTTTTCGCATTTTAAACGAATCTGTGGAACTGTTCACACGATTCGTACGGACTTACGGAAATTTAAAAAAAGGAAAAAATGATTCCAACGAACAGATGGAATATTATGGTGGATCTATTAATCGAAGGGGTCTTGTTTGGTTTTTCACATTCTTTCCCGTCTTGGATGGCAAAGCACTCAGACAATAAGCTGTCACGCAGGATTATAGATAGAGAAGAGACAGAAGCAAGATTCAATAAGCATGTCGTTAATGCTTAAATTTCAAGACTTTAAAGTTAATTTTTAAAATATTACAAAATTTATGTGTTTTTGTTTTCTTGCTTTCAACGATAAATATTTCATAAAATTTTCTGTTCAATTTTTTGCACAGGGCTAGGCAGTGCTTAATGACTTACATTATATTCGGAATAGTGTAAAATTGTGCATCAAATCTTATATCACACAAAACTTTGGTCCACTGTTCCAATGTAGAAATATTTTTGTTAAGTGGAAGAAAGATCTCTAGCTACCAAATTCCAAGCACATTTACCTATTAATGCTAACTAAATGCAAAGAAGACAAAGAAAGGCAAAAATGAAAGAGTAAGAATTGTGATTGAAAGTTTACACCAAATGCATATACTGTGCACACACACACACACACACACACAAACGCACACAAATAAACAAACATACATACGTACATATATATATATTTCCAAGTTTTGAAAGCTTCTTTTGTTGCACTATTGTTGTTATTATTGCCGATGTTTTTACCAAGTTTCGTTTATCGACAATTGATAGCGGGGGAGAGGGATGAAAATGTACGTTGCTCTCTCTCTCTCTCTCTAAGTATATTTTTGTATATATGAAAGTGAACATTTGTACGTGTGGATATATATCTTTGATGGTCACATGTGTGGAATGTGGTTCTTCTATACTCATCCTTGCTTGCCAGCAGACGTACTTACCACAAAAACTGGTTAGTGTTTCGCACTCGACGATCACGAAAGCAAACACAATTTTATGATTCATCTCCAACGGTGTAGGGATTTTTATGTCTTATTTTTCTTTTTTCATTTCTCTTCGCTTTCTTCTTCTTCTTCTTCTTCATATTTGTCTGATTATTATTCCTACGTTTTTTCAACATACACAATTCCCGTCTTCGTTCACCCACCGTTCCTGAAGAATTGCTTGTTTGTACGGTTGGTTGGCTAGATGACTGGCTGGTTCTAAAGACGGATGGATGATATTGCCTGTATGGGTACCTGTGTATTCATGTTTGTGTGTCTATGCGCGCGCGCCTGTGTGTGTGTGTGTGCATATATATATATATATATTTGAATTTGTATATTTTTGCCAATAAATTTTTCTTTGCTTTCGTTTTTTTTGCATTTTTTTTTTTTTTTTGTTATTATTATTCTGTTTTTATTTTTTGCCTCCACATTCCATCTTTCTGTAGGTATTGCCCACGTCTGCTTTTATCGCACATACCGTACTCTCACAGAAACTTTTCTGCATTTACATTTTTACTTTTATTTCGAATATTTGCGCTGTTTTTATTGTTATTGTTGTTGTTGCTGTTGTTATTGTTGTTCTTATTGTTGTTGTTGTTGACGTTGTTTATTATGTGCACACTTTATTCATCTTTTACACATTTTTTAAAAATCTTGTCCTTTATTTCGTTCTCACACATCTATCCGGTGTTGGTGCTTCAGTAGTTCTTTCCTCTTTCATTCAGTCTTAGAAAGGCAGACAGACATGTATGCGAACGAGCAGAACGTATCTATCTACCTGCTGTGCAATCGTTCTGATTTTCGAGTTGGAAGATTCCTTCTGTACAGCTATTGAATTATGGAGCAAGTTGAGCTCATCTTACCAGTTACCGATTTTTGCCATTTATAGTTTTCTGTCTTCGATTCGTTTGTTGATTTCCTCTGCGTTTTTGCGGTATTTCTTCTTTTTTTTTTTTTTTCTCCTTCTCTGGTATTTTCGGTTTCATTGCCTCCAGCATTGCGGCGAAATTGTGGGTTAAAAAGACGTTGTTCGAATTTTTTTTTTTTTTTTTTTTTTTTGGACTCTTTTATGTGTTTGTCAGTTTTTTCACTGTTTTTGATTTTTTTTCGGTTTTTGGTTTTTTGTTTTTTTCTTTTTGTCTTAAGTATTTCTTAAGATATACATTTTAAAATTGCTTTCGTTGTGCGTTCTTGGCTTTTGTTTGCTGCTTTTGCTGTTCTTACTAGTGTCGTGGCCGCTGCCACTGTTACTGTTGCTGCGAAAGCGGTGGCTGGATGGCTGGTTGTTGGTGTCGTTTATAATCTGCATTTTCAAACACTTTGGCATTTTGATTATTACTTTCAGATATTTTTACTTAAATTGTTTGTCAGTTATGATCATTTTTATAACATCACACCATCAGTTTGTGATGTTTATGTTACAATGCTGATGATTATGATAATAATGATGGTGTTCATTATAACTGTTGCTCCGCAATATGCTTATAGTCTATTTAATTATTAGTATTAGTAGCCCGCTTTTTGGCATAAGACTAGACAAATAATGAAACAAATACTTCCTCCATACTTGCCCCTAGTTTCATGTCAAAAGTGGGGAAATAGACTCCATGTGAGAGAATCATAGATGTTCGACTTGCCTAGTGTTTGCAATGCATGAAAATTGTTTATCGTAAAAATAAATATGTTCTCCATTTGGAGCGCAAGAAAGAAATACCGCTCAGCCGCAAGTCCCAAGTGCATCTAGTTTTGCTTGTTTGCCTATATACAAACATTTTGCCGTCTTTGGAGAAATAATTCCAACAACTAAAATTTAGGTGTCATCGCATCTTATCTTCTGCAATGATGCAGATTGGTGTAGAGATTTTGGTTTTATCGCCAACATATTACTTTTTAATTGTCATTAAATTGTGCTGTCGTTAATTCCTGAAAGTGCGGTCAGCCTAAATTTAAACCAAAGCTCTCTTATTTGTTAACGACCTTGCCTAGCACTACGATAAAGGAATTATTGCGTATGAAAATATACCGTTAAATTTTTATTTTTTCTCTCTTTGCCGATTGATATTTTCGGTTTGATTTAACTAAGCGAATATTTTATCCCCGTTATTGTATATTTATGCCCTACACCACTCACTGTACAGCCCGTATTACGTTTGTACGGGTGTGTATGCAATACCTAGAAAGACTTAATCTCTCTCTCTCATCTTTCGTATGGTACCCACCAATTCAGAGGCATTTTGTGAATCGATTTAAACTTGTCTGTCCGTCCGTATGTTCGATATATGTCCTTCTATTCTTGTCTTCATTCTATTGTTCACAAATTTTTTGCAATACTTCGACGAAATCTGGTGCACTGAGATGCTTTAACTCAAGGACGACGATGATTTTGATGGGACCATTTTTACGATCATGGATATTTTACATCGAAAGAATTTGCAATTTTCACAATTTTTTAACAGAAATCGTTCAGCAATAATATTTCGGAAAATTGGCATGCAATACGCCAATCTTTGGAAATCTCCTATATATAAAGGTTCATATAAAAAAGAAGCTCTTACATAGAGAAAAAAGTTTTAATTATTTCTATAGCAGTAATTTGACGTAAAAAAATCTGGCTTAAATTGGTCTACTCACATTGGGACTGAGCCCATATAGAGGATCTCCTAAAAAGTAAACCTTCATATTGGAAAAAAAGTCTAATATTTACTAATGCATAGTGAAAATAAGTGAAGACTGATAAGATCCTTGGAAAAGATACTCCATTTTTGCCACATTTTGTGCTGTCTTCACTATAAAGATGGAAAAGTTATGCCAGCAGATAAGGTATTAGAAAAAGCTTTTCTCCGAGTCCCCTTTATTCATAAGATACAATGATTGATACAAAAATTGTAATATTTTTTATTCAAGATAAAAATGATGTACCCATCGTATGATTCACTCCCATCCGAGTATATTTTCTTACTCACTTTTATATTGATTTCATTGATTGTAAATATATTTTAAAAATCATATTATCAGTCAGTAGTCGTCTGTAAACATAGTCGGTTTTTGGGAAACACTTACCGGTTAATTAGATAAGAAGTTGAAAACGCAAGGATCTGAAATCATTATCGTGAATAGTCTTTCTTGTATTCGCTTATTTGATTAGTTTATAGATTTACATAACAATCGATTTGTCTTATCTCTCAACTTCGGGCGACCGTATCGTTTCATTTAAGAATTTCTCATCGAAGTAACTGACTGTCGCACATATGCAAACTATAAATAATAGAATCACTTGGCAATCGAAAAAAGAAAAAGAAACGAAAAGAAAAATATTCCTCAACAAACATCATTTATTTTTCACTCACTTATTAAATTTTTTTAATGACTATATGGAACTATCAGCAAAAATTATACTGAAGTCGCTACCTTCTTCACAACCATTTTTTGTACACGCAATATTTGAATTTTTTGGCAAAATCACGTATAGAATCACTTACCAATACCATTATATTTACAAATACATATATGTTTTGATAGTTGACAGCTACTTCAATAAGCTTTCTAGGACTTCACATTGTCAGCACTTTTACTGTACGAGAAAAAAACAAAATAAAAAAAGTGGAAAGGAAAGGGAAGAAAAGAAAGGAAACGATTACAATGCAGTTGTTTCGGAGACGATTGTGTTAAACTCCTCTGGCGCCAACGAAAATCATAAATCACACAAAGTAGATGAGGAAAGAGCAAGAAAATACTTTTCTCGAATGTAGGTGAGTGTGCACGTGCATGTGCATGTGCATGTGCATATGAATGTTATCATCAGCAAACAATGAACTTGTAAACCTATGACATTTTCATTTTAAATCAATGCCTCTACTCAATAAAACTTTTATTGTATAATATCCGAATAATCGCAATAATTACATAAAAGCAATCATAGTCGGCTTAGATTACATCTTTTAGTACTTGTCACTTACTTTTAAAGTTCCCTACAAACGAATTTGTTGTTACACTTTTTCTTTTTTTTTTTGCAATTTTTTCATCTAAAATAAATAACATCCTCATCTAGTAGGTATACCTCTTACACTAATGCCATTTATTAGTGTAAACACTTAGGACGGTGGAAAGGAAACAGAAAATTATTGCGTACAATAAAAGTCAGATTTCTAATTCTTCTCGGAATCACTTCTTAGTTCAACTATTAGAAAAGTATTGAAATTAACTATAACTGCAAAGTAGAGGGTCTTTCGAGAAGAGGTGTCGCTTTAAGTTGCCCTCCACTTTTAAACTGTCAACATGCAACTATAAGCGCGACTGCATCTGACTGAACACTCACAATTTCGGTGCTGGACATGATGCATGAACAATATAAGACTTCTTTAAACAAAGTTACTTGTGTATGATGCGTTTCATTAAAAACTGTCGTACGCGGGATTTCGAAATCGAACACCAACATGGCTTGACATTGAGACATATTCCTATAAAAATGGCATAGTTGATCCCTAAAGGGCTGAAGGATGCTCTGCATAAAAAAGGGCATTTGTTTCAGACATGTGGTCGACTAAAGCCATTGCTGCCGCTGATGGGGATTCTTTTGTATAATTGAACTTTTTTTTTCTTTTCTAATTTCCCACAAGTCACATGAACTCCCGTCGAAATTTCATTGATTTATAATAAACTTTGCAAAAAATCCAAACAAACCAGTTTTAATCTTTTCAGCGATTTCGTGATACCTTATATACAAAATTTCCAAACTTTATTAGTAAACACTTTCAATAGCGTTCGTTCTGCGGCCAAAGCACGTCAGCGCACCGTATTTTATCAAAACATCACAAAAATTTCGGTTTTTAGGCGGAACACAAAATTAAAAGACAACGGACTGACAGATAAGCTTAGGGCGATTCAGTAAGCGATTCCGAACCGATTCGTATAATAAAAGGTGGATCTATCTCAAGTCCTTCTGGGTGTTGCATACATCCTCACCAGCTTAAGATATCCTGGTATCTCATATGGTGTACGGTATAAAAAGCAAACAAGCGACAAGTGACTTATACAGAATTTTCAAGACCAAAAAGTTTACTCAACATTAAAGGTAATTAGGAAATCCTAATATCATTCATCATAAACTTCCATCATTTTTAAGATCAGCCATGAGCCTCATCCTCCCTCCCCCCATATGCGTAAACGTCAAATAAATTAAAAAATATTTTAGAGTGAAATTCTAATGAGCGGCCTTTTCCCTCTGAAAATTTTTTCGTAACATTTAAGATCAAGAAAAAAGGTCGTGACATTTTTACCAAAAATTAAACACGATTCTCTTACGTTACTTATGTGCAATTTTGGTTGATTATGTGTTCCGATTTCTCCTGCATTTCTTAGACCTTTTCTTAAGTCAGGTTTACATCGTTAAGAGAGCACTACAGAGAACGACACTCAATGGTGGCTGCGCCGGGTACGATGCAGGCAATAAAGGCTTTCCTCGAATCTTCCCAATCAACCGAGTCATTAAAAGTATCCGTGGCCTGCCACTGTCGAGATATTCATTGATCTGGAACTGCTTGGGAGCCTCTCTGTTCCCAGCGGAGCGTGAGTGACGCTTTCTCACTCCGTGTGCCATCGGGCACCGTAGGGTTAAGTCTCCACGGCAGGAACCTACGTAAACCCCCTGTCACATCTGTCGGAATATTCCTATTGATCGCTTTACAGCAGTTGTGCACTTTGTTTGCATCAGTTGTTGACAGTAAAGCGTAGAGGTTGCGAAAGCCCATAACACGCTGTATTTGGCGTCAATTCGACCCTTCCCACTCTTTGTGCAGCTTAATCCATTCGAGGTCACCATTCTTTTTGGCACGTTATTGTTCACTACGGTTCACTTGTCATGGCCCTCTATCAACCTCCTTAAAAAAGACTCGATATCGTTTCCTTTGAATACAGAGTCGAAAATCAAAATTCGATTTGTGAAATTTTTTCACCTGTCAAGTCGTACTGTGTCCAAATATTGAGCTTATTTTTATATCTGCTCTTAAGCAGATAATTCAAAACTCAATATTTATTTAGTGCGCTTACCTTCTTCAATCTTTTGAAGGATCTAATTGGCTTGAATTGGTAACGTCTCGATTGAAGTGATATTGTACATACATTCTTACTATTCTTATTTATTTAGATTAAAAAAATAAATTCTAGGACTAAAGAAAGTTGAGCTCTGGGAGCTAAGACTTTTGATTTTATTATTCAAAAAAGTAGACTAGAGTTATGTAGTAGTAGTAGTAGTACTAGCATTAGTAGTAGTAGTAGTTGTAGTAGTAGTAGTAGTGGTAGTCATTTTAGCAAAGAATTAAACTTCAACACTTAACAAAAGCTAAGAAATGTTTTTTTTTTAATTTATGGCTATACATGAACTGTCTGTCACCTTTCACACGAAATCTAATACAGTTTAACAGAGAGACTTGATATTGCCAAAGGTACGCAACTCATCGTTCATCTATAAGGAAAGATGTCACGACCTTTTTTCTTCACTTCGCATTTTGTGTACAGTAACTTTGCCTCATCTATACACGGGCAGCATAGCAATAAACTTTTATGGTGCTTTCATAAACATAACGCATGACTTCACTTTTTATGTCTTATTATTTATTTTATATTCTTTTAATTTTTGTAATCATTTTGTTTACATATCGATGCCGTGTAATTATAGATTATAACTTGGCAAAGAATTGGTGCGAAGATAGTCACCTTTTTCAAACAACTATCATAAAAAGAAGAAGAAGACGAAGAAATTTCGACATCAAAACAATCTCGTTCCACATTCTAAATTTATTTTTGCCTCTTCTTCTTTTTTTTTTGCAAAACAAAATATTTTCATTATAGCCTTGATCGATAACATTGGACCTTAAAGCCGTCTAAATAATTATATGCTAATTTCGACAATCGAAGATCTTAATAAGGCAGTAAAGGGGAGTGAATGTGCAAAATTAAATTGTACGCAACAATGAAGTGACTTCATGACATGAGATGTTTCGGGAAGAGAGTAGTAGTTACACTGGTAGGTGTAAGAAGAGTGCATAGTTTTTAAACAGATTTCTTAAATTTCTGGAAAATTTTATACCAAACACCACACAGGCACAGGCATATATTAAGTTTCTGTGAACGTTTGTGCAACATCGAGAGAGACTTAAGATAGACCTAACTTTCGTTATATGTAATCAGTATCGCTTTCTGAACCAACTTGAGCCTGTTTGTCTGTCTGTCTGTAATTCAAGTAATTTCGATTACGTCTACGATATTCACGTGTAAGCTTCCGTGGCAAATTTTCATTTCCTGAGCGAGGACAACGACAAATTCAGTTGCTTAGCTACTTGTCCAAACTATTTCCAAACTCTGACATCAATATCGGGAATGAATTAAAATTCTCTCCTATTCTCTTGTACAGACAAGAGAAATTCCCTTCGCTTCATTACACAAATTTTAAATAAGTTCAACATTTTTTCTCACAAAAAACTTTATACTCGAACTTGTCATGCAATCCATATTTATTTGATGATATCTTCCTTAGAATTTGGCTTTTAATAATAAATATTTCCTTCCTTGTACAGAAGGAATTAACGCAAAATATTATTTGTTTCACTAGCTTACTAACTGATATTTCCTAATATCGGAATAAAAGATAAAGAAGCGTTCGGTTGATGACGATCTAAAAACGATCACAACACCGATTATTGGCGATAATGTATGGTATACCCAAAGATACGTGGATGGGGATGATATATGATAGGTTTAATATTTTGCAACAATATTATGTTAAGTTTTTCACTATAATTGAATTTTCCATCAAGGAAATGAGAATTTCCCATAAATTTAGATGGTTGTGCATAAAACCCCTAGAGGATATGACCAAACACGTACGTACACTTTGGATGATAATAAACTCTTAGTCTTCACAAAGGCACACGAAGTCGCACATATATATATATATATATATATGCGCACATAGAGAGGTAAAAGTATGTTTATTAGAGTAACTCTTAATGCGAAACCTACATGCATTCGTACCTACAAAAGCTTATTTGAACGCATATTAACACAGATATGTCTAAAGGCCTTTGTATAGATATACATCTATATATATATATATATATATAAATATATATAATATATGTATGTATGTATATATGCATATGTTTGTGAAACGGTTGTAAAATTGTTGTTATGCTCTTTTGCGAAAGATATAAAATTCTCAGAAATCTCCTGTGATCTTACAACATCACACATATTTGTACGTATGATGCTATAAGATGCATACATAAATGTATATATATATATATATATATATATACAAATACATTTAGATATGTATATATAAGCAGCTCATTCAATAATAAACAGCACATAAAAGGCTGTAATCATTTCAAATGCAAAAATTCGCAAAGTTTGGTTCGTTTGCTGTTATTGGTGTTGTTGCAGTTGCTATTGTTGTGAACGTACATAAATAGAATCGTGTTGAAAACTAAAACGATTTTACAAGCACAAAAGAGCACATAAACACACAGGCAAACAAACGAACAAACAAATAATCACATAAACACGAGTAAACATGACTTTTTCAAGTGTTGCCAGCAAAGAAGCTTTAGAAGAGAGTAAAAGGTAAGAATAAGACTAAGAATAAGAACAAGAACAAGAGCAAGAGCAAGAGCAAGAACCAGCAAACTGACTGAATTAAAACAGAGAACTAAAAAATTCTTGCATATTCACGCAATTGTGGAGCAAAAGTAAAAGGTTTTCTGTGTAAATATGTGTGATACCGTGGACCCGCGCTCTCAAGAAGGCAGAAGCTACTCAGACAAGCAGACTAAAAATTGCAAGGACAGACACCCGCAAAATACATGCATGCATACTTGCCGGAATAACGACAACAACATTAAACATAACCGCACGACTACAATGAAAGGGAAAAAAACTTTGCAATGAATCTATCACAAACAACAGTAAAGAAGAGTGAAAGAAAATATAATACACAAAATATGCCGAACTACACAAAAAATTCCTGAGCAAACGACTTGGTGGCTAGCATTAGCGATAACCCAACCATATATACAGTCGGGGTAGGCAGTCATATAGGCGTTATACGGCAATAAATATATCATATACACATAAACTCGACCACATAAATACAATAATAATAATAATAATAATAATAACAACAATAACAACAATAATAACAACAATAACAACAATAATAACAACAACATTAAGAATAGCATGATGGTAGCAATGACAGCAAATATATGTATATAGGTCTGTATCTATGCCTTTGCGTATTTATGTTTGTTGTTTTTTGTTTTTTGTTTTGTGTATTCGCGCGCGCGCATGCATGTATTTGTTTGTGTTTGTGTCTGTGTGTGTGCGTGTGTGTGTGTGTGTGTGTTTGTTCCTGTTATTATTTGCAACTTAAGCTTGGCTCAGTTATTTGGCATCATCATCGCTATCGTTATAAGCGTCAACCGCACTGGCAGTAGTTACAGCGCCACTGGCAAATACAGTGCCAACTAAATGGACACAGATACCCTTGAAATGCTGGAAGAGAAAAATTGCAAAAAATAAAAATAAATAAATAACACAACGAATGGACTAACCGACCAACTTAAAACTTTGGTCAAAGTGATGCTACAATCGCCATCAACATTACCACCAATGAGTACATACCGCCGCATACTCTCTACCAGTATTTTTGTCAACAACGAACGAACTACAAATGCGTGCCGCCAACTCATCAGGGAGAAAGAGAAAATATACGGACAGAATTTCATCATCAGAATTATCATCATCTACGGCATGTTTTGCTATCATTATAACGTCATCATATTCGATGTTGTTCTTCTTGTGACTTTTATTATATAAGCTCCTTGTAAAGACCCGCACTTCTCATCCACCTTCGCCTACTTTAATGTTACCATTTAACTATCATTTAATAGTCAAACAAGCAACAGCACATAGAATATTTGTTCCATTCGTCTCCGTTTATATGATGTCATCATGCTTTACCATCGCCAGCAACCCCATTGCATACCCAAACGTCTATATCTATGCACTTGAAAAAGCAGGGATAGCAAAAAGGCAAGTAAAAAAAATTGCAATCGGGCAAGGCTCGGCATTAAATACCCTACACTACTTTATCTAATGCAATTCGCTATCTATTTTCATACTAAAACATCATTAATTGTACGTTATTTCCTTGTCAAGATACGCTTCTCCTGAGAGCCCTTCATCAAAACATCATTAATTATCCCTGATTTCTACATCAAGATATGCTTCTGTTGAGAGCCCTGACATATGCGGTGGCCACCAATTCTATTGGTGCTACCAATTATTGTTTGTGGTCTTACCTCTCCCGATAGTCTCCGTGTGGGGTGGGGTAAAAGAATAAATCCATGTGGTCTAGGGTTGCTAACGTTCATTTTCATGCCAAATTACTGTTATAAAGTAATTTCCATCATCTATTTAATAACTCTTAACAATGAGACATTTCGCCATATAAAGGCTTACTTTGCCTAGGAACGGTGGTAGGGGAAGGGGTTTAAAAAATGGCCCGAATCCGATATTTTCCTATTATTATTTGCGACCGATTTTTATTGAGAAATGTTAAAAATATCATTTTCTTTGAGATAAAGACTATTCTCAAATAGGGCGTTGTAGGGAGAGTGGGCGTAAAAATAAACAAATCAAATGTATTTGCAATAGGATTCGTCCTTAGGTCAAAGCATGCTAATGTATCAAAATATCTAAAAAATGGTGGCCTATAGATTCAATATAAATACACCAGCACTGACAGACGTGCCGACAGACAAGCTTATATCAAATACAAAAACAATATTATGAATTGAATACAATCTGCGCCGCAAGTAGTGCAGGCACGATTCGCCAGACGGACAAATTTTAATCGATTTAAAAAATGATACAGAATGGATCGGTAAAATGTTAATTGGCTCTGTCTTAAGTCTCTCTGCGTGTCCCCTATAACCGAACAAACTAAATACATTGTGTGCCGTAAGTAGTAGAGCGTAAAAAACAAAATTAGAAAAAATAGAAATAAATCATAACCGGTTTCAACGAAATTTTTTCATACGCATCACTATATATCATAGACGATATCATACTTATCGTATATCGTATAATGCACGTAGTGCACACGAAAGATGATAAGATAGTCATACGTGCGGCTGGAATTTTTTGGAAAATATTTCGTTTGTTTATTTCTTCCTTCAATGGAACGCAAAAAGGGAGAACGCAAATACGAGCAGTTATCGGGAAACGCGTTGATTTAGAAATTTTCACTTTTCACTTTAATTGCGTCCGTACAATACAAAAACGTTTGCAGAAAACTTGAAGAACCTTCGGCCACTGCATGAGAGCTATTGCGAAAAACATTAATTTCACTGAAAGCATAATACGTGAAATTACGCAAAGCTAACGCAAACTCAGGATATATGCGACAAAGAGCACCTCCTTAACAATCTAAGACGCAATAATATATTAGTGCGATAATTCTTGCTGTCTTTTTTTTCCAACTTAGAAGAAATCTCATCGAGGCCAGAAAACTGATCGCAGACGTCGTAAGCGGTTATATTGAGATTCTACCGATTGTTTGTCCTGATATTGGGTGTTGCGTGAACAACGAAGAAGTGTTATTGTCATCTCACTTTTGTCCGCCAGTAGCTTTGAAATGAATGTGGCTGCGAAATTCTGCATTAAAGCGCACATTGACGCACACTGCAGCAAAGACATTGCTAGACGTTCGAAAATCTCTATGAAATCAATTCTACGGCCATAAAGGCGCGTGCAAGAAAGGTAAAGGTTGAGCGTTGGGAAGTGCCAGATTAACGTAGGTCCGACAATGACACCAAACTTTATCTATACAACGCGGGAAGAGGGCTGAGTGACATCGTAAATTAGATTTATATTGGCTAAGTGTTCCTTGAAAAGTACATAGGGACGATGGGAGCGAGTACATCAATTACCCAATTTATTAACAAACCTATAAAGGATATCCGGGGATAAAAATAAGTTCTTTGTTAATGGTAAAGAAAACCGATAAGTCGATCATAGGTTCGTCTTTTGTAAGGTCGCGCTTTTACTTTATAATTATAAATTTTTTTGGTTCCATGGTGTCGTAATGCTTTGAAATTTCTTTCTTTTATTTAAATTCTGTATATTTTCGTTTTTCTTTTTAATTTAATTTTTTTTTTTTTTTTTTTTTGTTTTTGTTGTTTTAAGATGTCCTCTTTCGCCGATTTAAAGCTTTGAATATACATACGCAGGTTGCGATTTGCAAATTAAGTGTTGCGACCGTGAGAGATCCAGGAGGAAACAGCCGCCACATTCCAGCAGTGGGAAACATAGCTAATCATGTGTTTGCTTACAAACGGAGCGGTAACACTAACGTACGTACACTGTAACCGTTCTTGGGCGAGAGTAGAAATGATTCATCAATTCGGATAACGCATGGTAGTGGGAATCGATTTAAAACAGATACACAGCCATTGACACATTAATAGCGTATTAGCACACAAGCACGTTAATAATTATGATTATGATTATGATTTATTAATAAATGCGTTATGAATATTTTCGCTTTTTCGCACACATTTCTAATACAATTCTTCATTCCCTTGATTGGTTTCACTTTATTTATTCCTTTATTTATCTATTTTTTTAATTTTTTCGGTATAATAAGAAAAACGCTTAAGTATGTTTAACAGAAAAAATTCAACCAACAAAAACAATCCCACAAGTATGATGAGTAGATAGAGCGTAAAAGATTTAGACTCAATTTCGTTTTTTTGTTTTCATTAAGGTATTTGTGCTTGAATTATTTAAACATTTTTAGATTTAAGTTAAAATCAAACTGATAATGTTTTTTTTTTTTTAACTTTTTCATAAATGTTTGTGCTCTGCCTTTGCTATAATTAAATTAATGCTATGCATGTGCCCGTGGCTGTGTGTAGAACGTGTATTGATTTTGGGAAGCAATATTGCTTATTGCGTTAAACGTATGTTAAGCTTTTTTCTATTTTTTTTTTTTTTTTTTTTTTTTTTTCGTGAATGATTGAATGAATTTTAGTGTGAATCACCGTTTCAAATATGAAATTCTTCAGAACACAGTTGAAAGTATTTGTAACCTGACTACGGAAATCATAAATCAACATCTCTACAAAATGTGCACAAAACGTACATAGATACCAATATATGTGAGGTAAACCAAATAATAATGAGGACTTTTTTTTATTTATTTGCTTATTTTTAGTTTTTCCTCCTAAAAAAAAAAAAAAAGGAACGAGTAACTCTTGGCATAGAGCTATGAACTCAGTGCGCGTAAAATAACGTGCTTCGACATTCATGCATGGCCCGATTGACGAATCTACGCGTTTTATGTGCGAAATAAAAAAATAAAGAAACTTTGAAAAGCGGCCACTTTGATATGTGAATGGTTTGTCCTAAAACGGCAAGAACAGTATCCACAAAATATTTCATAGAGAGGGAAAGTGGAACCCGTACTTACTTCGAATCAAATTCAAATTGGGCCGGCGACAACTCTTCTTATGTATTTATTTCTTTATTTTATAACAAAATCCTCCATTATTTATTGCCACACTTATGTTTGGAACACATAACGCAACTGCTCTAATAAAATAAATTTATACGTAAGCTGCTACTAACTGACATAACGCTAATAGGAAGAAGAAACCACCACAGATTTTGTATGCGTTAGCGAACACCAGAAACCAATTTAAATGAACAGACGTTCACACCCTGACAGTAGGATGGACAGATAAAGGTATCAGAAAAATTTATACATTACCGTAAAATATTTTTTTTATAAACAAATTACTACGTGTGTGAATATTTGGCTAAATTTTCTTTAGCTTTGTCTTTATGCTATGTATAAACAAAAAACATAAATAAATAAATAAATAAAATGGAATACAAAAACAACAAACCCGAAATGAATTATGAAATATTTGGCTTAAAGTTTTGATTTCGTAACATTGACCCGACAAAAAAGAAAGAAATTGCAAAGAACTACAAAAAAAAGGAAAAACATGTTTCAAGTGATTGTAAAGAACTGCAAGAGGACAAAACAGAACAGCACAAAACTGAACAATTTGAAGGTGAAATTAAATGACTGCCATATTAAGAAGTCAAACTTGCAATATATGTATTAGTTAAATGTGTGTGTGCGATAGTGTGATATGGAATATGCGTATAAGAGAGAAGAAAAAAAAACTCCCCTTTCTTTCTATAGCAATGCAAGTGACTAGGACGAGGTGGAAATTATTTAGAACAAAATGGATGAAAACTTAAAGCAAAGATTCGAGCGAGTCAATCAGTTATAGTAAAGCAAGCTAAACCGGCATAAAGGGTCACCGTTTGAATATCTAGGAATATATATACAATTTTGTTTTTGTTATTTCAGGAAATGAACACATCGTTAATGTGAATATTTGTAAATATAAAGCGAAAAAAAGAAGGAAAAAGAAAAGTTTCCAAAATGTTTAAACAATCACACGCACATTATTCTTTGGTTGGGATCAGCACATATAAAGCCATACATCCAATTCATCCGGGCAAAGCAAAACAGTCAGCCAAGCAACTAACTAGCTAACCGACCGACCGACCGACCGACCGAAGGACCGACCGACTGACAAACCAACACACCGATCGACCAACCAGACAGCTTAAGTGTTCGCATACAAATATATATATTTTAAAACAATGAACGAAGAAATAGCTTTAACGTTTGAAGCTCTTGTTTGTTGTTGTTTCTATAAAAAGAAGAGGAAGAATGAACAACAACAAAGACAACACAATATTCAGAACACAATGAAACCACAGGTAGAAATCCCAGATTATACATACCAACTATATACGTTTATACGCAAGTAATATATGTTATGCGACCAAACATCTATAAATGTATGTACGTATGTACGTACGTATGTATGTATGTATGTATGCACTGTATGTATGTATGCACTGTATGTATGTATGCACTGTATGTATGTATGCACTGTATGTATGTGTGTATGCATGTAGGTTTGAATGTATGAGAATGCTTAGTTTTTTTCATTTTTTTTTTTCATTTTCATTCCTTTATCTTTCACGTTGTTGTTGTTGTTGTTGTTGTTGTTGTTGTTGTTGTTGTTGTTGTTGTCAGACATGCAGGCCGACAGGATTGAACATGTTGTTACTTGTGTGTGAAAATTGCAAATTAAATTGTATTTAAAAGTTTTTAATTTAGTACAGTAAAATATATTTTAGTCTTATGTTTCATTCACCCTTCTCGTTTTTTTTTTTTTTTTTTTTTTTTTTTTTTTTACATTTTGCTCTCCACCCATCTCCATTAAACTAAGGACGCAGCGAAATAAAAAATTACTTAAGCCTTAAAAGTTGATATTACATGCATTGGCATATACGTATGTATCCAGACGAGTGGATGTGAGTTCATCCACAGAAAGCTGATATTATTTATGTTTAAGTTTATATCGGAATTATATACACGTTCGTATATGTACATTTATTATAGATTTAAATATAAGGTTCGCTGCTTTTCTCCGGTTAAACCATTAATTTTCTAAGGGACTTAGTGAAAATAAAACAATTTGAAATTTTGATGCGGCGGTATTTTAAAACATAAAAAAAAAACATTTTATAAATTTTCTTAAAAATAATTAGAAATTTATGAATAAATTTTTGGACATTTTTGATGCCCAAAGAGTGCCCTCCAAAAGAAGAGAGAGAAAGCGAAAAATCTCATTATAAATACATGCTTGAATTCTGATCATTTTTTCACTTGAAGAAGGCGTTTCTTGAGAAAAATTGATACCATATATATATATTAATCAAAATATTGTTACGAAAATTCTGTATTTGTTCGCGAGATTTAGTCGATTTTCTAATAAACCGAATTCTAAAGAACCAAGTCCAAGTTCATGGCGGCTTATCTGCGTCATGCAGCTGGCGATTGGCGAAAAGATTAGAAACAATTGGCAGAAACTTAGGGGAATTTAGGTAACGGAAAGTTACTTGTAAAAGGATATATAAGCAGAATATTTGTGGAAGGCAAAGTCAATCAAGAACTTCCCATTCGAACTGCAACAGTCTGTCCTTGACAGCTCTTGCAACTTGTGACCGAGCGTTACCAAGCAAGAGGATGACTTTGCGTCTGTTAACCGTTATTGTTGGTCTTTTTTGCAACGATACATGGTTCAATTGACATCGGTAGACATCTGCAGTAACAATTTCATTCGGTTTTAGCAGCGCATGATGGACTACATCTTGTTGGTCGATGTGCATGGCTCTCCTAGACTAACACATGACTCTTTGCTAATAGATCTACCTTTCATCACCGGTCACATTAAGCCACAGAAAACTTCTTCTTTCGCCTAAAAAAAACAATGAAACCGCAATGTTGAAGCATTTCGAAACGGCCTTTTCAGTCAGTCCTTGTGGTAGCCATTTTTTCTCCTTTTGGATCTTTTCCATCGCATGTAAACGACTACAAACAATTGATTCTTCAACTGCTAAGCTGATTGCATGTTGAAAGAGTGTGTTTAAGAGTGTGAACTGGGTTTTCGTCTAATAAGCCTTACAATCCATTGTTTCCGAACCTTTTTGATCCTCCACGCCGTTCTTTGTCATTAGTATCAAAATCACAATTTTTAACCCCTTGAAAACCAAATCGACAATTGAGATACGATGGAGGAGCATCACCATGAGCTTCTAAAAGTGTTTGATGGCCGTCGGCGACAGATTTCTTTAAATTATATATCAAAAGTAATGAATTCCGAAACAGCAATCTTAAGCGTTCCATGGTTAGCGTCTGCATACACTAAATAACTCAATAATACTTAATTAAAATCTGTTACCTTATGTAGAGAAAGGTCAAAATCATCGAATTTACCCATTGTGCACATTGACACTTCCTTACACTACTTCATCATTTTCACAAATAGATGTCGCTGATCAAAATACATGCGCGCACCTAATAAATATGAATTCAAAAAATGCATATATCCTTTATTTTTCATTGAATTCCTCTTTTTTTTTTTTTTTTTAGTTTCTGTCCGTCTTGAAGTGTAGTGTGTATGGGCTGGAGAATTCTTGTTTTAAGTTTCAAGAAAATACGACCTGACATACGCTAGATTTTGAGCTATAGTTTTACGTAACTTTCTGATTTGTTATTGTAGGTGCAAAATGTCGATCAGTAGCAGTACGCTAAGAGGTAGCGAACAAAAAAAAGAAAAAAGTAAAAGATTATTCTGAGCGAGCTCCCATGCTTACATTTCCTTGTCAAAAATATCGGAAAACCTTTTTGTTATGTATCTTAAGACTTTTACTTTCATGCCGACAAACCTAAATATTAATAATTTTTTTAATAGATTTTTTTTTTATTTTGTTTTTGTAAAAATTTTGAAAAATTACCCTATTTTTAGTGAGCACAAGGTGATATCACTCTTCAAAACTTTACTTTTTTAGTTTATTTCTTCTTATTTTGGTTTTCTTTTTATTCATTTTTTATAATTTAAAAAAGCAAAGTTTAAAAAACAATGCTTACCTACTTAAGTACGAATTCATAATTAGTTTCACTTTCATTATAGATTTTCCTTTCACAACATGTTTAATATTCGCTGAAATGTACGCAACTCGTTTGTATACAAATACTTAGGGTTAGTATTATAACGTTTGTATACATACAACTTTGCATATAAGAATGTATATAAAATCATTTTTAGTTCTATTGAAATTTTGCTTAACTCTGCATTAATCACAATTAATTGCTTTATTACAACCTCACAGGCATTCATACTGCAAATAAGGAGCGCGAGCTCTCTTCTACTCTCACAATGATTTCAAACGTAATCATCACTCGTTCGTTCGTTTATTCGAATATATTTCTTTTAACACAATCTTTTTCTACTTTGTATGTATGTATATAAAAATATATCTCCTGTTTAATTAATATCAAGAAAAAAAAAAAAAACAAAATGAAAGAAAGAAAAAAGACATTCAGCATATCATATGATGTTATTTTTAGAGATCTTATCACATATATATATATATATATATATATATGTATATATACATGCATTCCTCGCGGCATGTGAATGCACACATGCCCGAATGAAAAGCAATCAAATCATCGTTATAAACGCACAAGCACAACAAATCGTTCAGTGTATCTTAACACGTGCGTATATATAAAGTAGTCGTATAATGAATGAAAGTTACTCTCACAATAATCAACATAATCAATACAACCTCTTATGCAAACATTGCTTATGTCATCATCAACATCACTATCAATCTATCCTTAGTAATAAGTAAGTAAGTAAGTAAGTAAGCAGGCAAGCAAGCAAGCAAGCAAGTAAGTAAAGTAAGTATAAAAATGTTGCAATTATTTTGATTGTAAACCAGAAAGATACGGTTTTGCCGTTTCACGATTTCCTCTTCAATCGATTCCATCCATACATATCTTATGAATCCTATCTATGACGAATTCATCACTGTGTGGTGGTAACAACGGATGTGTATTTCAATCTGATTGCGTTTCTTTTATAAAGAACTTACGTGTTTCTGGTCCATACTTTTCAATTGCAGTCAAAATGATTGCTACGCGCTTACATTCAATTTTGTTTATTTTCTTATTTATTTATTTTTATTTTTATTTTTATTATCATTTATTTTCCGCATAATCACTTTACACTGAATATCCTGTCTAGAGCAAGTGTTTATTCCTATAATATAATGCTTTCGCATGTGTTTAACACGTACACTCGAGTCGTAGTTCTAAGTAATAGAGCATTGAATGCAATTTGAATTTCTAACCGAATGCTAACGCAATTGTTGTTGCTCAAGACGAGATAAAAGCTGTTTCATTATTTATAGCCAACACATTGCATGATAATGCATACATATAGCACGTTCAGTAAGTTCAGAGCACTGTTTTCATTTTTTTTTTTTTTCCTCCTGCTTTGAGTCTAGCACTTAACTCAAATAAAGTTTGTTAACATGCATCTTACAGGTGTTTAATTGATGCTTTACCTTGCATTAATTAGGTAATGTACGTAAGCAGAGACTCGTTGTAATAAGCTGCAATTATATGAAGCTTTGAATACTTTACTTAATATTTCTCAGGGATGTTTAACTCTTTACCCGTAAGTATGCGCAAACAAGAAAGAAAATAATAAAATCGTCACCAACTTAAGCCAATGTATAGAGATTCCAAAAAATTTCATTTACTGCCAGTTAGTCTCATTTACTTCGATTCACGTCATTACGTTTACCAAGACCGGTGTTGACCGGCAAGACCTAGACAAGTACAAGTAGATACTTTTAGAGTCGATTCGAAGCTGTTAATTTTGATAAGTTGCGAGTACGTTTCTTCTTTCATCAGACTCGTTTTCAATATTGATCAGCATCTGCATCTAAGCACTCTACATAGTAAAGATGACACACGCATAGCACTGCGATATTGAGCTGTTAACGCGGCCCGGCCTGGCTGAGGAGTGACGAGTACTTTGAAACAGATCCGCCAAAGACAAGTGGACATGTAGCCTCATTCTAAGCATAGGTTCTTAGGCAATATGCGTCAATTGTGCAATGGTCCTGGATGTTGCTGAATATGCAACATGCTTGAAACGGAATCTAGTCCTTCACATTTCCGCCCACTAATAATTTCGTAAACCACTCCTGCACCACCACAAAAGACGGAAAGCGGGTGGAGTGTTTGCCGCTAATGTCATAAAGAAGCAAAGGATCGAAAGGCACCGACGCAAGCTTCTATGTTATGCAGAGCTACACGACTACTGAAGGTAGATCTGCACACTCGTGTCACCAGGATGAGTTTTAAGACCAGAGATTGTCTTTAGCATATTAAAATCTCGCTTCCCATTTGTCGGCACCATTTCATCTACCGAATAAGACAAATCGCCTCAGCCTTCCATTTATTTAAAATGTATATAGTTTATAGCACGTCGATTCGCCATCTTAAAGGAAGAGGTAAGCAGAATTTGCGATCTGTAATAAGTGAATGCATCAAAATTTAGAACTAAACTTAAAAATCTGCACGAGTAAACGAGTAGGTAAGGAACGCGACTACCAAGTGTTCACGGGTTCAAATCTCAAGAGTGGTAGACTTTAGTTTGGTTGTAGCCATAGTGAATCCTTGGTTGGCGGAGACATAACACTCATCGATTGGGTAGACATCCACCAACCTGCGGCCACGACTTCCCTATCGCCCTCTTTTTGCTCATTTCTTTCGGACCATCACCGTGCTACACGAACGAAGGACGTTCTCGGAGGTATTGGCCCTAACAAAAAAAAAAAAAAGATAAAAGCCGGATGATGTTTCCCAATACTACCTCGTAACTCACCATAACTTCTTATCGTCCTTAAAAAATTTACGTTTTTTAAACGTATTTTAATTCATATATGCGTACATTATCTACTCATAAGGGATGTGCTTTTCGAATCGCACGTAGCAGTAAAAGGTTGAGAAATTGTATATTATTAATATTGTTTTTTTTTTTTTCTTTTTTTTTTTATTCCAAAGCGCTGCCTTCTTCCATAACTTTGTGCTAGTCTCCTATTAAACGAATTATTAAACGGATGTTTGCTAATAAGCGAACATTTTTTTTTTCTTTCTTATATTTTAAGTATTTCTAACAATTTCTGTGTTTACTGTTGCTTTTGAGCATCCAGTAAATGTAGCATGTGCATGAAGCATTTTTCCGCTAACGGTTACAGCCTTACGGCCTATTGCTGTGCATAAATAAAAATTTTTCTAGTTCTTAAAGAGATAATCCCTGCTGTTAAAATTTCTTTATTAATATTGCAGGCGTGAAATATTTTTAATAGATTTGTGTGTATGTACCGAATATTCTACATGATATATAAACAAATAATTTAAAATACTAAACAGACGTCTTGGCTGACTAACTCAGAAATGCAGAAATTATGTTAGACTAGAGAATAATGTGCTAATTGAGGTGAAAAGTGGCGTTAAATGCTGCAACTGCACTAAGGAGCGATGTGATATTTAAGCGGAGATAACGCACCACAAAAAAAAAAAAAAGAAAAAAGAAAAAAACAGCAGCAACAAACACTACGGCACATACACAACTAAGAGTTCCAACGCAACCATATTGTATATCAAAAATGTACTTTAGGTAAGGATAGGTTAGTTATAGCAAATGATTTAGAATCCAAACACAGCAAACCGATATAAGTCTGCCTATCTACGCAACCATTATGTGCTGTTTGTTGTGTAGACAAATGAATGAAGGCATTGACAAAATTGCGAACGTGCCTAAGAATTGCTAGTAAGTAGGCAAATTACTCGTGTGGATGTAAATGCTTTCAAACACAATCCAATCCGCTTGAGTTGGTTCGAGGCTTGAAAGAAAGAGAAAGAGAGCGAGTGAGAGAAAGAACGAGAGAAAGAGAAAAAAGGGTGAGAGAGTGCTGGTAATACCAATGAGTGACTGCAAATGATTTCTCAGTTTTTTCAGATTACTCAAAGCGTGCGGATGTGTTTAGCGCGTGCCAGTTGTGAACGTTATTAAGGTGTGAAAAAGTGAATAAATAAATAAATTTTTAAAAAAGCAAAATTCAAAACATAAAATTAATAAAAAAAAATAATTGTAATTATTAAGCCATTACAAAGTGTACCCTGATTATGTCATAATTTGAAGTAAAGCGACGTTTCGCAGAAAAAAAAAATAAAGTCTACCTCCGTTTTATTTAACAAGCAGATCCATCAATATACGAAAAGACAAGACATCTTGAAAAAGTATTTTAGAGAATTATTTTCAATAAATTTTAAAAACCAATTTTAACAAACCTTGAGAGAGTAGTATAACTCATGCTACTTCTCGCATACACTGACGCAAACATACATTTAACCTCAGACGGGAGACACGAAGACCTAAACTGACTCAATAATTTACAAATATCAGCCGCTCGCATGCTACCTGCGTAACTAGCAAACAAAGTGAAAAAAAAAGAAAAATGCTCATAAAATCATTGTAATAATCACAGAAAAAAGAAACAAGAACAACACCAACAATCTAACTACGCATGAATGTCTAATTCAGTGACTGGCTCGAACACAGAACAGTAACAAAACGAACTAAAACGTTACCACTTCACTGCTATTGTTTAGAATTACTGCTACTGCTGCTAATGCTGCTAATATCGTTTTCGTGACTGTTATTATTGTCGTCAATGTTGAGATTTAAGCAACATACACAAGTATATCTCTCGCAAATTTCTTTTCTTTATATTTCCATTTCAATCGATGTATTTGCTAAAGTGTTTTCATAGGGTTGTGTGTGCGCTTGTTGAACGAGTATAAACGTACATGTGAATGGCCTCGTGGTCCGTTCAGTGAAACAAAGCGTAGTGAAATAATAATAAAAAAAATCATTCGTTTTATTTATTTATTTATTTATTTATTATTATTATTATTTTTTTTTTTTTTGTAATGTAAAGGGAAATCATCACAAAACAGCCGGTTAAAGTTAAAAATAAAACAAGAAATAATAGATAAGAGTAAAAAGATACGACAACATCGAGGAAACATTTATTTTTAAAATGCGGCCACAAAAACAGCTGTTTTTTCTAATATAATTATCGTAGAGGGAATTTAACGGCGACAAACCGCATAAGAAAACTAACTTCAACGGCTTAATAAATCGAACTGGAGACGCATCAAAAGCCTAAAAATGACTTAACGCACAATTTTTGCAAAAAAGAAATTCACAAATCCCGAAAAAAAAGTGTTTTTGTAAACTCAAGATATACGCGTAAGATTTGTTTTTGAAAAGTTCTCAAACCATCAAAAATATTTTCGAAAACCTCCTAAAAATATTTGCTTAGAAGAAATAACCGGTTCTTAAGTTTATTTGCTTCGTTTCACCGAACAAGTGGTTGTGTACAAAAAAAAAAAAAAAAAAAAAAAAAAAAAAAAAAAAAAAAAAAAAAAAAAAAAAAAAAAAAAAATTAAAACTAGAAAAAAATAAAATCGAAGTTCAAAGATCAAGTTTGCGTTTTATTTGAAAAATTCCATACATATCTTTACACAATGGCCTCTCTCAAGCACAATTCTGCAACCGCTATCGTTCACGTCACTACCACAACCATCATCACCACTACTATCCCTACCACCATCTTTAAAGCATCAAGAACATTTAAAAACTTTTGTGTGCTTTTGGCCTCGTTTTGTTTGATTGCTCAGTTCATTCAGTTGCCATTACCCTGCATGTCTGCCAAAACTTATGCTGTGGACTCAGTCAAGGACCAAACGGCAGATGCTCTACATCTTCAGCATTATTACCATCACAATCCCGAGCATCATTATAGCGCACAACGCAGTCACAGTCGGCGACGTTTGCAACGAGATTCGCTTACAAAGCCCACAATACAGAATACAAGCTATTGTAATGATGTACGAAAGGTTTTCGAATCGATTGACATTAAATTGTCAGGAAATTTCGATGAAAAAGGTAAAGCAATAACACTAATAATAAAAATTTTATCATCTTCTTAACTTTATTTAATAATCACACATTTTTCATTTGAATCTAGTCTAACGAGACATCGCACGAATGATTAAACAAGTTGTTTAAGTTGACAACAGCAATAAAATGATGTTATGAGATAATCTTGGAAAACCGGAAATAAACCAAACTATTATATATAAAGGCTCGCTTATTTTTTTTTT
>KK502415.1:1138170-1229101 GCA_000688735.1 Glossina austeni | reverse complement strand
TACTTTGAAATACGAGGTGTGTTAAAAAAAAAAAAAATGGCTTCAGGGTTCGTGGGTCATGTACATTCCATTTTTGTTTTTTTTTTTTTTTTTTTTTTTGTTGGTGCACATGTCCTCAACATATGTTGACATTGTTAACCGTTTCGCATTTTTAGTTTTTTTTTTTTTGACAGATATAAAGGTTAGACGTGTTTTGCTCTGTCTTTGCGGATTTTCTGCTCTCGAAAAACATGCTTCACAGACTCTGTATTGAATTTTGTGTAAGAAATAAAATTAAACGCTCCACCTCGTTTAAAATCTTGACTGTGGAATTTGGCAAATCTACTTTGAGCAAATGTTGATAAGAAGGTACCTAGAAAATGTTAATGATGATGACTGCCTTAGAAGTCCCAGTACGTCCACAATCGATGAAAACTTTGAAGCAGTGAAGAAAATTGTTTTGGGGAATCACCGAATCACTATTAGAGAAGTTGCTGAGGGTGTCTCGATTGGTTCATGTCATGCAATTTTTTTCGATATTTTGGGCATGAAGCCAATGATGACAATGATGACTGCAACTTTTTCCTATTCCCAAAAGTGAAACCATCCAAGGTGAAAGGTCAGTGTTTTGCTACAATTAGGTAGATAGAGATCGCATCGCTGGAAGAGCTCAAGGCCATACCAAAAAGCGCACATCTATCAAGCTAGCCCAAGTGCATTTTATCTAAGAGGAATTACTTCGAAGGAGATGAAATAGATATTGATGAAGAATATATAAATATTTTTCGCGATAAATGAAATTAATATAATTTAAAGTGCATATAAAAAATTTAAAATTTTAAATGAAATCGATATCAAAAATTCAAAACGAATTATATATTTTTAGCTCTAAATTAGCACAAAAAGATATAGATGAGATCAGATCAGTAAATCAGATACGCTTCAACTTTGATCCTTTTACCTTTAATTGATTAGTATAGCAGTTTTGTAAGCGACAGTCTAGTAGGTAAAAATGCGTTTGTTGCACTAATTAATTTAAAATAGTTTCATTATTACATAGATTCAGAGGAACCGTTTATAATGCCATTCTAATGGAAGGTTAGAATTCTATGTACATAAAGAAAAATGAAACGCTTAATGCGGATGCAAGATGCAAGAAAAACTAATGCTTTGACAGAGATAAAATTGCCCTAGACAGGGCAGGTCATGTCAGAAGTACTTATGTTTATTCCTATTGCAAAGTGTGTGCTATTTAGGTATCCTTGACTGTATATAATGTCTCTACTATACGCCACACCATGCATTTTTGATGTGTTCTAATAACGAGAAAAATAAAGTTTTAGCTGAGAAAGACAAAAGTAAAATAAAAAAAAAAAAAACGAAACATGGAAACAAAACTGCTAAAGAATATCTGAAAATCTGTTAACCAATTGTAGTTTTCAAAACTAAACAATTGCACTTTATATGTAGGTTACAATCATACACATACAACGAACACACTTGCACGCATTCATTTCTTGAACTTTTCCCAAATATTTTAGGAGAATATGGAAAATTCATACATATTCAACTGTTCTCCGCTCGTTCTGTTCTTGCACCAGGATCTACTCATCTTCTAAAAGAGAAAAAAAAAAAAAAACTTAAAGTTCTTGCGCTTAAAAGTGATTTTAGAACTGCTACCACTAGGCACAGTGCGGCATAGTACAAAAAAAAAAAAATAATAATAATAATAAAACAAATAAGAAATTTGAGGCGAATCTCTGGTACACCCATCACCTTACAACTAACGTACAAAAATTATAAAATGTTTATGCGGTAATGTATACGTAATCCGAAGAACTTTAGGCATTGTATAGTTTCGTTCAATATCTCTTATAAGTCATCGCTTAAGTTGAAGTAAGTTCTATCTCTTGCGCGAGTGTGTTCGCCTACGAAGATCATGGAATGATTCTTGTACTAAAGTTATGACTAGGTTTGGTTAAGGTTTTTCGTGAATTTACGATTAACTACGACTGCTATGGATTATCATTTTTCCACCTTGGGTCGGCGAGACGCGCCCATTTTTATATTTGGTCTATGGTCATTAACGACAAATATTTATGCTTGACGGGCTAATGATGGGCGGTCGAGACAGACCAAAGACACCAAATCAACTCAGAATATATATATAAAGTCTCGGGACTCTTTGAACCGTATTTCTAATATACGCACAACTTTCGGCTGTGGATATAAAAGTGCAAAATAATAGTAAATTTATATGGCACTTGTGAGCGTATCTTTTAATATCTTATCTCTTGCTAGTATAACAGACTTTTACAAAAACTTGTTAATGCATCGTGCTAAGGGGTAATACATGTTAATGTGAATGCATTTCATTACCACATTTGCAAAACTTATTTCTACAACAAATCTTCTGCAGTAAACGAACAAACGTACGTCAACAAACAAACATACATGCATGTGTTGATAAAAAATTTTAGTTCTTAGCCTTATTCCTAGAGTAGAGTCATATGCACACTTTCACACTTTGGATAAATTTTGTATAATAACATAATGCAAAGAAAGTTTTCCATATAATCGAAAATGTTGAAAATTAAAAAATTGGAATAACTCTCAAAATTTTATTATATTGTACTGAAAAAATTTTATTTGATTTACGAGAAAATATTTTATGTAATTAAATTGTTATAATAATTTATTTGACAAAATATTTGATAAGAAATCTTTTAATTTAATTTTTGCTTTGTACATAAGAAATGTACATATGTCTCAGGTTAATCAAGCCGATTGTCCTAAATGTGGCAAAACTCGCCAGCGCAATCTTCAAATCGTCGAAAGCAAGCCAAGACGCCCATAGCGATATTAAATCAATTCATTTCGAGGCAAACTTCCTCAATAGTCGAACAGGTATAAGGAAATCGGTCGGTTGTTGTTAATTCCACTGTTCTGTTGGCACTGTTATACCCTACACCCTGTACTTACAAGGGTATATTAAGTTTGTGCGGATGTACGCAACACTCACAAGGACTTGAGATAGATCTACCGTTTATTAAACCGATCGTTTCTGATTCATTTTCTAATTCGATTAAAGTTTGGATGTCTATCCTGTTCCCTTGTGCCCCATCTACAGGTCGCAATTTTCGGGATATTTTCATAAAATTTGGTGCACCGACATCTTTGGAGCCAAGGACGAACGCTATTGGGAATTAATCGAATCGGATCACTTCTTCGGATCACTCTCAATGCAAAGTATAGTTTTGAAATGTCGTTATACGAATAACTGTATCGGAGGAAGTGGTGCAGGTCATTCAACTGAACTCAATGTCAATCTTAGTTCCGAAGAAGTAAAGAAAACTCTTCAAGTTTTGTTTTTTTAAAGCTTCTATCAGCTCAACATTGAATGTTTTCATAAAGTGTGGACAGAACCTCTCGCTTATTACGAACGCGATATATATGGATATATATATGTATAAGTAATTTTTTTGAGAGAATTTTATATAGAATCGATGAAATTTTAATTTATGGCAAAAAATTAAACTTATCTTGGAGAAGCAATTGAATTTTCAAGGTGATCCGAAGAGTGCTTGAAAAATTTCAGACATCTGCAACACTAGCCGTCTTTTTGGGCACCACCTGTGGGACCTTACTTGAGAAACATATAAGAGAAACTAAAGCTTAAAAATAAAGATTTTGCAATTTTGCCGTTCAAATTTTAGGGGAAATACTTTAGTTTTAAGCCATATCAGGTTGATTTTCGATTTGACGAAACATTTGAAAAAGAAATTGGTTTCAATTTCTTGGCAATAGCATTAACATTTTTCAAGTCCCTTTCACCCTCCTATCATCCGCCGGTCGTTTCAGTAAAACTACACTAACATGTTTGTGCTTGAAAATGCTTCTAAACGAACACAAACACTTCTAAAGACTAAAGACGTCTATTAGTATCATCGGGATGATCAAGCTTACGAGATAGAGAATACTGACATGTAACTCCCCAGCAGGGATTCCTTTAACAAAGGTACATTTTCAGAACGCTTGGGTAAGAGTTCAAAATTGCTAGGAAAAATTTCTTTTTCTGCCTTAAGTCTTGCTTGCGGCACAGTTCATGTGCTGCCAACGTTTGCAAATTTACACGTGATGGATGAACTCTAACTAGTCACTAGTTAGGTGGAATTCTCTACTTTGGCCACAGACTAGAGTCTCAAGTTTCACCTCTTTTCGATAGTTGGTTTCTGCTTACGCGCTAAATTTTAAAAATATGATAAAAATAGTTCTGGAAAGCAGAACTCGAATCTGTTTATCTTGCTTGAAAGGTAATTTCATGTAGATTTATAAATCGTTCACAGAAATATCTTACGTTTCCTAATTTAGACACCGAATGCCGCCAAACCCAATCATGTCCTGATCGCAACCACTTAACAGAGCTTTGTTAAGAGAGTTGGTAAGTGTGGTTGCTACTTAAGTATATATGTTATAGGGTCTTCGATGCTTGATCCAATCTTTGCTCGCTATAAAAATAAGGATCTAAGGATGTCCGTCGGTCCGTTTACTGTGTTGCGAGAACAAAGATAGCATTGAAAGCTCTTGCGCGCAGACTGACCGATTATCGATGAATCGATTAAAAGCTCCCTTCCTAAGTACAAGCTGATATGGCGCGACCTTTCTGCTTTCGAAACTATCCCACAGTAAATGTACAGAAAACGGAGTGAAATAAGACACGGCCATCTGATATTATGGATAATTAGAATTTCATTTTTTGGTTGTTCTTATAATAAAAGGTGGTGGGTATAAAAAACTTGACGGTAGCCAGTTTTTTACTTCTTATGTATTTCCTCCTTTTTTTTTGTTATTTTTTTTTCATTTATTTACAAAAATAAGAAATATTCAAATGATAGGATAAATACGCTATTTTCACTTGTGCTCGCTGTGTCCACTTGTTGTGAGAGAGGGGAATGGAGTAGGTCGACGTTATCACAATTATTCCTTCGAAATTATTCTAAAGATAATTTTTTTATGCAAGTTCTTTTCATATAAAAGGTAAATGAGTTTTAAACTTTAAATTTATCATTTTGGCAAATTATGTAATTTTTACTCAGCATAATTATCTCCATAATATCAGTTTCCCAAAAGAAAGAAAGTTACGGCTTTAACTTGATTAAGTTTTATAAACGCGACATTTCTCGCAAAAACCAATGGTTGTCTGCAAACGAAAGACCTCTTCCAACCCCCAAATCAAGCCTATTCCTGACGAAGGTGTTATTGTGTATTTGGTGGGATTGTTCCGGTATAGTGCATTAGGAATTATTTGAACCTGGGGAAGAGAGCTTCTGCTGACCTGTATTGTCAACAATTACCACGGTTGCAGTCCGTACTCATAGAAAAAAGACCAGCTTTAGTACCCAGAAAAGGTGTGATACTCCAACAAAATGATGCCAGTCCTCATGCAGCGAAGATTACTCAAGGGAAAAGTAAGCAGTTAGGCTGGGAACTTCTACCGTACCCTTCATATTCTCCAGACCTAGCACCGTCGGACTACCATTTGTTCAGGTCACTGGAGCATTCGTTACGAAATAAAAATTTTAATTTCTTATCCGATGTCCAAACGCACCTAGAGTTATATTTTAAGTCACGTCCATCCCACTTTTTGAAGACGGGGGGTTGAACTGTTGCAGGAACGATGGCAACAAGTCACCGCAAACGACGGTGATTACATAAACGATTAAAAAATAAAAATGTCATTTTAAAAAAAACATTTTGTCTATGAATGCAAAATAATTGATTAATTATGGATCCCCCCTAATAATATCGTATAGTAATCGTAAATATCGTGTCGTATAATACTTGCTAGGCGATGTAACAGTTCAGAGCTTAGCGCGACAAAATATTCCGTTTACTAAAAAATAGGATAACTGTTTCATATTTATATGTAGAAGAAATAGAAACATTGTAGTCGAACAAGACCGACGGCACCACTACGCTTGCTGCAAGTCTTTACTTATTTTCGCGATAAAGTCGTGTAGTGCCGGGAGCCGGGAGCATTGCAGAAGGGCGGTACCAAAAAATAACCTTGCGTAGCTGTTGCGGTTAACTCACTTTCAATGGCTGTCACGCTTAGGGCAAAATATTGAATGCATTAAATTTCGTCGAAATTTCTATAAAATTGCGAGTTACTAGTTGAATATAAAACCACGTGGGTAGGGAATACAATTTTTGTCTATCGTGTCTCGCTTTGGATGTTGCCACACATACGTATTTGTACCACAACTACTGCAAATCTTCTCAAATCTTTTTTTTTTTGTTCTTTTTCTTTTGCGTGCTTTAACTTTCCTACTGTTCCCCTACAGGTGAAACTTCCTTAAATAAAACGAGCAACCAAAAAGTGCCACAATATATAGTATTCAAAATCTAGTGAGTAGGGAACATTTTTTTTTTCCCAAAAAGCTAATTGGAAAACAAAATAGCGCCCGTTTATATAAAAAATCGAGAGGGAAAAATCCCTCGCGCAATGATTTTCTAAATTCAAATGAATCATTTCACGAAGCTCGGCTCTACCTCGATATTAATAAATATTATCAGATAAACGTTTCGTGTCAAGCATACATGCAAGAAATTTAAATGCACTAGAATTAAGTGAACATGCCGCACTACAAAACACATCCCCTACCTAGCTAGATGTTGGTCTTTTCCTGCATTTGAATTATTGCCGGATTAGTTGGAATGTAATTATTTTGTTTATACAAAAAGTGATATGCAAAAAGTTGATATTGTTTTGCATGTGCAGCATAAAAGCTTGTGGTTCCTTTAGGTTGCGGAAAGAGCGATAATCCGCAAACAAGCTAAAACGTTATAGCTGGGCGAGCCAGTTCATTAAGTGTCTTACACAGCTTTGCCTAATACGATTGTTCGCATATCTATAAGGATTTACTTTCCATGATAATCTCCATATTATGATAGGTGCAAAAACAGGCCAGTATGGTCTAAATTTGGCAAAACAAATTTGTTATATATGTTGAGTATCTATTCCGCCCAGAATAATTTTCATCATAAAACACTAAAAATTCGGGCTTGCTCTCAAAACAAAAGCTTACATGTTTTCGTAAACACAATTATATAACTCAAGCTCAAAAGATGATCTCATCTCATGCAGATTTTTCAGATCGATTTTGAACGCAAGATAGCGTGGACAGACAAAGGAACAGACCTGCTTAAATAAATCGATTCAGTAAGTGATTCTAAATCGATTGGTAAACCCTAAATAAGTCTATCATCGTTACTTCTTAGCGCTATACTCGCACAAATTTACCATAGTGGTATCCCACTATGGGATACATACTATCCAAGTGTGACAAGGTTACAAACACAATTGAACTGAACTGAAATATAGAAAATTTTCATTTAAATCGAAAACTCAATGCAGGAACGGTGATGTGCATAAAAGTTTTTGTATTAAAAAATCGTATATCTACACGTTGAAGTAAGGATCTGCTATACCATCTCGCACCATGGCATGCTTATAAAAATACTGTTTGCCATACTTTTGCGCAGTTAATTCTTTAAGAGAATTTGCAATAATTGTTTCATTCTTTGGAATAACTTTTAAAAGTTTAGAAACTAATTAACAAACAAAAACCTTTTTAGTTATGTTTTTTCGATAAATTTTTCTCTTACTTTTTGCCACGTTTTTTAATGTAAACAATTAAAATACTTTCCATTAATTCGTGCACTGAGGAGAAAGAGAGGCGAAAAAATGATGAGCAAAAGGAAAATTGTAAAAAAATTGAGTTTGCAGGAAACGCGTCAATTCTAATAAGCTGAAGGCTATCATCGGTACCCATTAAAAGCAAAGTAATTAAAAAACAAGTAAGAACATTATAGTTGGGCAAGGTCACCATTGAATACCCTACACCACATTGTCTAACACAATTCTTAATTTTATTACAGAACACAAAAATTATATCTAAAGGCATACTTTTCATGTGCCACATTTATGGGCGAGGGGGCCCAAAACGCAACCTAATTTAGTACAAGTTTAGCAATAGCGCGGAGATGGTCCAAATTTGGCCCAGTTAATTTCTTTATGTTGAATTACTGCTACGAGATTTCAATGCTTCACAATGAAAATTATATCTTTTTGTCGTATGAACTTCAGTTTTCGCTATATGAGAGGGGTTTCAAAAATAGCCCGACCCGGTCCAAAGGTTTCATATTAACTTAGGCTGCTGAAATACCGCTACTTAGTCACTATAGTGGAGCTATAGTTGGAGTGATCGAAAAAATGGACCAATCCGAACCATTTTCCATAGCGTTCATCCTTGGGCCACAAAACGTCACTGTTCCAACTTTCACTAAAATATCTCATAAACTGCGACCTATAGCTTAAACACAAATTTACATGTATCGACAGCAGACGGACAGACAGGCCTAGATCAATTCAGATAATGATTCTGAATCGATCGATATAATAAGAGGTGGGACCATCTTAAGCCCTTCTGCGTGTTGCATACGACCGCATTAAGTGAATATACCATGTACCATAAGTGGTGTGGGCTGTAATGGTTCGCAAAGAAATAAAAAGTCAATAAGAAATGCTCGCAAGTGTTGTGCCTAAGGCAGACAGACGATCGATTGGATTAAATAAAGTTTTCAATTGCTTTGCGAAAGAGGTGCAATCCACATGTTTATGGACGCGCCAATCGGTCCACTACGACTAGACTTGAAATTATTATGTTTCTACCTACATTTTTATACCCAGATGTATGTTTGTGTAGACAGATACAGACAGACATGCTTCAACCAGTTCAGATTATGATATCGCTAAAAAGTGCATATATATTTTATATGATCCTTGGAAAGCCCTGGCGGATGTTGAAAACGTTTTAATAAATTAAAAGTGTGTTCATAATTAAGCACTTTATTAAAGGACTTTGCAAAGTCACAAAAGAAATGTTTCTTCTTCCATTCATTAGAGCTAATAAATTATGCAAATAAAAGAAATTCTTAAAAATAATAAAAACAGAAGATAAACTTGACACAGTTCTGATCAATTGTATATTGACTTCGTACGGTTTGATTTGGTACATTCATGTCGCTCCTCACGGAGTAGACCGTTTTCGGAATTGGTTTGTTTGTTCTTCCCTTTTCCCTTTTCCATTCAGATATTTCCAATAATGCGGTGGCCGACTATAGGCCGTTGAAACTTCTCCATACTTTTTTCTTGTCTTCATCAATTAATGTCCTTAATCCGTTTTCATGATAAAATATTAAAAATTGTACCTTGTTTCCAAGTAAAGGGTCACTCTTCATGAAAGCCCTTACAGCAGGTAGCTTCCGAAAAATTGTCCTACCTATAGTCCAAATTTGCTGCATTTATGCCAAATTACTATAATGAATGGATTTGCATCGTGAAATACTAGAAAGTTGGCGTTGCTGTTATACGAAAGCTTATTTTTTATAGGAGAAGAGGAGGTGCAAAAACTGACCCTATCTCATCTAAATCGTTCCCATTCACTTAGTACGCTAGAATATTACCTTTCATCGATTTTATATCGAAAATTGCGATCTCTAGGTTGAAGACATCAGAGGAACCTAATCCCATGCCTAAGTCCCTTTCGAAAATGATTCAGACTAGACCGGTATAATATATAGAACACGGACCTGTTTCAAGTTCTACTGGATATCGCACTTAGCACTTCTTCTCCCGAATATTACTGGCAGTACCAACCAACCAACCAACCAAGGAACAAAGCTTCCAATTGAAAGCGCGCCCATTTTGGAAATTAAAATTCCCGACACCTACTTTACATATTATATTTGATGTACAACATGATCAGCACATATGTTGAGGTCGACTTTTCAAAAACAAAATTCATTTCGTTCAGTTCTTTGAAGAGGAAGGAAGAGTAGCAGCTTTTTTTAAACTTGGAATGGTCTGCTGTTCCGTATAAACTTGGACATGCGTGTACTGTTTATCTACAGATGTTTGATTGACTTGGGAAATCCAATCGAATGTGTGTTAGAATAAGTGGGAAATGAATGGGAAATAAATTGGAATTGGAAAAATTTTGCCTTTAATTATGGACCGATTGAAACCACTTTTGTACCGCACATGCAGGGGATTCTAGAGAAGGTTTGGTTGCCAGTTTGTCAAGGAGTCGAATGTGATAGACTAAGATTTGAAATGATTGTCGATGTTCTTCTGCATTATGCATGTGAGCAGATCGCGCCTCTTTATATTTTTTTTCACTTACATATTGTTAATCGATCAAAGAATGTTTGCGTCAAATTAGTTTACTAATAGCATCAGATTCGCTAAATCGGGAGTTATAAAGAGAATTGATCTAAGCAAATAAAACCAGTATTCATCTTCGAGCTTTTTTGTTTCATTTTAATCGTGTAGAAGAGCAAAGTAAGCTTTTCGGAAAAATGTATATATGTATGGAGATATTAGAAAAAAGAAAAAAAATGAAAAACATTCGAACGAAAAGTTGTTTATTTCTATTATAAAATATGTGAAGAAATGAGCCTAATAAAATAATTCATAGGAGCGGCGGAGAGGAGCAGACGAGATGCAAGCTTACTAGCATTGAACAATAGAAACGAACCAATCAGGTTGTTTATAAAGTTCAGAAAATGCAAGCAGCAACAATATAACAACAACACAAAGCGGAAACAAAGAAACCATTTATATATGCCTTAGATTGAATCGTTTAAGGTTTATTTGTTTTTCTAAATCATACGCACAACGAGACTAAAGAAAACTAACTGCATTACCAAAAATATATGTAAAACTATTTTACATGAAAGATAAGCGTAGACATCCTACGGCATAACTGCAGTCCTACTGACATTTACCATAAATTTTTGCCCATAAAATAACGTATGCAATTATAATTTAACGTATGTACTGGGACAAGATTGTAGAAAAAAGGACAAGTCTTAATAAATTGGCAAAACATTCCTGCAAAGGACACTTGATACATAATCATCTCTCGATTGACTAACGCCAATGGATAGGTGAAAAAAAAGTAATTTTTCTAATTGTGAGTGAAAGTAAAACCGCATATGGATTTTGCAAAAAAAACAAAAAAAAAAATTAAAACGTTTCATCTGCCTTTGCAGATAGTTTTTCTTCGTTGAAACTGATTAAATTAATGAAATTAATTACATTTTGTCTTTTACGGCAGTTTTATGCAACAGGAAAAAAATGTTGCCAAAATTTTTTTTATGTTTCGTCCGATCTATGTGGAAATAATTGAATTTCATACAAAGTTGCCGCTGCAGATATTTTCGATTCTACGCTTGCACGTCAGGAATATGTTATGGCAATTTGCTCGCATCTTCTGAACAGAAAGTTGAAAAGGTCAGGTGTTTTATTTTTTCATTTAGTGGACCTTCAAATAACTTTAACGAACTTGATTCGCAATAATTTTTGTCGGAAATATGCGACAAAGCGTGTGTTATTACAATTTATTACCCATTCATAATTAAATTAAATGAATTCAATTGAAATCGCTTAATATTTTAAATTTTCAGAGAATCTTCAAAGTTATCTGGTACAGAAATCAACTATACATGTATATATATATATATATATATATGTATGTATGTATGCAAAGCAGTGATCGCAATTAATAGATTTCTTGAGAAAATTAATTCGGTCATCTGCTCATATGAAATTACGTCAATTTCTATTGAAAATAAAATCAAGAAGAAGAGTCCTTTATATCAATTGATTCAAAACTTTTTGAATCGAGATCGACTGGCAGACAGAACCATTAGATCTTACGGAATCGCAGTGATTATTGACAATTTGCGTATTGTACACTGTTGATGGAAAACATTAAGACCTATATATACCTATATATACCCTACACCATTTGTGCTGCAGGGTATATTAAGTTTGTACGCACGTATGTAACACACGTTTTATTATATTGGTCGGACAAGAATCGTTATTCCAATCGATCTAAGCCTATCTGTGCGTTCGTCCGTCTGTCCGATACCTGCCCATGTCTGTTTATGTTCAATCTGCAAATCACAATTTTTGAGATTTTTTGATGCAATTTGCTACACTTTGGGGCACGCTTCGACCCAAGGACGAACGCTATCGACAATTGGTCGGATCGGTCCATTTTTTCAACTACGCCTTCTTTTGAAAAAGTCGTTATATAAAAAAACTTAGATCGGATCTAACCATTTCTACCAGAGTTAAGCTTTCATATGGTGAAAAAGTTTAACTTTCAACATTTCAGTGTCAAAATTGATCCACAGGCGTACCGAATTTGGGTCATGTAGATCCATGATTTAAACCAAACATTATAAGGTTTTTTATCGAAAATAAGGCGTCACATGGAAAGAAGATATAATTTTTAATATTTTGTGATAAAAATTGGCCCATAAAAGTAGTTTGACAGGACTATTTTTCGGGCATCCCCACGTATGATGGTTTTCGCGAAAAAGAAACTCTTCTACGACAAAGCGGTCCAATTTTTTATATTTTATGACGAAACCTAGTCCACAATAGAGAATTTCGCATAACAATTTTCTACACCAAATTTACATCACTTACGTAAATTTTTTGGACCCTATACTCTATTGTGAAAAGTATGCCCTTACATGAGAACAAATTATTATTTTTCACGTATTATCCCGAAAATGAATGCGCATTAATATTACCTGAAGTGGTATATAGGGTATTTGTTGTCCTTTGCTTAGAACGCTATATGCACAAAAAAGACGTAACTTAGCGATGTACTAACCGAAATGGTAAACTTATGTACCATGTATTTTAAAATCTTTACTCGTTGCTTGTCGGATTTTCTTAATTCATGTATTTTTTCGCAACAACCGAAGCGAAAAAAGCAGTCCTGTCGTCAGTTAATAGCTCAGTGGCTAGTGCAGCCAAACTTGTCGGATCTTAGTAGAGCCGTTCGTAACTTAACCTAACTTAATCCTAACTTAAACGTGCATCAGGACAAAGGATGTGTTGGCTCAAAATGAGCGACGATAATGATTTCATTAAGATCATAAACATATATATAATATATATATATATTTACAGTTGTTGCAACTACATTCTAAATATTGTTTACATATATTGTTTATATTTTCGATAAACATATAACTTGTAATTTATTTCTCTATTTTTTTAAAATATTAAAACGACTTTTACTCCTAGAGATCATGAAAATGATGTGTCAGCGTCTATTGTCTATCGTCTATCAAGCGCGATTGTTCTTTCAATTCTCTTTCGTTAATACTTTCGCGTTGCCAGATATATCTTTGCAAACTGTGGGGTATTTATGTATTTACATATGTTGATGTTTAACTATATGCATATACTTATATATATATATATGGCAAAGGTTTCCTATGTCACTTCTTCCAAATTTTATTCTGTCTATGATGAATTGATTTTCCTAGTAAAGTAAATAAGTTTTCGCTGTAGCCAACACATATAACTGTGCGCTTCTTTATCGAGATGTCTAACATGCTACGAAAATGAAAGCTCTGCTCTGACCCTAATATTTGTTACAAAAGCATATAAAAACAATTATATTAGCGCTCATCCATTCACTTATGCATTTAATGACTCGGCTTTTATTATGACGTTTATGCTCACGAAGACTTTGCACAAACAAAAGGACGAAGACGGACCATGACCACTATCTTTTGTAGTTTTTAGCAGAGCAATTCCAACCCTAAAACTTTGTCTTACGCTTACGATTTTGTTTTTTTTCTTCTTTCTGTCGATATTGTTTTAGTTATCAGCTTTTGAGAGTGTGTTTTTAAATGCATCATTTAAATGCATTAAGTAGGACCAGTTTGAGCAGTCTTGGTCTTTCCAGGTACAAGAAATGCAGGCGTAGAAAAACAGACGGTAGACAGACATTACTAAAGCGATTTACGAGATTCAAAAATGTATTTGTTCAAGGTTATCTCTAAAGCGAGATAATAAATGATATGATGAAATTAATATAACTCCGTCCGTCCGTAATGGATAGAATAGATACATAAAATGGGAGAATGCGCATAAAATATTTAAACTAAGTTAAAATAAAATGAAAAATATCTGAGTATTGCATTTTTAATAATTTTCATTTTAAATTTGCGAAAAATAAAAAAAAAACAAAAATGAATAAAGCTTTACATATACGCACAATTAACCCGAATTCCGAGAGTTTATCGTTCAATTCTTTCAGTTCGCATTTGATAAAATCAATTTTTATTTAAACTGCTCATGCAAAAATCATTTAAAAATTACATATACGCATACAGACACACGCACACACACACACACACACACAAAGAGAAAAATAAATATGTATCTGTTTATAGTTATATGCGTTGATGTGCTAGCATGTCTTGCTGCACTTAGTCATATGTGTCTGCTTCTGGACTCTTGAAATATGATATTTTTTATATACAATCAAAAAATGAAAGAAAAAAAAACCAAAGAATCAATTAGTTTTTTACACACAATTTAATTAACAAAATGATCAATTTTCCCCTTTTAAGCTAATTCATTAACTAGCCAAGCGACACAAGTGAAATATGAAAATAAAGGAATAAATAAATATATATGTATATATATTATATAACTCCAATGAAATTCTAATACAACTTGCAAGGCACAAGACTCTCTGCTTTCCGATTTCATTGATTTTCTTTTTTGTTTCTCTTATCATTTACAACTGACCTCCACAAGCGCCTGGGAACTACATATGCTGTTTTAAGTTCTACTTTAATTGTTTTTTTTATTTTTTTTTACACTTGTAGGGTATCAGCTCGCGGTTAGTATATTAAGTTTGTACGAATGTGTGCGGTACCCAGAAGGATTTACCGATCATTCGGAATCATTTATCATCATTTTAAGTCCGTCTCTCGAATGCCTGCCCGAATGCGTGCATGGACACTTCACTTTAGGTACTTTACAAGATATTTGAATGAAATGTGTTTGGTCGGGAAAATATATTCTCTTCAAAATGAATTAAATCGGACTATTTCTACAATCTCTATATGTTACACCGTACAATGATGAAAATGGCATTTTCACAAGCTAAATGGATGGACGAAATTCGAAGACGGTGAGACCGTTCGTTAACACCCACTTCTTATAAACTTTCTTACGAAAAATAATCATTTAATAGGCAACAAGACGAAGTTATGATTTGATGCGTGAGCTGACTATACTAAGGTTAGACTATATGCGGAACCTTCTCCATATAAAAAATTTGTCGACAGCACATTACACTTTTTGATAGTTCATGATGAAAAAGTTATGATGGAATAAGCCTGTTGTAGTAGAGTTTGTCCACATGTTCGCAGATCTTATAAGGGAGATAAGATCAGAATGCTTGCAAAATTTGCCCGTTAATTTGATGGCAAGGGCAACTCTGCTGCTATTATTAAACAAGACAAAGATATTAACAATTTTTTTTTTTTTTTTTTTTTTTTGTAAGGATTTAATCTTCAGGCCAAGATATTAATGAAATACATAACATCCGCAACGAGTCTCATTAAACTTCAAGCCGTTGAGGCTCGCAATTTTAAAAATGGTAGAGGTTCAAATTTTTGTATCTATAGATTAAATGTGAAACTTGCCCCTAAAAAACTGAAAGAAAAAAAACGAAAATTTTATAATATAATCTGTAGCGAATGGCATTCACTATGTAAGATGGGTCTATGAATTAGAGGCTAACACTAAATTTTTAATAAGCAAGTCGTGTGCATTTGCAATTTATTATAAATCTTGGAATAAATTCATTAGTGACGTCAAATATGAGGAAAAGGGGGACACGCGAGATGTGTATCCTAAACTCATTCCAAGAATTATGCATACAAAATGTGTTAGTTTTGAAATGTTTCTCTCTTTCGCTCTCTTTTTCTCCTTGTCTTTCTCCGTCCCTCTTTCCCTATCTCGTTTACCACCACATCGATGTTACAATTCAATTAATATGATGGGCTTTGCGAAAAAATTGAAAGGCCACCAAATTATAAACAATAACAAGCGATTAAGATGAGAATAAATGTAACGAAACAAAAAGTATGCCTGTGAACGAACGAGCATTAGTGTGAATATGTGAGTGTACGAGCACTTAATTAATTCAAGTACTATTTAATTAAATTACTCATAATGGTATGATTATTCAAATTAAGATAAACAAAAAGTTGTTATGTTCACGCTACAACGGCATGAATCATCTAATCAGCTCTCTTCTCCAAAAAAAAAAGAAAAAAAAAATGATCTTTTTCTGGAGGGAAATTCTCTTCATATACGAATACTCTCTGAGTATTCTTTTTTTTTTTTTTTTTTTTGTTTCTACGCCGGTGTTGATGTTATATTCATCACGAAAGGGCAAAGGTGTACTATTTTTGTCATTTGCTTTGCAACATTCTGAAATTCCATGCATATACTATTTTACGGTTAATATATATTTTTGATCATGTTTTGTTTTTATCCATCGGTAATGCACATTGAAGTCGATAAAGTCGACATATGGGAGATTGAAAACTAAAATTTTTGATTTTAGTTTTAATTTTACAGAGCAAATTTCGAAGTAAACACACACACCTACGCCTTAATCAAAAGAGAGAAATAATTTCTAAAAATGTGAAACGAATGTAAGGCATTCATTCGGCCGATTTAGGAAGAAATAGTCTAGTTTGGTCCATCAGCACCAGTCTTTAATTTAATCGAAAGGATAAAGAATTTCACATAGTTACCTTAGGCAACAGGTATTCAAGATTCGCTTCAAGGCTAACATAGCTGACTAACTTGTTTTTTGTTTTATTTTTAGTCGCTTGTCTTTTCGAAAGGTATGTTTGTGATGCTTATCATTCGGCAGATCAAGAATTACTGCTTTTCATGCTTTTTGTTTTCCCATTTTTTCTTCCTTCATTTCGACGATTTCCTTCATTTCGGTAATACGGGTTATGTTAGTGTTTGTACTCGTGCCTGTACAAGAAGAGAGAAAAAATTAAAAACCGGTCTCAAAAATGCTTAACTTTATGTAACATACTCTTGCTTGCCTTTTGTCTTCCTTTAAAAACAAAGAATAATAAAGAAAATTAAAAATCTTTTTTGTTTTTTGTTTTTGTTTTTGCTTTTTTTGGTTTCTAATGCTTTATATATATACATACACACACACACACACACACATATATATATATATATATATATATATATATATATGTACATATATATATATATGTATATATATATATATATATATGTACCCTCTTTTTGACTTGTTTTGTATGCATGTAAAGTAAATACATATAAGTAATAAAAAGAAAAAAGATAAAACAAAAATAAATAAATAAATAAAAGAAGAAATCCACATGTACCCTGTGTAACAACTTTAACTGGTTGTTTGTTGTTCTTATTGTTGCTGTTGTTACTGTTCTTCTTGTTGTGATGTTAATGTTTGCCATTGAACGCTTCAATGATTTTTGCTTCATCAGAACTCTGGATGTTGACTGGAGTTGCTACGTATGTGCCATATTCATGGTTAATTCAGGCAAGAATTTGGAACAACAAAAACAACTTAACAAACGCACTTTTACATTCACCAACGAATATTGGTAATCTAATGGGTTTAAGTCGCACTTCAAAAGCCCTACATGGTAAGCCTCCCTTCATTTACTTCGGAGCATATTATTTTATTCACGCCCATGAACAAGAGGGTAACCAATTTATACAATAGTTTACTTTATGGTAATTACACGTTGGAGCACTTCGTACTTCACCTTTCGCGTAATAACTTTAACGTCACTGTCTTTGGAGAACGGTAAGTGAGTGCAGCATTGCATACCTAACTGTTTGTGTACTCGGCGGAATGCAGTTTATGAAAATGAAGAGACAAACCAGTGTATGCTTTACATAGGGGCCGAGGCGCGGTATGGTTCGAAATCCTTGTGTCGTCCTCAATTTTCTGGTGCTTTTGTGCTTACTACATTAATTAATAATATTTCACATTTTATCCTTCCACTTCTAATGCTCCCTGAGTGCAAAAATGTCGACCATAAACTTACAAAACAAATGGTAGGCGTAACGGCATTGATAACGAATCGCATGCGGGACATATTTATATTCGGATATTACAAAAAAATATAAAAAGGGAAAAAGAATACTCTGCCCTCAGGAGGTTAAAACAATATCTGTTCTTATTAATACACATTAAAATCACGAAAAATGAAAAATAATTGAAAGACTTTCCTTTCCGTAGCAATTTTAATTGTAATTGCTTTCAGACAATTTTTTTTTTCTTTCTTTTTTTTTTTTTTTTTTTTTTTTTGAGTAACCAACCACCCTCGAAACCTACTTACAGCCGACGTAAAGAGAGAGAATATGACGGACAGAACGAGGACGGAAGAGAGAGAGAGAGAGAGAGAGAGAGAGAGAGAGAGAGAGAGAGAGAGACAGTTATCAAGATTTCTCGTAACGTCTTCGAAGACTGATTTTTCTTACGGTAAAAATGGTCGGATCAGTTGTTGTTAGTTAGACTATTTGTGTTCTTAGTTTTCTTTACAAACTTTTCGCTGCAGAATTTACGATCCGTACCGGTTTCCGATCAGCATCGCCGTAGATATTTCAAAGACATATAGGGGTAAATAGTCTGCTATATGACGCGCAAAGTTTACCGGCCCTAGTCTGTCTGCGTCTCCTTTTCGCTGACAGAAGAGGGCCAAAGGACGAAAGAAACTCTTCGAATTTCTGTATGGAATGTACAGATAGGGCTTGTGAATGAATTGAATATTTTTTGTTACTATATTAGTGCAAGGCAGTATTAGTTTTCATCTCGTTGTACAGCCAGCCCTCCAGTCTTATGGCTGCATGCACGCATGCATCGTATATAGATATGTGCGCGTATATAGATATGTGTGCAAGTAAGTAGGTTGGTTGTGTTCTGACTGATTTGTTTTCTTAGTATTATTTTTCATCGTTTCTACTTTATCACTGTGTCGTTCTGACGGCTGGCGGTCTATTCATTTGATGTGTAAAAAGGGAAAAAAAACTTTAAATTGTTTGTTGTTTTTTGCTCTTGTTTTCGCGTTCTCTTCTTTTACTCTTTATGCATCTTAAATGATTACTAAATTATGTTTAAAATATTCATTTTTTATAATAATATATTTCTGTTAACCGCTTCTAATAGGCATGAAGTGATTTAAAAATGGGTGGAACGCGAGGGGCGAGGGGCAAGGGGCAACTAAAACGCATTTTTCAATTTATTTATTTATTTATTTATTTAATATAATGAACTTAACATGTTTACACTAAAACATATTCTTATTGCACGGAGGAAGTGTTAACAAAAAAAGTAATTAATAACACAAAATGCCAACAAAACTGTTAACAAATAAAAATCATTTCATGAATTGGCAAAAAAAAAAAAAAGAAAACAAACGATGAGGAAGAAAACAAATATCAATTAATTGTGAAACAATAAAACACGCAAAACTCAATGAAAATAAAGCGTTTATGTGTGTTCTTCGAACGTAATGGAATATCATGTCAGAAATATCTAAGCGCTTTACGACGAACTTTCAGTACCGTGCACTGCAAGCAAAGCCGTAAATTTCACGTAATTCGTCTCAATCAAGAGCACACCCATTCGTCTGCTCAAAAACATCCGTTTGATTAATTCTCATAAACATTTATGCCAAACACTCATTAACTAAATACATTCATGCCAAGTTTATTTTTAATTTTACCCAATTTTGAAGCAATTGTTAACATTTTATATATATCTGATATATATATGATATATATATGATATATATATATGATATATATGATATATATCTGATATATATATATATCTTTATAGCTCTTAAACTAAAAACAAATTTTCCTAGTCTTAATTTTCTTACAGGAATCAAGAGTATACTGGGGTCTTGGGTCGGGGAAAAAGTGCTGAGACGGTGTTTGTGTCATATATCGAGCGATTATGCGTTTAAATAAAGTTTATTTCATCATAGTCACCAGTGAACATAGAACTATCAGGTAATGGGCGATAGACAGACATATTTTGGGAGATTGTACAGAGCTTCATCAAGGATTGAATTCGCGACATGCGCGAGCAATTTTTAATTTGCATTTTCCAATGGAGGGAACCTTGAATAAATGCGGGCAGCTTTGCAACTAATGCTTCATAGCTGTACCGAATTGAAATGGAGCTGCACAAAAAATAAATTTTGAATAGAGCGATAGAGAACAAGTGCCCACGTCTTATATAGATTAGTCATTTAGTCTTAGTGCGAGAAGGGCTGTAAACGTTAAGTACGCAAATTCCCAGTTCCCGCCGATTCTTTCTGCTAATATTTTTAACATATAAAGATGGTTTGAAGGGATGTTGGCCAGACCATCGAGGAAGAGCTTTCGTAAACCTGCGGTCCTGCCTTCATTCATACTCGATCATAAGCGATTGGAGAGCAGGCGTTTTCTAATCGCATATCCCTTTTTCGTTGACTACTAAATTATATAGGGATGAAGACAGCAAACTATTTTGCAGTATAGTGATAACTTCCGAACTACGCGATGTTGTGATATGGACGAAACTTTGTGAAAAGACTATCGGATAAGTTTTGAATTCAAATCAACCAAGTGTCTCGAGCATTAGTAATTTACCTCCTTGCTAGTTCCGCTGGGGAATAGCGAGGCCAACATTTCACTGTAGCGAAGTTTGTAAAGTGGTCAATACATCGTATCCCCTTTCAATAAAGAGGAAGCTTCAACTTTCTAGGTATTTGAGCTTACTTCTTACCATACACGGAAGAAACAGGCTGATGGAACTGGCTTGATATACGCTACAAGAGCTTCAATATGAACTTCTGGAAGTTCTACTTCTATTTCTAAGTAAAATATGTTATCCATGTTGCGGAGAATCATGCACATCCATCATTTCAGAGACAAATACGTACTACGTTGCTTGCGATTCAGTTTGCTGCATAGTATCAGCTTTGAAAAGAATTTCCAAGTAGCTATGTCCGGTCGCTTTACGCCCGGCACGTTGTGTGAATTGAATCGGAAAACATTTTTTGGCATTTTGGCACCTTTTACATATGTATGTAACCCATTGTAACATGTAACATTTTTCGAAGCAACATAAGGGATAGAGGAATGAATCGCTATACGCGTATATAATTAAATTCACCTCCAGTTACAATCTAATCAAACATATATTTATCTTGCATTGAACGCAGAATGCAAGCTTACAAGACATCTACATAGGCAGAGGATGAATGAGGTATCGCGGTTTCTCACTAATTTTGAATGAATGCAAAACTTACATAGGTACTAGGTACAAGGGGCTATGAAAATTGGCCGGAATAGATCAGATAAAAGGAAAAAGTAATACTATGGTAGGCCGATGGAAAAAACCAAATTGACCGCAAAACTCAGAGAACGAACGGAAGAACGTGAGCTTCATACCTCTCATTTAACACAGGCACGCCTATACTTTTTTACTTATTAAACAGTTTGTATAGTGTGCTAAGCGCTTAAGCAATATTTTAAAAAGTTAATTGGGCTGCCATCATAATTCTTCTTCTAAATGTACTTGATACCAGACAGATTGCGAATTTGAACCGTAGACTATGATCGAGAGTACATAGGGTCTAACATCACTTATCTCAATTTTTTCGTTATCAGACTATCCAATATTAGAAGCACTAAGAAATATGTGTGTTAGATGTGTATGTGTTCGATCAAGATCCGATTCTGCAAGTGTGGTGGAGTCATCAAGTGCACACGATATTTGTGGACCTACTTATATTTGAGAATAGTGAATATTCTTCAGTTTTTTCTTTGTGTTCATCGCAAACAAACAAAGGGAAATCAATCATGAAAAAATCAGTTTTGAAAAAAATATTCTATTTGATGTTTAATGGAATATTCCAAAGAGAAGGAATTCTTGAAATAAAAGTTCAATTGAATTATGTCATAATGGACAATAAGAAAAAGCGACAACAATAATAACTTGCGAATGTTAATCAATAAAAGGGAACAAAAATCAACAACGACAACAACGCAAACATATTAATTCCTTTCTATAGTCAACGATGGCAAAAGTTTTGCAATAAAATGAATAAATGAATGAATGAACTTTTTCGTCGTAACCAATTAAAAAGTAAATAACTGTCATGCTAGTCAGTCAGTCCTTCTGAACCTGCAACACTACATTATTTAAAATGTATTATCAATGAAAAAGAACTTAATAAATATTCTTAACTTATGCTAATAAAGTCTACATGCACTCACGCATATATTTTCAAGAAATTTTTCACCCAAAAAATTTATTGAAAATTTAAAGCAAAGAAAAGAAATTTCAAAGAATATATACATCCTACCGCGTATTGATTAGTGGCGAAAAGGCTTTGCCTGGGATTGGCCCAAATAGGGCGACCCTGTTTCAGTAAAATACTCTCTCTCCATTTTGGGCGAATGCTGCAATGGTCACCCATAGATGGATGATGGATGCAAGGAAAATTGCATCATTCTATCTGTTGTAATGCAGCAAGGAAAATGTTCTCTCTCTCTCTCTCTCTCTCTCTCTCTCTCTCTCTCTCTTTCTCTCTTCCTCTCTCGCGTGTAATGGAATTTCATAAGTGAATAGCTTGAGTGAAAAACTGATATCTCGATATTACTACTGGCTTGGTGTGATGTTTTCGAATGGACAGCGTAGACGTGTTGTCTACCAAAAAAGATCCCTGTGACCCTTATGTTTGACGATTATATCCTTCATTTTAATATGTTGTCTAAAGAAATTTCAAGCACATGTTCAACGCAATTAGTGATATTTTCTTTTCCTTTCAAGCTACACACGTATTCAACGTAATGCTGCGTATTTACCAAGGACTTATGTTCTTTGTGAAATTTTTGATTTTTTCGAATATTGCAAACGATAACACTTATTAAGTGCATATTCTCCTAGGATTTCGCAAAGAAAAACAAAATAAAAAGTATTTTCAAATGCCTTGAAGACCAACAAATGGTTTTTTCTTCTTACTCAATAAATTAAGTAATAAAGTAGTTTATGGCTGGGATTTTTGTTTTTTCCAGGAGAAGATATTATATGTATATATATATATATATACATATTTTTTTTTTTTTTTGTTTTGTGGTAAATATCAGTTTTTCTTCTATAAATGTTTTTAAACTACAAAAGTTGCTTTAGCTTTGCTTTCAAAGTTTTTCTTTTAATTGCTGTTAATTTATTTAAACTGTTACAGCAAAAGGCATTTGCCATATGCTAGTTAAGAACTACACACCTAACAGTAGTAAAGATGGAAGAGTCGAAGTACCAGTAAAATGTATAAAACTAACACGAAGTTCATATCTCATAACTTATAAAGGAACTTTGTGCAGAAGGACTTTCAACCAAAAGAAACAGAACAAGACTTCCTTCAAGATTCATGCAGCAAGCAAGCAAGCAAGCAAGCAAGCATATGATTTATGTATCACAGAAAACTAACTGTCTATATGTTACATAATTCATATATGATTTGCATCATTCAGCAGCATAAGCGTGATAATCACTTTTGACCCGAAATATCTAAAGCACAGCTAACTCTTATTGTTATTTCTCTTTCCCCTTCGATCAAGACAGAGCTGATGATGTCTGCATTCAGACAGCAGTCTTCTACTGTTGCAATGTCTGTGTCGACACATTTCAAATGATCCGTACATTATGTGTCGACGCTAAGCGTTGGCAAATCGTTGACAATTCAAAAGAAAACAGTTTTCATGACGTTTTAACCGCTTTATCTGAAGGCGTGCGTATTTAAGAAATGATCAATAAAAACAAATACGAACGATTAGTAGAAACATTAAAATTTTTCTATTTTTTATTGCATTAAATTTTCATTTTTAATGTTTTATGCACTTCTTTTTTCAACTTTCGATTATATACACATTGCAATGAAATGACAAAAAGCGGATGTTTAACTAGCCTCTCTTCATTACTTAAGTGAATGAGGAAAAGCTTTTTTCATCATTTATTTACATACGGTTGGTTATGAGTTATGATAAGATAAAGAGTCAACAAACTAAAATCTTCAATTACTCTGTTAACTAACTAAGCTCATCATTCGCTACTTAATAGTTTGTATATATATATATATATATATATATATATATATGTATGTATGTATGTAATGTAATCCACATTTTATTACCGCTTCTCGAAATAATAAAAGATTGTTCGAAATTTTTAGTGATTTTACTTAAACTCAGAAAAAGAAACTAAAACTCTCGGTTACTCTTCTTCTTCTTCTTCTTCGCTTTCTTATTCTTGAACGACTAACCAAAAATTGTCTAAATGTTAAGCACATACAAACAACACGATGTGAATGAAAAGTGCAAGGAAAAAGAAAAGCGAACTTTACAAGGGTGGAACGAAAAGGCAAAATGTTTTTAAGCGTCTTATAGTGGCTCTCTTATGCCTTACAGCAGTTAATGTTGGAAATTGAGTTTTGTGTACTTAACAAATATTTATTATAAAAAATAAAAAAAAATCAAAAAAGGAAAAAAGGAAAAAAGGAAAAACCGCACGAAACATTTACTTAGGAGTGGTATAGTCGCACCATTCACTAAAATACTCGAGCTAAGGAAACTAATACAAGGCAATAAGAGTTTTTTTTTTTTTTTCTTTTGAAAGAAGAGAAATCACAGTTTTTTCTGCTTTTTATAAAAATTTTAGATTTAAATGCAATCACATATATATTGGCATGTTTCTCACTTAATATTAAACAAAAGCGTATAAAATTCCCTAAAAAAGCTGCTAAACGCCAATTGAAACTTTTGCTGTTAAGTTTTATTCGATTTAATAAAAGTCAATGGAAATGGTAGCGTATCCGTTAGTTTCTTTCGTTTTCTTCTTAACATTTCAATAATTTGATTTACAGTTTTCCCCTACTTTGGACTTAAGCTTGTAAGTTCATTTAACTGCGGCTGCTTATCTATCTAGCGATAAGTCAGTCAGTCTTTCTCTGTTCATTTTTTGTTAAAACTCTTAAGGCCGCAAAAATTGATGCAATTGGGGAACAAGATGTTCTATTGAAAACTTTGAAAGTGCAACTTAGTTGTGGCCGTAACCCGCTCATAAGTATGCTCGCCAAATTCATACTGTTATGAATACAGCTCGGAACAAATAAATAACACACATCTCCGCGTAAGCGTAAAAACAAACGAGAGACTTATTAAAAACATTTTATAAAAATAGTTTACTCCTACTTTTCAGTGTCTTTTACAAATTAAAAAATATATATGTAATTTGAGCTATTAAAACAAAAGCAAAATGCAAAAATACCAAAGAAAATGCTTTGGACCTAAAAATTATGCAAAATTTCTTGCGTGAAGAAAGAAAAAAAAATTATAATTTTTTTGAGTATTAACGCACGTCTCCCACTCAGTAAAAATTGTGGCTTGTGTTTTCTCTCGCTTAATATAAAGCTTTTTTCTGTTTTTTTTTTTTTTTTTTTAATAAATAAATAATTTGTTTGTTGTAAATAAATAAATAATCAAGAGCTTCTTCGCAATGTAAACTATTTTACGAGACCACTAATAATGTCTTTTTAAGGCAAACTAAGGAGAATTTTTTTTTTTTCTTGAATGCAATGAAGTTTTCGCAAATTTTTTTTAATTTTTTCTTTTCATCACATTTCTACGACTAAAGAATTTTCAGCTCCTTGGGGTTGTTCTTATCCCAGTAAATTTCCCGTTTAAATTACTCTAATTAGGAACATTTTTAACGGGAACTGTATTTTTCATTATAAAATATGTACTATTTATTTGACCATGGCTGTATGTGTCTCTTTATTAGAGTAGTTCAATTAAAATCCGTAGACTATATTCAAAGCAGGCTCAATGATGGGTGTGGAGCTAGGAGGAAAAAATACTTGTAACCGTAACATTTTATACCATGCAACCACCCTACGCCGTTTGGAGCACCCACTGGACTGCAACGATTCTTTGACAGAGAAGCTCAGTAGACGGATGGAACTACTCTTTCCTCCTGAAATGGATAGATACGAATACATCTGCATTGGGAAGCACTTGAAATCAAATCAATATTAAATATATTTTCTTTGTTTTTCTCCTGTTTTGCTATTGAACAAGTAAATATTTACTCGACGATAGGCAGTTAGTTGCATTGCTCAAAGCCTAGTTCTAATATTTCCCGGAAAGTTGTTCCTTCATTTCCACAATTTCTATAGCAAACTAAGAGCAATTCGGTAAAAGGAAGGAAGACAAAGCAGTATATTTTTATTGCTTTTCAACAAATATGCGCTGAGTAGCGCAACTGAGAATAAAGGCTACTATTGATCTTTTGCAAAATATTTAAGATCTTAATCGTTTAAAAGGAAAATTTTGAATTTTGAGATAACTCAAGTCGTAGCGTTACGCTTTCAATCGATCGCAGTTAAATTCAGGTTCATGTTACCAATTTTTCCCAAGTCATGACGCTTCTCCTAAAATCAACAAACATTCTCAGTTTGTTTTTCTTACTCGAATTGTTTGAATAAATCTTTACAAAACAAAAAAATAAATAAAAAATCGAATAAATGTAAATAATTATTTACTTTCCTTCATATACGGTCTCAGGCAAATAAATATCTAATACAAGCACAAAATGCTTTCTAGCTGTTAGTTTGTTTTTGTTCAAGTTGAGAAATCCAAAAAAAAAAAATATATTAAACTTGATATCTCTCTATCTAGATATCTACCCCTTTTCCATATTTATAAGGTGCGCGTAAATTATTCAAATGCCATAGCTATAGTAGGTGATGTGTATTATGTTTGTCAACGCATTTTAAATCCTAGAGATACGCATCGTGAGTCTTAGAAACTACATCGATCTGTCGATCTGTCGATCAATGAGAGTGGGAATGAAACGCTTTCGTGGAAATCACGTTTTTCTTCCTTTTTTTTTTTTTTGTTTTTCTTAACCTAACCAATTGCTCAGAGAATGTCTGCTATACCTATAGTATGGTTGAAGGTTAGAAAGAGGTGGGGAAAGGTAAAGAAGCAGGGAGTGGGTGCGTGCCCTATCGACAAATGTTATACGCCTTGCCATCGCCGACTGCTCAGTCCCTATAGCCACGACCAAGTATGCTCCATCGTCCCGAAATTCGAAGTCGCCGTCTTAGCCTACCCGGCAGACTACTCATGCCGGTATCTTGACCTGATTTTCGAAACTCATGTCGATCCTTAGGTCAGTTCGCGAGTATGTATGTTGCCATGTGTATTAGGCTTATTTGTGTGTGTGTGTGTGTGTGTGTGTGTGGTCAATGTCGGTGTCATATGAAGCAATTACGTATTTACGCTTACATAGCATGTAATAAATGCAGAAATTTATGTATTTATTATTTATTTTTTTTTAATTTTTATCGTTTTATTTTTTCTACCTTATTTAGGAAAAAAATGTTTACTTTGAAAAAAGTATGTATATAAATACATTGAAATTTGAGAATTAGAAAATATTCGGTTTAAGCTAAAGACAGTTCCTTTCTTGCTTTATTTTTTTTTATTTTTTTTCTTTTTTTGGTCGCTTTTTGGGTTTTTTGTTTCTGTACACAAGAAGAAATGTTTACGAAAATACAGTCGTTAAATGCTTATGGATACATACGCACGTGTACATACAACATGTGTACATGCTTTGTGTGCATTATAAACTCATCACTCGCAGACTTTTGTGATGATGGTTCACAATGAAAATTGAAAATAGGATGTTTGAACGTGTACACACATTTACGCGCACGCACTCATTCGTTCAACTTTTGCATGCGTGTACTGCCGTGAAGCTGACATTATGTAAATGAAGAAATGCTAACATTTGTATATTTTATACACAAACTTGTTACATATAAGCATGCAGGCGTTATACTGCATGCCATTAAGGGCGGAGATATTTATATTGTTTCTGTTGTATGGCAACATCCTTAAATAGCTTTATTATTATTATTCTTTTTGTGGGGTGTGGTGAAAAGAGGCACACGTGCATATTATAATTACAAATCGACATGCATTGCAATTTCTCAGATTTCTTTTCTCTTTTTTTTAAGGGTTAAATACATTCTAAATATTAAAAAGAATAAAAAACCGGATAAAAATGCATTCGAGGACCTCGTGCGTGTTTTGCATATTTGTATTAAAAAAAACAAAAAAACAAAAAAAGAAGAACAATGCAAAATATCAGGATTAGAAACAATGACATAACAACTGATTGAAAAGAAAGAATTCCTTGTTACCTGGTACGCAATACAATTATTCCTTTAATTAGTAGAAGCAATGCAAATATCGCGGATTGATAAACGCACTTAAACAATAAGTGAAAATTAATCACTTAAGTCTGTAGGCCCCCTACTTGCCGTCATGACTTACTAAGCCTCGTTTTTCATAAGCATCGGCCTTCCGGAATTATACTATGGTATGTATTTAAATATGCTTTTACCTTTTTGCTCCTTCGTTTCGCCTTTGAGAAGAGATCGCACATGTAGTACATGTAGCACAGTACAGTATAACAATTTTGGAAGTTGATATGTCAGCCAGATTTCTAACAAGATGCTCCTGTGCACGTATAATGAAAATTAGACTATTTTCGAAAAAACATAACTGTGATTATGTTTTCAGCTCCAAAACAGCTAAAATTATTCCCTTAAAATTAGAAAACGGTTGTCAAGCACTAAATTGTTTGATATTGCCGGTGTTGTCGATCCACAATGAATGATTTAGTTGGATGCGTAAAACGAATAGCGAAATAAAAAGCGCAAGATTCTAGATCAGCTAAGGAAATTCGATTGGCAGTCGATAGCTAGCATTCTTGATTCATTTCAGATATTTAGAAACTTGGACAAGTCTCAAAATATATTTACAATAAAAACTCTGTAAATATCCATGCATCCCGAAAATTGTATTTATGGAGTCAAGGAAGCTAAAGACCCTATCAAGTTCTGACTTCCCACGAACTATAAGCGGACTGTTTCGAGACTGATGTTCAATTGAATAATACTTTTGCTTTTGTAAGAAGACTTCTTAAGCTCAGGGTCCTCAGCAGTTTCTAAGTAGATTTCGTCTTTGTAATCTTTAAATGTCGCCTTAAAAGATATCAATGCATGGTAAATATGATGAACCAACTCTTCATATTTCTCATTACTCAAGGCTATAGGTGAAGAGGATGTTTGGCGAAATAGGTTTCTTTTTTTAACCCTCCGGCTGTTTTCTTAAGTGTTTTGTTATTCGCTTCGAAAAAATATATTTCATGAGACAAATTTCCGGGGTACAGTGGCGTCTCCTCTCTCCTTGTATTGCTATATTTCTTCTAGTCTATGGGCATTCACTCACGGTCGTCCGAAAATTGACTGATACAGAAAGTGTACGAAAACCTAATTAGCATTTAAATCTTACTTTCTTTACTTACACCCACACGGGGTTATTTTTTATCATTTCATCTTCTAAGCCATAGTTTCTCACTTGTTTATAACTTTGAATTGCCAGATGTTTGTAATGTATGAACATGTGCATCGAAGACGTTGTAAAGTAAACACATTCTGGATATCGGACTTGGATATGTCACGTTACACTATGCATATTGCGCACCAATGGAAAAAAAGGAACACATGTAATGCCCACAATCTTCAATCAGATAACCATCTGAATCCGTTTATATTGGCCTTTTGCCTGGCCGCAAGAAATATAGGCACTACGCTTGAGATTGGCATTTTATATAACCTACACAGGGTGTGTGTGTGTGTGATAGGGTGTATATCCCAAAACCCCTTCTGGTTACAGACCCGATTTTATACCTTACGCCCCTCTTGGAGCAAGAAGAGCTTAAGGTGGACCCACCTTTTATTGTGCCAACCCATTCAACCAACCAACCCAATCACTTTCTGAATCAATTTAAGCTTACCTATCCGTCTGTCTGTCTTACTATCTTGTATTCAATCTACAGGTCGCAATTTTCGAAATTTTTTGATAAAATTCGACAAAAAAAAAAAAACAATATTGAAAATAGTCCACATCGGAGCATTTCTTTTGACTTAAATTCCTCCGAGACTTCGTTTTATAGAATTCTGTTAAGGGCGTAACAGAGCTCTTGATTGATTATATTTAAATATAACTTCACACCCTTTAATTTTGATTAGACGTAAAGTAAGTTGCCATAAAAATTAGCTGTTAACCTGCTGTCTTGGATGAACTACGTCCCATTTTTTAACCCAATCCTCTTACAATGAAAATAAGTGAAGTGTAATAAGATTTTTGGCAAGGAAATTAATTTGGCTAAATTAAAATCACATTAATTGATGTTATGGCTCCCTCCCCTATATTGGTGCCCATGAGAAGTCAGCTCCTTTATGAAATTAAAATACAGTTTTTGGTATTTTATGATGAAAATTGAATGAAGAACTAATTGTATTAGGCACAGTGATATAACATCGGCCTTGCCCAACTGTAATGTTTGCTCTCGTTTCCCTATTGTGAACATGTTTATAGGGGCATCATAACTGCTTCTGCACCGCAGATAGCTCTTGTGAATGCCTTCTTTTACCGACCTTACTACAAATGCCGGTTAGGAAATGTAAATCCGCCCATTTTCGAACTCCTTTAGCAGCCAATAACTAAGAGTGTCTTCATTGACGAGTTTCAGCTTTCCATCTTGATTCTAATGCCAGATGATACACCGAACGATCGATGATTAGATGGACGCATTCAATGTTAAGTTGACTCAAAATCTTAATTATTGCAAATTAATTATTACTGTACGGCATATTTGAAGCGTATTTCCAGTATACCGACATAATTCGACGATTCGTATTAAGGTAAATGCCTCTAATGCCTATTTCGTATGTGTTGAAGAAGGAAAAACGAGACTATTATACTCAAATTCTTTAATGACGAACGTGAAAATGCGGCCCAAGTTTGTTTCGTTAACTAAGTCAACAAACGGTTTTAAATCTTCGATTAAAGACCAAGTTGGAGAAAGCGATTTAAGTTATTTAAAAAATAGAAAAAAAAAAAAAATTAATAATAAACTCAAGGATGCGACTTACTCCCACACGCGTTGGAAAAAATTCATGCGAAAAAACGACTTGAGGTTAAAGGCCATGTCCTCGCGCAATCATCCAATAAATGATTAATGAATATTTAGTAATAGTTTATTTTCATGAAATTTTTTTTCGTTTGCCATGTGTCGTACGCCCGGGTCATCGCTACACAGTGATATACTTAGAAGTGATTACGTCTTAGTGTCGATAGTTCCACACTTTACGTAATCTCAAGCAAACTGTCGGTGCAGTTTTTGTATGTAATTTTTTATTTTTTCATTTATTTAGCATACGTGCCATCGGAGTGAAGTGCTTATTGTCTTTATCCCAGTCTTTATCATTCGTCGCGTCTTTACGATGTGATAATATGGGTCTTTTCCGCTTCAACGCAATTTCGCAATTAATTAAGTCATTAAGAAGTGCTTAAATATTAATTTTTTCCCCCTTATAATAAGAAAACATTCAGGCGCTATTGTTTAGCTTGTGGTAGCTAAGGTGAATGCATCTCCTATAGTAATTAAAAAAAAAAAACGCATCTCTTGCACAAGACTACTTGGTATTTTCGGCGTTCTCACCCGTTCTTCATGGAGTTATACCACGCGTATATATATATCGCATGACATACTACCGCAACTACTTTCAGACGATCTATATGCAGTTGTCTCTCCCGAATTTCCATATTTTCCCACTTTCAAGTTAAACATACGCGAATCATTATTCCCTCTTTCATAAAAGCTTGTCTAATCACCACATGCTTGGCGAACACACCTGACTGACTGGCTAAATGAAAAAAGAAATGAAATTGTAAGTCGCCGTTAAGTGTTCCTCAGTCTGTACATTCTTGAAGCGCACTAACAGTTACCTTAAATGTAATATATTCCTGTACAGCTATGTGACTACATTCCAATCCTTAGTTCAGTACTACTATAGAATCGAGTTTGAAACTTGAATGATCCGTTTTGAAATTTTGAAGTTTAAAAAACATGAGTGAACATTTTCATCAGCGCTATCAATAACTAATAAATAAAGAATTTTGCAATGGGACCTTTTAGTATTGCTTCTCTATCGATAAGCATTCTAAACTCGGATTAATTTCAATTCCATTCGTGTGCTAGACAGTTATAGCATTTTGAAAAATTTGACATATTTTGTAGAGAAAAGGCGGGAATAACGTAATGAGAGAGAGCACCCTATCTCCAGAAGAAGCTTAGAGCATAAGAAGTTTCGGATTAAAATTGCTCTAAGTTCGATTGCGGTGCCATCTCACGCGCAAGCATATTAAACTTCATTCTCGAAGGCATAGATAACGCGCTACATACATATAGAAACTTTTTGAGAAGAGAAGGAAACGGGGTAATAGTCATGTAGCGTATTAGAAGACCAAAGCGTACCAAAGCTGTCCAAAATCGTTTTGTCATTTTTATGTGAAATGGAAAGTTTCATACTTTGGATAACGCGAAAATATTAAAAATAAAATACTCGTACTATCGCTATACATATAAAAAGTTATGCACAGTTTATTTACGTCAACCAGACCCACTGACGGCACAATATAGTTTCAAATGCAGACTCTGAACTCACTGGAGGTTGCAATATACGTTTTCAGTAGTTCTCTTTCTTTTCTTTTCTTTTCTTTTCTTTTCATTTTTTTTTTTTTTTCTTGTTGTAAGGAATTTGTCGCATATTCTTGTCATAGTATTCTATATATTCAGCAGAGCAATGGCAAACGAGACACTAATGATAATAATGACAATAAATGTTCTAATTCTATTCTGCAGAATTTGTTTCCGTTCACTCTTTCATTTCTTTTCATATTATTTTTTTTTTTTTTTTACATAAAATGCAACGACAACGTATGGTGGTATAATGAAATAAACAACAACAACAACGTTGAGGAGGAGGAAAAAGGAAAAGATTCTCTCAATTGTGTACAGAATGCAATGATTTTGAGATGCAGTTAGTAGTGAAGAGTAACTCTTCTCAGACAAACCACATTACAATTGGTTAATGATTTTTTACTTAATATAGACATTTCTTCTATAGCACACGTATATATATATACATATATACATGCATATATATACATAATGTATATGTATTTATATAAACGCAAGTTTATATAAAAATAACTGAAGACTGACTAATGGCTGACTGCAGGCTTTATCATCTTTTATGTATTTATGTGTTTTGTTTTTTCTTTTTCGTTGCGTGTACATTTATTCCACTTTATTATACACTAAACTACTATTCAATGACATTTATACAATATATAGGCAACTAATACCATATTCGGTAAAGTATGTTTCGAGTAGAGTAAGTGAATAAAAGTTAAAGAAAGTGAAAATCGTAGTAATGTCAACTAAATACAGCGAAACCAGTTTAATAAGTAATTTTTTGTTGTTGTTGTTGTTGCTGTTGTTGTTGTTTGTTTTTTCTCTCTTCTTTTTACGCTTTCTGTTGCAAGTCACTTATGATTTCTTTATGTACCACACTCATCTATTTTTAGTGCTAAAGTATGAAGAGGTTACAAAAATTACTCATATAAGTGAATACTAAAAGATAGAAGTGAAACTTCTAACTTTGATCGATAAAGATAAGTTAACGTCCATAAGAACGGACAATTCATATCGCCTCAACACATCAACTATAAAAACTCGACCTACAATGACTAGAAATTTCTCTTAAACTCTTATAGGCTTAATCTGTACGCTATAATGTCCGTTCGCTTATCACATCTCGCTAGGCCCAACGTGAATATGTTTTTCGGAAAATAGCGACTTGCTGCAAATGAAAGGTAGAGACATTTCACAAAGACAAGGATAATACAATAAAAAGCTTATCGTATCGATCTGGGAATAATCGATAATCGTCCCCTATATTTTCACATCATTACCTCACTCGATTTATTTATCTATCTGTTTAGATTTCTACGAAATTGTATAACAGAGAAACGTCTGTTTGTGAAACCGACTTGCCCTTATTTCCAGAGCGAACACTTACAACAATAAGAGACTAATATTGAATTAATCGAAATGCGTTCTGCAGCAAAACAACACATTTCATCCATCCTAATATGTGGTAGAAGGTAACCAGTACTTTATTACTACAATTAGTTAATAGCTTTTGCTCCTATTGCCCCACCCGAATCAGACTTCTCATACTGAGTTCGAATGTCAAACTACTATTGCTCGGCAAGTTTTTTCGAAAATTTTTGAAAATTTCAGTTTTTTTCAAAGTAACTAGTTTTCAAAATGGCCCATTATATGGGGAGTGATCGAATAGCCTCGAATAGCATCGTTTTTAACATCATTTCACTTTGCTTCAAAATCCAAGGTCAGTGTACCAAATTTCATCAAAATATCTCAAACTGTTAAACACAAAAAATTCATCGACGGACACCAGACGGACAGACAAGCTTAGATTTGAAAATGACCCTGAATCGAAGGGTATACTAGAACACGAATTTATGTTAGGCCCTTCTGGGTGTTACATACGTCGCACACAAAGTTAACACACTCTGCACAACAAGTGGCGTAGGGTACAACAAATAATTTAATTAAATTTCAAAATATAGTTTAAAGTAAAATACGTTAAAAAAATCTTTCAATAATCGAAATAAAAAAAATTCATATAACTAATGTTGTCCGAGTAATTTTATGGACATACAGTGGCTAGCAAAACTGGATACACTGGCATAATATTAAAAATTACGTTATATTCATACGATTCCTGTACTTATCGCTAAAACATTAATCGTTACTGAACTCTAATTAACTTTAAAAATACAACAAAACACAATTCATATTTAAGCAAACAAGAGCAAGGTAATCAAATGTCTTCGTTTACCCAGTTTCGCACGTACGTATATAACAAAAACTTCCTTGTAAGAGAAAAGAAACACGACTATTATAATAAGAGTCAGAGACAACTCTCTTTTCTTTTTTTTTTTCTTCATTACTCATTCAGTGTTTCGTGCTGTATCCTTAATTCGTTTCTAGCGCTTCGCTATAGAATATTCTTTGAGATCTGAGAAGATACCTAATATTAGCAAAACAATCGCTTTTGTTATCAAAATACTTTTTCTAATTGCATTATAGATACACTCCTGTTTTTTTATTAGAATTATTCTTAATACTCATAATATTTTCTTCTTTGGCCGATTGTTTCGGATCCCGGGTCTTTGCCTAATAGCCGTTGGTTGGAAAGAAAAGGAAATGATGGAACCGAATATGAATTCTGATATCTATGTGACACGTAATCGTTTTATTCTAATAAGATTCCCAAAAGTTTTACTATGATTGATTTCGACGAAAACGAAATTTATAATTTTTGGGTCATTATCGTGCGTAAATAATGTACATTAAGTGCTAAAATAATGTACAAAAAACTTTTCATATAATAAGAAAAAAATTCTTTAATTATATATTGCGGGTACGCGTAAGTAATCAGTCGTTTGCAGAGAATTCATTTTGCGCTTAGTTTTGTAACGCTCGCCAATAAGGAAACACACATTCATTTACAGCTTGCAGTAAAGCAGCCTCTTTCTTTGTTTTTGGCAGCACTGTCTTAAGAATCACAGTCGTTTCCATTTCGTCCAATGATGACAACAACGAAAATATACGATGTTTATGGCAATGTGTTGATGGTCAAGAAGTTTTAACCTTTGCTCAGAAGGTTTCGAAGCGGACGACCTAACCTAACCTAAAATTAAGTACACAAGAATTGTCAACAAACTTTGGGTCCACGTAGTCAACCATCCAAAGACACAAGAACCACAACATCTGTCAATTATCACGGATGAAAAATGGATTCTCTATGACAACGTAAGGCGTTCCAAGTCCCAATGTCTTTCTGCAAATCTAACCGCACCATCAACCCCTAAGGCTAGCGTATCAAGGAGGCATCTTAAGTCATATTTTACTTCGCGAATTCTCGATTTATTTAAGAAGGGAACTGAAACTGAGAATTTGCAAGCTGTCCATCAAATGATTTCACTACAACTTTTTATGTTTTTAATAAGAGTTTTAATTGAAGTTCGTGCTATTTATAATATACGACTACGGCGGTGTAGCGAAAAAGACTTAATCAAGTTATGTTTTTAATTAAAATATTTTCACCCTCTGTCTTATGAAACCATTCGAAAGCATGAAAATTTCTTCACTTCCCCCCCTTCAAGTTCACCTTGCTGACGTATTTATATAACTTGCCTTTACAGTCTCACGCCGAGCGTATTGGATCTATGTTTGGAAAGCAATTAGGTTTGTTTTTATTATCATTGCTCTATTTAAACAATTCTTACGCATTTAGAAACCTATTCCCTACCTACTGTTCTCATGTATTTAAGGGATTGTGGTACAAGCAAAACGTAGTTTAGCAACATATTCGCATTAAAAGTGTTGAAGAGAAAAGGAGCATAAACATTATTTTAAATAGTTTCCTTTTATGGCAAATTTTTTTAATGAAGTTGTGCTTTCACATACATATTTGGCGCATGATGCCATAAGACATCAACCATTTGGCGAAACAATCCATTAATAAAGACTACGGTATATGAAGCAAAATCTATTACAAAAAAAAAAATTGATTTGAAGTTTATTAGACTAACTGCTCATTAAAAGGAGACTTGATTACCGTGTAATCTTTAACTCGCTATAAATAAAATTTAATTCATTTTAATTAAAGAGAAAATAAAAATAAACAAGACCAGTTTATTCGACTATAACCGAACCTTCTTATTTACTATCTTTTTCTTAGAAAAAAAAAACACACACAAGAAATTTTACTTATCGACACTTTATGATGTGGCGAGGACATGACCGATTTCTTTCATTTTTGCTTTTGGAAACGGGGATGCGCTCCAGTTTGCTGAGTTTGCTTGTAAGGACTTCCAATGTGCTACATTTGAAACCGATATCTTCATTCTATCTAAAGGTCTACCACATACATTGCGGATCGACGGATAGACGGACATGCTTAATTTGACGCTTGTGAAGAACAAACATATTTTACGGCTTCTTCGAAGTTCCCTCTGGATTTTGCAAACGTTTGCGAAGAAGGAAAACACTACCGCTCGGTTGCCGGTATAATAATCGTCTCGCAAATAAGTTGAAGTGCGTAAATAATATTCAACCTTGCGAAGTTTGTTGCTAATGCCTGATTGATTATCCTGATTTTATACAATCGTGTAAAATTAATTTTGAAAAATGTCATTGTACTTAAAACTTACGCTTTTCTCCCACCTTCTCGCCAATCCATAACAAAGAACCACAGACTCTTTAAACAAGTTAAAAGGGCTGGTTCCAATATGACCAACTCAGGCAAATTTTTGTTTTACAGCCGTTTATAAGATGTCTCAACATGCCGTCAGCTTCCTTATGCGTAAGTCTTAGCTCAAAATGGGAGAAACAGCTTCATAGGCCATGTTGATAGTCTCTGCTCTATGCTCTAAGAAGAGCACACCAATATATTTCATGTATATACTCTCTAAGAGGCATTCTAATCTTAATTCGACGCCATGCCCGGCTTTGTGAATTAGTTCGCTCGATTTTCATTAGTGGCTACAGTTTAATTTGTACTCGGTTTTTTTTTAGATCACACGATTGTCACACAACAAAGTCCAAGATGCTTAAAATTTTGGTAACAAGTTATCAACGCATGTTCATAATGCTTATGACTACACTTTTTCTAGACAAATGCTGCCATGCTTCATGTTCAGGTCAAAAACTTTTGCAAGACTCAATGAGAAACTTCAGAGAACCCAGAAAGTATATACATTCTTGATTGGTTTGTGGAATTAAACGGAACAAGTTGCTAAAGCGCACACCTGCAGTGAAACATAAATGAAGAACACCACGGCTTTCTCGATTTTTTGTTGAGTATTCTTAACTACAACCGAGACACGATAAAAATTTCTAAATATGTTTAAAAAAGAAAATGAAGAAAATCAGTTGCCATCCATCCATCCATCCAGAGTATGAAAATGTAGCTTCTCCGTGTTTCTTAGCATAGAGATGATGGGTTCATAGAAAATTCCGTCCCAATCGAATATAATTTTCTTACTTTTTGACTTCGCCACGAAGTTACGCTACGACTAATAGCGCACGTCAAACATATAATTTATTTACTATAATGTTATTGCAAGTTTTTGTATGTTCCAGTAGTTGAAGATTTAAAGTTGTGGCTACAATTCGGCCAATCAAATAAATCAAACGAAACAAAAAGGAAAAAGCGGTTAATTATTAATTGATTGTACGACGACATTTTCTGCCCGTTATTTAGATAAATTTGATAACATGTTTGTATTTTCCTATCTTGCAAATAGTTTAGATACTAACATAAACCGCTGGTGTTTTTTTTGTTTTAAGAAAAAAGGTTTACTTTGGAACCATAGCACAGCAAATATTCTGTTCCAAGTATTGGCCATCGCTAATTACAAATTCTTCTGATTTCATTGAATAAAAGTGGATGGCTTACCGAAGGGTCTTGGGTTTGGTCTTGGGCGACTAGCTTTGGGACGAATTCACAAAAGCACTATTTCGTAGGAGATCAGCGCCGACCATCTACTAGTGCTTATCAAATTAGTGAATTTTGTAGCAAAAGGTCCAACCTAGCCGTGCGGGGCATCTTTCATCTGACCCCATACTGGCCTTACATGCATGAGAATCTCCATTCAGACGCTTCTGGATCGACTAATGGCTCCGTCTCAAGAAACCCGTCTAGTCAGCAAATCGTTCAGAATAAGAAAGTCTTACCCTTTTCCTTTTCTTTAATCAAGTTCACGCTTTAGATTCTAAAAAGGAAAGGCGCTGCTTATAAAAACTGTTGTGCCAGCTAAAAAAATCATTTTCTATCTTCTCTTATATGTTCAATGGATGTTCGCACACTATTTGCAAGTGCGATAAACGGAATGAAAAACTTAATATACTCTTTTTGAAAAATCAATTCTTGTTTCTTTTCAATATTTGCGTATTTTCTTTAAGTTTCTTTTGAATTTATTCATTATTCGCTTTCTATATAAGATTAACTTTTCAAGTCGAGTCTTTCTTTTCGATTTTTTTTCTTTTTCTGTAACAAAAAAAAAAAAAAAAAAAGAAGCGATGAGGCGCCATTTATTTGTTATCACGCATTGAATAAATCAATTAATTGAAATATTGAAGCAAGCAAGCAAAAAATTGTACTTTGGCAAAATTAAACTCAAACAAAAAAATACGTTGTATTCGGCTTGGGCCGAAATTTTTAATACCCACCGCTAGCTTGTTTATGTGGTCCGCTAGCAATATGCGCGCCGAACGAGATAAAACGGAGCTCCATGCACTGAGTATACATGGCGTACACCCTATATGTAGTCAGACAATTTGGCAGCAATTCGCTGCCGAAACCTCTGCGCAAACTAACTACGTATGCTTACGTAATCCAGCCATTTACATATGATGGTTATGCTGAACTAAGCAGAATTTGGTTTTTCAATCGGACGAGAGAACGATAATCAGAAAATATTTGAGACAAATTTCCAGCGTCAGCACACGAATCGGATCACGTAACTACATCTATTCCATTTTTCACGCTGATCAACTTTATATATGCTATATATAGTATACGTAATACTATATGAAAATTGTAATTCAGATTAGTGTGTGCGTTACGAACACTTGACAAACCTCCTATGTGGGTATTTTACGGGTGTAAAAAAATATATTTTTTATGAGATTATTGAACTTATCGATTAATAAGGTTCAAGTTTTTTTTGATTTTTGTTTTTTCTGCTTTTTTTTTTTTTTCTTTTTCTTTGTTATGTTTTATTGCTTTGGCAGACGACCGAAATCAAAATTCAAATTTTATATAAGCAATATTTGGAATAATGAACTCGCAAACAAATTGCTATATATACAAATGTATACGTATATGTATGCATATAAATATGGGTGAACGCATGTAGATGAAAGATGAACGAACGTAAATTATCGCCTACGTCTGTTTTTTTTATATTTTTTTATTTTTTTTTTTAACTGTCAACATATATATGTATATGTATAATATGTATATAATGTGAAGTCTCTGAAAATTCGCTATTATTGGAATTTTGTTGTTTTCAATATTTAGGCTTTCGAATGGATATCTTTTTCGCTTTTTTTTATATTTTGTTTTTGAATAAAATATCTACCTCACTCTAATGCTCTTCTTCGAAGAAAAAAGAAGAAAAAAGAACGACTGAATTTAAACAACAAGTGGGCGTAGCAAAATGCATGCTTCAAAGGCCCCTTAGAGCATTCTACTGCAATAGGAGTTGAGAGGGAAGACACGTTTGCTTTATTTTGTTAAGGATTCACTTAAGCAATAGCCAGTATTTGTGTAGCGTACAGATTTGAACGTGGGGCTACATCTATGGCTTCATCTAGGGCTTCATTTTTCTATAAAACATAAGGAAAAGCCTGAATTGTTTGGGTGGAACATTTGAATATAATACGCTCAGACTATCTTGCGTGTTAATCTCTGCTTTCGGTTGACTGAAAATCCAAACTTGGAAATCTTACAAAGATTTCAGTCAATGATATTAAGAACGCAACCACACGTAGGCATGTAATCAAAGCGCATCTCCATCACGATCTGAAATTACATTTGTGCGCATTAGCATCCATCCTAGCTGATAACCAAACGTGCCGCATCATGTCCTGGCACAAGAAAAACAAAAGCGTCACATGACATCTTGAAAGAAATTATAATGCTTTGCAATTTTCAAACATGAGCTGCCTGGTAGGCAGTAGGCAATGCGCTGCATTGCAAAAATGATTGCGAGCTGCTGGATAAACTCTTTAGAAGGAATTGCGTCGTGATTAGCGATGTAGTTGGTATTTCATTGCCTGTAAGCCTGCAAGCCTTCTAACCAAGCCACCTAACAAACACCATTGATATCCTTTCGCCAGTTCCCCCAATTCTTCGCACACCAATGCCAAGAATTTTATGAGCCACCTAAACCGATTCTTCTTGCAAATGAACTTTCCCTCTCTCCACCACATCAACCAGCAGTTCTCCCGACTTCCAGTACTTCTATTCAAAATTATTTGCATTAAGCGACACATACAACGTTAAGAGGCATTTTTCTAACAGTACGAGTTTCTCTTTGTTCTTGTTCAAGACAAATAAATGATAATCCTTTTGTTTATGCTCGATTTATACGAATTTTTCTCATTCGTACGCTTTGCCTTTCCCACTACATTGTTCCACGCTTGCAAATTTGATTGCACTTAAATTTTTTGAAAACAAAAAGAGACATAGCTTTCGGCTTAAACTATATCTTTTAATTACCAGCACTTGTGCTTGCTTGTCTCTTGGCTTTTCTTTTCCTTTTCTTTTCTTTTTTTTTTTTCTTTTTTTTTTTTGCTTATCACAAAATACATTTCTCAACTAGAGATAATAAATTAATTTCAAATTGTTGGTCTTTCGTAGCGACTTTTTATCTAAAATATATGACAGCACCGTGGGCCCAACAGCTAACACAAGCAATCAACTGTAACGTAACGTATATATGCGCCGCTTTAAATCCCAAATAATTATGGCTCCGCATATGCGCGAAAAATAAAAATGTACAGATAATAAGGTCATAGAATTACACAAGCGACAGTAAACGGTAAAAATTTAATAAAATAATTTAATAAAATAATTTACCGAAAGTCACTTAACTACATACTGATAATGTTCTTAAGCCAAAAAAGTTAAAAAAAAAAAAAAAAAAAGAAAAGGCAATGAAGACCAAAGTGTTTTTTTTCTGAAGATATTCTTCAGATCGTAACGGTGATATCAGTGGACAGACATGATTAAATAAATTTCGCTTTTCTACTTCGATCAAAAACGCTTATCATTCATAGCGTACTTTCAAGCAACTAATAAACTCAATGTCCCTATACCTGGTGGGTAGAAGCAGCAACTTATCAACATCATATCATATACGTACATATGTACATATGTAACATGTGCGGTTATACTACTCATATTGAAATTTTGTGTAATGCAAATACATTTCGATGCATTTAGTTTACGCAAAAACCACAAACCTTGGCCACGCACTTTGCGCGCACTTTACTAAGCAACAGCTAACAGCTAAATTACCGACAGTATGGTAGACGCTTACGCACTTCGATATCTCTGTATACAAGTATTTAGATAGATACCCACTCATAGTTGCATTGCCTATGACAGAAATCGAATGAAATTAAATTTTGCTTCCCAAAGTTTCGTATTTCTATCTTTCGAACATATTAATTAATCACGATAATAAATTGCTTAACATTTTTGTGTTATTGTACCCTACACCGTTTGTGGCACAAGGGCATATTAAGTTATTGCAGATGTATGCAACACATAGAAGCTCGTGAAAGAGAACCGCCAATTTTTATACCGATCGAGCTTGTCTATCCGTCCGTCCGTCTTGTGTTCTTGTGTTGAGCCTACAGATCGCAATTTTTAACAGACATTGATGAAGTAACGAAAACCCCGCAAATTTTTTTCCCAAAAGACAAGCGCTATCCTTTAAAACGCTCTGTTATATGAATAGTTGTCTTAAGCGAAATGTCGTAGTCCGCTTTAATTTTTTTACAAGTTTTTTTGAATATATTTTTAATAAAAAGGAAAAGTTTACTTATAATTTATAATAGGCGTGGATTTTGATTTTCCAAATGAATATGTATTAAAAATTTTGTTAATGGCTACGTGAACCCTCTGACTTCAACATTTTCCTTAAAGTCAAATACATAGCTTTTCTTTTAAACTAACATGAAATCCTTTTCAAACATTTTTTGACATGATTTCTAGAACAATGATGGTCGTGGAAATTTGGGGAGAAAGAGATTGGTATAGGTCCGCAACCTGACAGGAATATGCCCGACCGCTAAGTGTTATGCTTTTACCGGCCCAGCAATCATTAGAAGTCACAACCGTGAAAGAATTGTAACTAACATATGATCTAAGACAGCGCGAATTGAGGCTGGATAGGCCGAATTGAGGCTGGATATGCCGAATTGATGCTTGCACTTCTTAAATACTTGACTGTATGGCAGTCCAGTTAAAAAGTCATAGTTGAACAAAGTCGACTATTAAATGTATATTCCATACCTTATTCGCCTAATAAAATTCTTCAGTTATTTTCGTCATAAAATATTAAAAAAAAATTGACATTTCTGTCACATCAAAGCTTATTTTTAAAGAGAACCCCTATGTGAAGGGGGATCGAAAAAATCATATGACTGAGATATTTGACTGTGTCACGGCTAGTTATGTATTAGTCTTGTTTAGGTTCCCTAGCGTAGTTCGGCCATCAAATTAATTTTTTTTTCTTATCTTTTACCATTACCTTTGGTGTTTTGCCAATAAGGGGCAAAACCCCGGGCTTGCCGATGCCTTCGCGGTCGATACTTTGTTGTTCCGATGCGAGATAGAGTTATCGACTCATTTTCGTACATCTTCGACTTTGCACAACCGCTAGTCCACTAAATATGACTGCATAGATCTGGGCCAGTCCAAAGGGCAGCTGGCTTTCGCTACGCACAGGCGGACGTATGTGGGTATTCGCTGTCTGCAAAATGAAAATGGTTTGCACGAAAGGACGCATATTACCGTTTCAACCAAACCAAAGTAATCGCTTCCGTACCTTCAGTTGTATTTTGTCCAATTTAACCCAGATCCACCTCTTGACACTTTGATATACCCTAAGTGACACTCCAACCCGTAAACAGCTGAAACTTATACCAGTCAAGCATCCAGAATTTTTTAGTACACAATATTTTTAGGTCTTGATCCCCCAGCAATGCTAACTTGAAGGCGAAAAGTTCAATACTCTTTAGACCTTCGGATACTATTACATTCTCCTTATGTCCAGGAAGGGCGATGGAATTACTTGAAGCATAAAAGTCCAACAATACTTCAATCTGACGCAAGAAGAGTTGAAAACAACACGATAATCCATACGAAACTCTTATAAAGGATAAGCGAATCGACGAAAACGGACGGCTTCGCTAACCGAGAATGAATGCGTATTTAAAAGGGCTTTGAACACTTATTTCCGGGTTTTTTGCAAAAGAAATAACAACATTTTTGTGTGTCCATCCTATGCATTGTAGTTGTGTTTATTTTGTTATTTTCTCTGTTTAACGATTTTTGATAGAACAGCAGCAAAGACAACAAAAATAACAAACAAGAGAGAGAGAGAGAGAGAGAGAGAGAGAGAGAGAGAGAAACAAAAGTTATGAATATTTTGCTTTTCTGTCCGTTCTAAGATTTATGCAATATCCGTTTAATGATACAAATATGCAGCATTTGTATTTTTATTTTTTATTTTTAATTTTTTGTATAAATAAACTTTGTGTGAATAAATTTTAAAAATATTCTTGTTGTTACTGTGCTTCGCACGATGATGCCAAAAATTCTATTTCTCTTTTTATGCCCATCGGTTACGAATTGCCAGTAGATTAGATTTTTCCGTACATTTGTAACAACACCTGGCCATATACCCTAGAGACTCCGTAAAGCTTGTAAATTCTTAAGTACCGCACGATTCTCAATCAATTCGGTCGGTCCTTCATCTCTTGTTGGAAAACTTAGCGCTATGAAAAGTGAGATGGAAAATTAAAACTTGGCATACGCACAGGTAGCCGAGAGCGAAATTTGGAAGCGAAGATGATCGCTCCGCACCCAACTACGCCCATAACGCACAAAAACTTAAACGGAAGACGAAAATGTTTACGCGGACTATTTAAATTGTCAATGAAAAGATGACCCTGATCCGCCTGAAAATGCGCCCACATACGATAAAACCCTTTAAAGTGCGACTAACACGAATTATTGAACCGAAACATCGGTCACCTACCATATCGCACGCTCGGAATTATTTTAATAAAAGTACTTTCTAAGTTCTGTGGCGTTGGTTCAAGGAAGGGGGTGTTGAAGATTCGTTCTAAGGCAGATGCTTCGTCTTTTTTTTGTTCGCGCTTTAAGTAATTCTTCTTGATGTGGTGTGTATGGTTGCGTGCATGTGTACATGTATATTAAAAAAGTCAAAGACCGTTTGACCGGATTGACTAAGCAACACACGATTAAAAAAATTTTACACGAAATTTTCATTTTCAAAATAAATTTTCTTTTTTTTTTTGGCCTTTTATAACAAAAAAGCAGCCCCAACAACAACACAACTAGCAGCGACAAAAATTGGAAATAAAAAAAATTCTTAAATATTTTTACGAGACAGACGGAAAAAAATGAATTTAAGTAAAATGAAACATTGGACTATGTGTGTCTGCATTTATGCTACATTCCGAGTCTGTCACAGTTTATTTGTTTAGTGCAGCACATGTCGACTCAATCGTGTCTGGTGGCGATCGGCTTCTGTGTACGATCTCCTGCAATCAGAAGTAGGGCAGCAAAGTCTGATTGCCTTCTTTCGTACATTGTAGAGTTACCTTTATCAGGTTGTTCAAATATCTTTAATTGCGACATATAGAAAAGCGATTTTCCCAACTCGGACTTGTGACACGTCGCAAAGAATTAGTCTGAACATGGGGTCTCCAACTTTGTTAAAGGCGCAGCATCTTACGACATGTATCCGTTTAGCATATCTGTCAGGTATAAAGTACAGGGCATATCATATGGCACTCGTTACGCGTCGTCAAACTATGAACGCCTTCACACGCTAGAGTGTTCCGTGACAAACGCCCGCATTACATTCTCGCTCTTAATCGAAACGGATTCCAATACTTTAGCAATCTGTGAAATGCAGCAACGCCATCGATGTCAGTGAATGTAGAATCATGAAAGGGGACTGAGGTAAGGCTCAGTGACAGACATCAATGACGATCTTACGATGCAACACGAGCGGTATATACTTAAATATCTTACCAATAGCGCATCTCGAATACTAATTTTCAATATTATGCAAAGAAACAAACGAACGGAGATGGATGTTAAAAACTTACTGACTCGCAATACAAAAGTTTCTTCTATGTAAAGACCGTCGCCCACGAAATGGTAGAAAATTTATATATGCAGCATAGAAAGGATGTTACGCAAAAATCGCTTAAAGAAGAGTCTCATGCAATTGTTGGATCAACTAAATGGCCCAACATCGTAAGGGCAGAAGAAAGATCAATGAACTAGGAAGTATACTAGACTTTGATAGGCTTCTAGTCCAATTTAAGAGCTTAGATAAAGAATTAGGGAAAGCTCTCCAAAGTTAGCAGCAAAAAATCAAAGAAGCCTTGAGTCTTAACAAAAGTATGGCGAGCGCAGTGGAAGTAGCTAATGTTTGAGATGGATGGTCGTTTGCATTCGGCAAGAACGCAAAGCCAAGTCAAGCGAACCGCGACGCTATGGATCATTCAATCGATCTATGTACCGATACGATAAACAAAGTTTACAAAAGGAAGCGTCTGCAATCCTCCCCTCGTCTCCACCAAAGACCTTTCTGAGGTGAAACTAAAGTTTAAGAAGACAAAAAAAGCGTAATTAATATATGAAAAGAATATCAGTCAGTCGTCCGATTTGAGGTAAAACATGTATTTTGCACTGCCAGGGATTTGCCCTTCGACCTGTTTGCCTGTTGCCACTTCCTGAGAATGCTAGCTGCCAGATGAAACCAAAACCTAACTATTACTTTACCTATATAGGAAAATGAAAGCTTGGTTTTCGATTGCAATTTCAGTAAATCGGTCCGAAATGTATTTGTGATGAGAATAAACCCGAAGCTAATTAGCTTCAGATGTTTTCCTTTTCAGTTCTCGGGCAGTAAGGACCCATTCACCTAATCTAGTCATTTTCAAATAATTTTTTTTCCTTGTTTTCTATGTCAAGAAAGAGAAATATTTTCTAATTATAGATCTTAACTCAAATGCTTATTGTAAAGATTTAAACAAACAGAGTCAGCAAAAATTACAAGTGTTAGGCAATTTATGCTGAAGGCAGCATGCATTGTGAAGATGATTGTAGAAGCAGAACTAATAGATGCAAGTGTAAACATGTAGGTGAAAAAATGTATGTGTGACTATCTGTGTGAATAAACAAGTTTTGAACATCTGTTGATAAATTGAAAAATTAAATCATAGCAAAACCAAATATATATAAAGATAATAAAAATAAATAAAATGCTTTTTACTTAAGCCATCGCACAACAGCGATGCACTCATTTTGTCATCCCGTATGCACTATCTCGCCCAGCTATGTCCATATGTATATATGAGATCAATTATCATCTAACTCTCTTAAACTTCTAAAGTTGCATATGTTTGTGGCAGGAATTTTTCAATTTCAAAAGAAGCCCGACAAGCCCGAGAAGTATGGAATGGAATGCTATCGAGCTGAGATTTGGAATAAGTTTTATATACCCATAGGCATATAAATATTGGGAAAAGTCACAGTTAACATTACCAACACGAAACTTTTGTGTATGCACTTATGCGGTTGTATGACTGATATGCGCGTCCCTCTATCAAGCGAATCAAGTGACTGTAGTAATAAATATTTTTATTTTACAATAAATCTTCTGTTCTTTTTTGTTTTTCTCTTTTTCTAATTCGTTCTCAGCTAAAAGTGAAGTTTATGGCGAAGAAAAAAAAAATGGAAATAAATATTTATTGTAAATTGCGCAAACACACAACAACAGCAATTCCCTATAGCGGACTTGAAATACTATGTAAAAAAAAAGATCAGTGAAACAATGAAACGTCTGATGCCTGTTTTATTTATTTTTTTTATTTTTTTTGCATTCTTATTCTCTCTTTATGCATTTCCCAAAATTTTTCGCACGACCACTACTGCCCGCATTCCCCATCGTCGTCATTAATGTGTAAATTAAATTGGCAAAGCACTATACCGCTTACGTTAGTGTACTCTATACGCACATTAGCGCAACCTTTTGATTCATTTATTTCATATTTTCATATTTTCTTTTTAAACTCTTGTTACATATGCATATGTATATTTGTTTGTCTATTTTATACCTTAAAAACAAAAATAACATTTGCTTTGGCTTATATGTTAAATGCCAAGTTCTTTCTCCCCTTTTTTTTTTTTTTTTTTTTTTTTTTTTTTTTTTTTTTTTTTTTTTTTTTGTTTGTTTGTTACATGCCAGAGCAATAGTCTGAACCTTGCTTTAAAGCAAAATGATGTGACAATGTGTGTTAACCCATCGACTTACAAGTAATTATCCCGTATATTGGTTAAAAGTTTTCAATATTTCTATATAAAAATGCGTTATAATGCCACAAAATCAAAATATGTCCATCTGTAAATATTATAAATATAAAGGTAGCGGCCGGCCACCTTTGCCTTCATTAAAATAAAAATAAATGGAGTTGAAACTAATGATGTGTGCCTTGATGTGAAAAGTAAGAGAAAAATTATCATCAACTTGGATCAAATTTGTTTTGATAACTACCATACGCTTGTAGACACGCAAGGAATCATTCGATCGGTAGAGACCATACACCACCATATGGCATTCACATACATCGCATAACGAATATATTTGAAATTACATCATTATGCAGCTGAATACTTTTCTTAGTCTCTCAACAAACTTTTGTATATATTCTCATAGCGAAGTGTATGTTATTTATGTACCAATCGTTGTAAATGCATTTACGCAACCATCAAACCTAGCGAAATTGCTTTGTGAACAATATCTCTTCAAACAATACAATCCGATTTTTTTTCCACGTCTTCTACCAGTGGATTCGGAAAATTACTTCGAGTTTTGGCCGACAGCGAATTTAATTGCGTTCTTGCGCAGCCAAGCTCGTATTTGAGGCGCACTGTCTCCACATACTTTGATAGCTGATACGGTAATGGTTGTGTGGAAAAAGTGGAAAGTCGAAAACAACATTTTCGACGACTGGCCTTACTCCCAATAGTTGCGAAAAGTCAAAAAGGATGTTCAAGCAAGAAAAAAATCATTGGATGCGATGCGAAGGCGATCAGTGGGCGGAACGCCAATGTCAAAATTGTTTCGCAAAATTTCGTCTCACTAAGCCCGGATAGAGACAAAATGAAGGCATTAATTGGAACAAGCCGCCGAACGACATCTCGTGGAATCATTGAATTCTACTGAAAAGAACTTTCTTTCCGAATCACTCAATATATGAAAATTGGACCAGTTCACTGCATCTTGATGTATGGATCAATGGCTTAATGTTCTTCTGTAGCTACACCATATTATGCAACGTCTGCTTATGCGATTTTCTTTGGCTTTTGCTTTAACATAAAATCTTTATCATTTGTTAGACGGAAAAGTCAACTCTGCCGACTTTCATATATGAAGTTTTGAAGTGCGATGGCTGCACCATACAATTGCCTTAAATCATACTCACGCACTCTTGTGCTCTTCTATTAATTTTTACACTTGCCATGTTATTCCTTACTCCCAAAATACATATGCACATGCCTACTTGCCTTGTCTACTTGCAACCATTTTGTGATACCATTTTTAGGTATTTTAACGGTAAACGCAATAAAAAGAAATCCAATGTTTAAAATACCAACAGACGAATGGTAATAACATATAGTCTGAGTCAGTTTTAGGATGTAAACGGAAATTTGGTAGGTGCCCCCCCTCCGACACCCTATCAAATCTTATCACTTATCGCGACAATCATTTTTTCCGTTTAGATATCAATGCAATGCAAGACAAAAAAGAAGAAGAGGAAAATTGTGTTACTCTTTTACTCTTACAATGCCATTGGCAAAGGCATTGTAGTTAACTTTTGTAGTTATGATGCGACTCTCGGTTATACTGTTGATAACGTTACGGCCCTCGACAACACTTGATGAAGATAAAAGCAACGAAATGAAATCAAGACAAAGTCTTCCGTCAATTCTTGTTTAAGTGTGAAGCTCACATGTCTTGTAAGCGATGCCATTCAACTAAGCAAACACTCATGCGTTTGCCTACACACGTAGAGAGCCCTAATATCGAACTAAAATTCGAGAATTGTATGCAGTACGATTGCACACAATCACCATTCGAGCTTAAAAATACCCATCAGAGTGCTGCGATATATCGAGAGGAAGAGGATAATATCGGAGAATTGTAATCTTTAGCATCGCTACCAAAAATAGTTTTGAAGGAGTGCTCTTTCAGGTTGTAAACTTTTCTCGAATATGTAATATGTCCCTGTTGGATTTTGTCCTTTATATCCAACAACAAAATGCAATCATCTGATCACTGAAAAAAGTTTTGCTGTATGTTGCTATTTGTGCTGATGTCTTTGGTGTGGCGCGTTACTTTTAATAGAAAAGAACGTATGTTTGTTTTTCGTTTTCGTTTTCTTTGTGTATATGGCTGTGTGTGTGTGTGTGTGTGTGTGGAAGAACGGATGAATCGATCTCAGAACAGCATTTTGAAAAACAGCAAAAAAAAAAAAAAAACGAAAAAAATAAATAATGCTAAAAAAACTTGCTAGCCTTGCCAGAAGTTATTTCTCTTAATTTTTTGTTCTTTTTTTTTTTTGCTTTTTCCTTTTTCTTATTCTGCTGATAGTTATCGTCGTTTGCTCTTGTTGGTGCTGCTTTGTTTTCTTTGATGCTGTCGAGCGGGTAGAAGTAATTTTCAAACCATTATTATTCGATCAATACAAGCATGTATGTATGTATGTATATATGTGCACATATACATACGCACACACATCAGTACACACCCAAACACCTATTAAATATTTATTCATTTGTTATGTTCGTGGACTTATGATAGAGGCGGGAGGAGGAAAAAGCATAGTTTGTATAGGTCTCTCTGATGTGGTCTGGTATTGTCTGGTCTGGTCTGGTCTGGCTATAAAGAGACGACGAAATGTCTACTTTAGTTTTTTTAGCAAACAATTGCACAGTTGCAGAACAAACCACATCACATAGCATAGCATCGCACCGCTTCATAGCAATGGTGAGAATATCAAAATTGAATTTACAATAGAAGCATACACACGCACCCATATACGTATGCTTAAATATATGTATAGACATAGATACAAACAATGCATAGCATATTTATACGTGCCTTGCATAACCCTACTGAAATCCGTACACATATAGAATAGTGTATGTAAATAGATTTTGTGATTTGGTATCTCAATACAATTCCATTGTCACGCTATATTGGCGGAACAAAGCAACCAATTATCGTCACCACACCCTCTCCTTCAAATATTTTTGTTATGTTATTATTATTATAAATGTTGTTATTGTTTTTTTTTTGCTCTTATTGTCATGAAAATCTCCCACCCAGCCAAACGAGCGGCTATATATATATATATATATATATCTATACTCTTTATCTATATTCGGCATACATTTATAAGTGTGCTTGAGTGTATCTATGGTATTACATTTAATTAAAAGTAAATATTTATTGATTATCGAACGAACACATTCACACAATAATATTATTAGCATTTATATTTAATTCATTATCTCTGCGTTAGCATGTAAACATCTTTGTTTTTTTTACATTTACATACATAAATACATACATACATACATGCATACATGCATACATACATACATAGACACATATGCATATGCATATAATTTTAAAGGCACTGATGATTTGTCGCTTACGCCGACGCCGACGCCGACCGTGGAATGATTAGAAAAAAATTTATACATTTTTTTATTTTGCATAATAAACACTAGACATATATGCCGTACATAAGCAATTAATAGAAATCTGATAATAAGTTTTAAATTTGAAAAAATTAAAATAAAAATAAAAAGCATTTGTCGAACAAATAGATGAACGGACAGACGAACAAATGCTTAGATTAGTGTTTCATTTTAGACGTTAACTTCGCGACATAGAAGTAAATAAATCAAGTTCATCACGTTTTTTATTATTTACACTGGCAAAATCGTTCAATATATGAATATGTATATAAGTTGTTGATAAAATCATTGAATGCTGCTGAAAATCTTTAAATGCCTCACATGTCCGTAAACAATGAATCTCTTCATGTTATGCCGTCGACAAACACAGCCCGGAACATATAAGTAATAAAAATTCAAACGAAAACTTTTAATAAAACATTTTCAAGCGTATGATTAAAGGATTTTATTGTTAATCGACAAAATTGCTTAAGCACTTCTGCACAGAAAAGATTCCTTCAAGAAATTTACCGTTACCTGTTTGTTTGTTTTTTGCCGATTTATATCTAAAGTGAAATTAATTATGAAAATATCAAAAGAGACCCTTTCCCCCCACTCGGCATACGATCCATTACAAATATAGGCAACAAATTATACAGACTCCGATATGTAAGCATTTCTACTCTATATCCAAGAAATCGGATTTTATGCATAAAATTACAAACAATTGGTTTCCGCAATAACACATTAAATGTCTGGAATACCTGAACATGTCTATATATGTATATATATCGCAACACGTTAAACTAAGAATTAAGCAAAAAAATGCTTAACAAAATTACCGAAACACTCAGCTATGATGTGAAGAAAAAAAATGTAATGGATTACCCGAACTAACAGAATGTTCAATAAAGGGATCATAGTTTATTTCTTATTACAGTTGACTTGTGAACAGTGTGTAGATAAGGAGCTGATGTCATTGTCCAAAAAATGTTCCCACATTTCGTCCACTAACTAAATCCTTGGCAACGCCCGGAAAGCAGCTTTAGAAACCCCACAATGTCTATATACTCGTGATCAGCATCAAATCGACTGAATCGACTTAGGCATGTTCGTCTGTCCGTTTGTAAAAAGTCGGTTCTGGCCGTAAAAATAAAGCTATCGACTTCAAACTTGGCAGAAACATTGAAAATTCTTGCATGCAGGGTGGTATTGAAAATCGACCAAATCGATGGAAGAGCAGGCCTACATTATCACGCAGACTGAGATCAACTCTGTTAGTTAAATACAATAAAAAATGGTTTGTTTGCTTATTGCTCATAAACTATAGCCGATAAATGTACAAAAATTACGATTCATATTCTATGGGCAATGCGGTAGTACCTATACAAAAGTGGGAAATATTGACCACGCCTACCCAACGTTACAGTGTATAAAATTTTTATTTTTTCTTCCAATATCTTTGTAATGCGCAAAAACAAACTTTAAAACCCCCGCAAAGTATATAAATTCTTGCCCAGTTTCTAATTCGGAATGCAGCTAAGCATGTCCATCTGCCCGTCTACCAAACTGTGTTGTATCTCTCGTTCACAAAAAAATATATCGCCGACAAATTTGGAAAAAAGTTTGAAAATGACGCAAGCAGATCAAAGAACACGCCTACAACGCGCAGGCGTCCGTTCGTTGCTCATCAACTACACCAGATTCACGAGTGCTTTTAACTTTTTTTACTTACCACTTTTTTTTACATTCGTTTACTTAAATATTTGAAAATTTTTGCGTATATTATTCCTTTACCTTCTTCAGCTTTCAATAATTTCTCTAAGTGGTAAAGTAAAATAAATAAAACTAAATTTCAAGCTATTATTCATATTATTGTTAGTGTTGTTCCCCTTCAGTAAATCCCCTAAAAGAATTCGCTGATTATCGCGATTAGTGCAAACAAACACAGAACAGAATAAGTACGTGTTTCTTATTCTATAAAATATCCCTGAATCTTTCTTCATAACAAACTTACATTTAAAAAAAAAAAAAAAAAAAAAACTATTAAGTATTGAACGCTCTAACGATTCGTTTCAACTTATTGTTCTTTCGTTTGAAGAAACCAGCGTAGAACTCATAATCATATCCAAACGCCTACAAGCTGTTTAAAATAAGAAAATAAAAATTAATCACAGCATTCCTAAAAGAATTCCAACGATTAAAACTTCACACTACATACACTTTAATCTATCTCTTCCTAAGCATTGTACTGACAGCTTGAGTAATGCTTTTAACGAAAGATGTAGGCATCGAGTATCGCATTTCACTTATCTTAAAAGTCTGATTTAATTTATTAAGATGTTAAGATGTTAAATTTTTAATTATAGCTTATATTCTCTTTGCTCTTTTCTTCTGCTTTTTATTACTTTTTTCCTATATCTTCACCTCATTTATTAGTCTTCTCTTAACCGGTTAGCTGTCATTGACGCGTAAACTCATTATGAAGAAATGGTAATGTTTTATATTACGACGAGTATACTCGTCGTATACTCATATAGCCAATTATTGCGGTGCAATTTAAGTTCACCTTTTTCAAAAGGGTCATGTGATTTTTTTTTTTTTTCCAAGACATTATCCACTTGTCGCGATATCTTAACATAACTTTTCATTTTCATAACTTGAGGAAATGAAAAATTTTTTTTATAATTTCATAGACAGATAATAACGGACCCACTTAACGATTTAATGCAAATTTAACAGAGTTTTCGGGATCTTTCGCGATGCAAATATCTGACTATTGCAAATGGAATAAAAATTTGTAAACTCCAAGTAAAGTAAAAATATTCATTTATCCATCAATATCTACTGACATGTGTATCACAACTTAAAAAAAAAAAAAAAAAAAAAAATTCGAAAATCGAATGTACTTAGCCCACGAAATTTGAAAAGGCAGCTTTCGTTTGAGCATATCTCGTACAATACCCGCCACTACATCTTTTCATGTACATGTGATGCCATTGAACGACTGAATGAGTCGTTTATGTGCTTTTTAACTCGTTTTTAAACATTGATATCAAATTTCTTCTACTTCTTGCTCGTATTTATTTTACAAAACTAGCAAACTTTTATTTTTCGCAACACACAATTACTTATTGTGATAAAGTTTATCCGCCTGAATCCCGAAGGCAAAGAATCTCGTCTAACTACCGAATGGTCGTGGCTTCATATCCCAAGAGCGGTAGAGTTTTCAATAAAGCCGATAGCCTTAGATATACTGGTGCTGCAAGGCTTTTTACTCTTAGAACTTATTCTCTGGCCAAATTAATAGTAATAATAATAAATTATGATAAAGTTCGCTGTGTGAAGTAGTATTTGAAAAGAAAATGATTGAAGAAAATTATTAAGTCAATTGCATAACATCCTTCATCTCTCTTTCGCTTTCATTATTGGTCTTCTTCTTTTTGGTGATAACTTCAAGTTTACAAAAATTCTTCCACTTCATCTAAAGCCACTTTGCCAAATACTTTATTTCAAAATACACTCTCATCCGTTGAAAATTTAGGGCAGATTTTTTTTTTTTATTTTAAAAAACATTTAATTAGAAGATTGATATTTCAAAGCAAATTTTTTTATATTGTAACCAGATTCAGAATTTCCTTACTTTCGCCGATATTCAGCATTAGAAATGAGTTAAAATTTGTCGGCCGTGACTGCGTTAATAACAAATTGCTTTTTAGGAGAAATATTTCAGCAAAGAGCACTTCGTGAATGCATAACAAATAATACTTTTTTTTTTTTGTTTTTCAGGTAAATATACTTAAACGTATTGCTTATGCAAAAGAGAAAAAATAAATAAAAAAATCGAACCGAATGTAGCCTTCTTTTTAACAAAGACAACAAATTATGGGCTACCTTTGTGCCAGTACTTTACGGGGTAAGTTTTGAAATTTGGAACGTGTTTTTTAGTCTTTACCTACATGTGAATATTTTGAAAACTTTTCGCATGCTCTTCGCAAAGATTACAAAAGGGGGAAAAGTTTACAATAAAATTTCGACTAATTGGTTAAATTTTTCTAACATTGTTCCACAGACGTATAAAAATTTATATAATCAACCAAAAAAAATTCATTCATAATATTCAGGTGTATAAACAAAAATAAAAACAGAAACAAAAAGAAAAAAACAAAAACAAGAACAAAAAAAAGAACTGTAAAAAGCACCGAAAGCATAGAACTGAAAAATCATAATCAAAAACAAGAACTGTAAGAGTGCAACTAGAGAACAGGAAGCAGGAGCCAGAAATGCTAGTACATTGATAACGTAACAATACTTGAACCTCTGTCGACACTCAAGCCCTGTATATGAAGGGGGGAGAACTACTAAAAAATATTTGAACGGAATTCTTACAGTTAAATATCCACATATATCTATATATATATATAGATATATATATATATATATATATATATATATATATATGCAAAGCGGTCATGCTTTAGTAGAGCTCATACACAATGCATAGCAAAGCATGTTATAGCCCAGTTGAGCACTTTAGAGAAGACAAATATGCTCGAGTCATTTGTAGATGTGCCGATGGTGATGTGATGTGATGCCATAGGAGGAACCAACGTATATATTATACAAATAATTCCCGTACTATATTCGAGTGCAAAATTTAAGCTCAGCTACGTACATACACTGCAATAGCGAACAAATTTCAGGCAAACGCATTTGCCCGCTTCAATTTATATACATATATATATATATATACATACAAATGCTCTACATGTATACATTATATATATATATATATATATAAATTTTTTAGTTTCTCTTTAGACTAAGCTACAAGCAACAATTGAATTAAAACAAACATCTAAGCATGGTGGAGAAGAAAAAAGAAAAGATGAAAAAAACCGTATTGAAAAACTAAGTCACTGAAATTCGTTATCGTAGAATATTAAACGAAAAAGCCTAAAAATATAAAATAGAAATAGGAAGAGGGAGAGGGAGAAAGTACAGGTATGCCGAAGTAACAGAAAAAAGAATAACTTGAGGATAAGCTTGTTTAACTTAAAATTGTTTAAACAAGAAACCATATTAGAGTTTTTATATAAAGAAAGTTAAGAAAGCTTAACATGGAACTCACACAGAAAAGTTAAAAAGTAAAAAAGACAAAATAAGCCGGAAGAACTAGGTGTATAAACGAAAATAAATAAATAAATAAATAATTTAAGGGAAAAAAGTATTCCGAAAGCGTCATCTCTCATATAATGAACAGATTATGCAAACGTTTATTCGCATCTACATGACTACAGCGTAAGAGCCTCAAGTTACAGTAATTTATCATAGAAGTAAAGTGAACCATAGCTTCTGATTGTCAGCATAGTTATCTTTACATGTATGCATGGATGTGCATAATAACTTTTAAGCGTGCATATGTGAGATTATAAAGCATTTCGTAAAAAAGCCAACAACAGCAAAGATTGTATGCCCTCAGGCAACAGCAGTAGGTTGGTTTTTCATTGAACAAAGACATTTTAAATGGAATTATAAAAAAAAAAAATAAATAAATAAATAAATAAATAAATAAAAACCTTAAAAAATTTTCGTTTTTTTGCACCTTTTTATTTCTAACGGAGATACCAAAAAATTTGTAATTAAAATAATGAGTGTAACAATAATAAAAACATAGAGGAAAGTTGATCAAATTTAAAGCATATTTTACGTTGCTAAGAAAAATTCAAGTTTTTCAACATGAAGATCCTTTCAATTTTCTTAACATAATTGCAATGTGGTTCAAATGCTTTAAATTAATTTGAAAGTGTTACATACTTTCGGCATTTAAGTTTCCAAACATTTGTAGCATACAAATATGAAAATAAAACTCGATTTATTACGAGACAATTTCCGACTTACTTAGATAAGGCTAAAAGCTACGAGATTATTGTTAAGGAGAACTTAACTTATTACTTATTATTAACGGTTATCTTGCAAACAGAGAAAGTTGATAAGTGCCTCAAGTGATTGGTGCCTCACCAATTATTGAAGATAGATTGCTTCGATTTCCTACAAGAGGTATGGGAAATTTACAGTAGATTTTTAGTATGCGTCTCATTCAAATGTTAGACAAATTGTTATTATAAACTTCGTTTCGTATTGGGCGTGTGAATATGATTTCGTTCGTTTCCTAAGATATAGAGTGAGTGAGATGTTAAACAGAACTGTAAGTTATTCCTTTGATACCACTGTTTTTAAGCTATACGCGATAACATTAACAGTTCTAACCCTATCCTATCCTCGCCCTTGTTATCAACAGGCATTGCTCCTTCCAATTCATACTTCAAAAGATGTCTTAATATTTGTTCGAACGGTGCTTTCATTTTTATCACGGCACTCAAGTGTAGGCTCTTACGTGGAAAGCTTCAAATGATTAATTGTGCTTTTCGCATCTAACTCATGTCCTGCATAACAGTTGAGAGAAGAGAAGTAACAGCTAAATACCTACCTAATCACCATCTTCTAGTATATTCGAATTTTCCATATTAAAAATTGCTTTGCTTTTCTCTGCCATTCTCCGGGCCTCGATTATGTTTGCATCATCTTTATTCAGAATTGTATATGAATCTATTGTCCTATATATGTAAGTAGCTTCTTTCAGTTTTGAAAGGTAGACTTGAATCTTAACACATCCTTAGATGGAAATAGCAAAAAAGGGATCCAAACTATAAAAGTGCAAATAATCAACAAACTCAAGTAAGACTTTTTCCAGGATATAGACGTGGTATGTCCACATGTCAAACAGAAAGCTGTGTGAAAGTGCGCTAGAGACTCAAGTCACATCATCAGCCAAACCTAATTTCTACACAACTTGCGAAAATGTTTACAGCTTCTTTCACACTTCGTTCGTTAAATTCCTTCATAAACGTTCTCTCGGTTAAACAGCATTACATTCGCTTATATGTACTTTACATCGAATCAATTATTACAAGTAAATACATATCAAAACTGCTTTAATAGCTCAGACACTTCAAATTCCTTGTAAACCATGTCTTATTGAGCATAAACGGATACCCAAGGAAATCGCAACGCGACATATACACTAAAGTTAATCTTTTGATGCCATCCACCACTGCAGCTAATCCAATACTTGAACTATCTTTGGCGTAAACTACCCTTCAGCAGACTTGAACGGAGCACCTTCGACCGATTACCGCCAAAGAGAAAGGATTGTGTTACTGCCGTAGCGGCACGGTCTTGCGATAGATGTGAATGATACGTCCGAATGTACCTTAAATGCTGCATTCGTGCTTCTTAAAATAAGTTCACTTTTCAATTCGAATAACGATACGATTAAATACAATTTCCCTTTTTATTGTTCTCGCAAAGGAAAGCTGTCGGCGAGTGCGCATTTTTGGGCAAAACAGGACACGTTCAACACTATTTACTACAAACTACGCTGTTGCATGTCAATTAAAAATATTTGTCAGATATCAGCAAGATATCATACAACAAACGATGTGTTTCTTAACGAAATTTTATCAAACTGAGATTGTATTCCTAACTAATGACGGCATTAGTAAAAACATTGCAATTTTTAAACACTTGTTGATCTAAGCATTTTTCTCGAGAATCAGTATAAACTAACGTTTGTGCACAATCTATGTGCGCAGTAATGTAATAAAAAATTATGAGAAAAATGTGAGAAACAGAAAATAGAGGTTTATGTAAGAAGCATAATAAGTATGGAACCGATGCCAGAAGTTTGTTGAATCCCATGAGTAACGCATTGCGAAAATATTGATATTCTTCTTGATTCCCAAACGGTAACGTCCCCACCCTAACTTATATGTCTATTTAACATATAACCTTTTGACTTTTTTTTTGAACATTATTGTCACCGAAAAACTTCTTCTAAATTGTTCTTCATATTCAGTTTCCCTGCAATCATCCTGTCTTCTAAAATGCGCTTAAAACAATCCAACTCGAATTTTAATTAAAACGTTTAACAAGTGAATAGGCTTAAGAGAGGACAGTTCCCATCAGTCTAGATAGAAACATACGATGATTAAAACAAAAGCTATAGTTACTCATCCATGGTATTATGATAATTTTAAGCTGAGTTTTTAACATATATACCAAAGAAAACGTTCATAAATAATTTTGCATAGCATCTCGTTGTTTATAGTCGACGGTAATTTATATGTCTACATACATCGATGCGTTCAATTATTCACAACACTCCGGCTCTCGTAGTGGTCGCCACATATAAAAATGTACATACATGCGTGTATAATAGCTAATGAGCCCATTAAGCGAAACTTGTGTGTAAACGCCTGCGTATATGTGTAAATCATACATATATATATATGTACATGTACGAATGTTTGTGTGTATATCGAATTGTAATATACATTTTCGCCCATTTCAAATCTTTATAGGTCCTAAGGACACACATATTCCGTATCTATACATGGACATTAATTAGGCCACTAGTCTGAGCTTGACTTCTCCTTCTTTAAATCGAAAACGAAGATATAACAAGAGGAAGCATTTTGGTTCGAAGTACATCTCTACTAGATTTCATTTTAAAAAAAGGGGCGAAAAAATAACAACAAAATAATTCATCTCTGATATTCCGTATGCAAAACTCTTCGCTTTAACTTTTGCACTTAGCTTACGAAGAAAGCAAAAACGAGGAGAAGAAAACCTCGGTAGAAAAACAACATAAAGAGAAATTTTGTTTAGGCTTTTACGTCCTTATCATGACGTGAAGATTTGGTTGCTGAATGCTTCAAACCAAATTCTTTTGTCTTTTTATTATAGAACGCACCATCCAACTCGATTGCTAAACACCCTTATACCGCTGTAACAAGTTTTAAACACCTACGTTCAGTTCATATCAAACACCATGAGATGTAAACAGTTTCAGCAGCCCGCATCACACTCACGCCCAGTCAAACCACTACGAAGAAAAAGAATCGAACAAAATTGCATGCAAGTCTTACCTCACCCATACATACAATCAAGGACATAAGTTTATATACCTGAGAATTGCTCAATATTACGAAATTAAATATGAGTTAAAATAAAACATCCTTTAAATAAATCAGCGCAGTCCGTACTCAAAAAGCACCGCATAAACAATTTCAACAAACAAAAGTGGATTTACTTACACTTCATTTAGTGCGTACAGTAAAACATGGGGAAAATAAATGGCACTCAGTTGCCTTTCGATCTGTTCAACGGTATCTGAAACGGCCATAATGTCTAAGAGGGCGAAAAGGTTTTCAAATACCAATAAGAATTTCGCACGTAGAAGCACAAAACCTTTTATTGAACATGCAAATTATTAAATTTAATCTGCTCTACGGCAAACGTTGTAATGAAAAATTTCGAAAGTATTCGCAGCTAAAAAAACTCTCCTAGTTTTGTAGGCGCAAGAAACTCTTTAGACAATACGTAGCCAAAGTTCTAACAAAAGTTAACAAAGGTCAGAAAGTTAGTGCTTCAAGTATAGTCTCGAACTGCCAACAAGTGTGCACTTATAACAACAGTCGATAGACGTTTGAAAAACGAAAGTAGTGAAGAGTTTTGCTCCAGTTTTGACAAGCAGTAAAAACTTAGTTGCAATAACTTAAGTGTGTGTTGTCGTTTCTTTGTTAATTTTGAATTAAAACTTTCTTGTTTTTAATAAACATTACTTTGAATTATCTAAACGTTGGCTGACAAGGCTTTCAGTGTTTTATAGCTCCTCTTCATCATATTTAGAAATATAGAAGATTATATGTATTGTATACGTATGCTCAACTCGAGCTTTCGTTAACCCCTTTCTGTCACCGCTTTCATGTTAATGATGTTTACAACACATTTCAACGCACATTCGCGAACGGGTAACGTTGTAGCAATTCTGCAAAAATGTAAAGAATTGGTCACGCCTACTCAATTTTGTAGTATGTCGCAATATAATTGTTTTTGTTTCAAAAACTTTGTAACGCACAGAAAGAAGCTTGAAAAACCCCATAAAATATATAAAGCTCTGGCCAGTTTCAAATTCGGAATGTATCTAAGCATGTGTAGTATCTGCCCACAACCTTGCAAAACATTTACGATCCGAACATTCCAAAGAACACGTCTATGTAAGAGAAACTATGAACACCTTTGCCTTCCATGTTTCTTGCTTGCTTTCTTGCTCACAAAGTACAACACATAAGGCTTAGTGTTTTCCTTTTTTTAGGATCACGGTGGTCGGTGTAAAAGATTCGGAACGAATGGATTTTTGTTTCTTACACGTATTCTCTCTCATGAACACAAAAAAAGAAATGTTCACCCAAAATTATTAAATTTGCTAGCATGTACCGAAATCGGTGCACCTGACGTCTAAGACGACTTAACCCGTCAGGTTGGTCGGTACTACGCTTATCATATACTGGCTTGCGAGAACAACTCTACTATTTTTGAACCTGTTTCTAAGATGGCAGCTGTAAAATAGAAGACAGACACAGAGCGATGTTATTCTTGCTTAAAAAGCAAGTTAAAGTTCGTGGAACAATTGCATGGAAGCGGTACTGCAATTCATAAAGAATACGCGATAGTTTCTCAGACTGCAAGGAAAGCTATTAATATCTATTGGCATTAGTTATCGCTTTTCTAGAGAGAAGAACTAGAGAGAAGTCCTTTTCGGCCTCGAACACTTATGTTTTTTTAAAACATTTTTATACTTCAATTTAACCTCATTTCAACCTCCGTTAACTGCAATCGTATGAAATGCCCAATAAGCTCAAGGTCTAAATCTCTTAAACCTGGTCTCCCCAATCTAACTCCATAAACTTTTTCATGGCCTTATTCCGAAATTAAAAGTTCATGCTCTTTATCGCACATTTGATCAGCCCAAGCTCAATGCAGGTATGACCGAAAGTATTCTCTTTAGATGCCTTACTTCAACGAAAAAAAAAAAAAAAAAAAATTGAGGAATTGAGAGAAATTGTAAAGAAAAAGCGCACACCTAATATTGCATAAGTTAAAGTTTCGAAAGTGATGGAAATTGTAAAACTTTACGTCAAATAGTAAGACCTACTGAGTCGACTTCATGTTCAGAAATTAAAAAAAAAAAAGATACCACAGCAGACGCGGAAAAATGTAGTAAAAACCTTAACAGTTCCTCCTTTTGCTGGTTGTTTCATACATTTTTGTTTCAATTCAAAGTTTCAATCTTTTTTTTTTTTCTTTTTTCTTAAATCAACGCGCATGGGCTTTACTGACAACCCACGTCAACGCCTTTGTAAAGAGTTCCAATAACTTACATGTGATTAACACATTATTTAAAAAAATATACAAAATTTGAAATTAAATACGAGCACAAGATGGAAAAGAGAAAAACTTGGGGCAACAAAGTTAATAAGACAGAGTAAAGTAACCGCTCACTATCATGCAGTAGAAACGTCGAGCGTGTATGGTGTTCATATATCCAAACTTCACTCGTCAACTCTTTTTGATCTCAACCAACTCGTTATGAAATTCATGAAACTTTTGCATATGTTGTATGTGTTGCATGTGCACTTTGCCGTGAACTACCTATTTGTGTGAAACCTTATTCTGCCCTGTGCCTGTTACACGTACAGCCAATGGATATAGAAGTAGCACAGCCTTCCCCATGAGACTAAACAAAAAAATTTAAAAAGGAATTTAATGAAAGAAAAAGGAAAAAAGCAAACTTTTGCTTTCATTTCGAAGGCTAGTCGACGAAAAATCGGAAGATGTTCAAGTAAATTAAGGCAATAAAATCCAGGTAAAAATTAATGAAAACACATCACATACAGAAACGATAAAAAAAACATATTGACGCAGGTTTGCAGTAAAATATAATTCCTTGTTTTTTGGCGTAGTGAAATCACAGCCAGTAAGAATATTACATTCGGTCGTGACCGAATCTCTTGTACCCATCACCGGAATCCTACTCTACTCTATAACATTAGGTGGTCGCGGTTGCTTTCTCCTATTTTTTATAAAAAAGTGGATATTTATGTGGTGTCTGTGTTGTGCACGTAAAAAACACGGAAAACAAAGGCGTTCATAGTTGTTGTTACACAGACGAGTGGACGCTGCAGGCGTGTTCTTTGAAAAAAGTTTAGGTCATTTTCGAATTCTTCGGCAGACCGACAGATAAAGGGACGGACAAGTGTTTTGAACCTTGTTTCTGTGCGTCATAAACTTTTGAAGAAAAAAAACAAAAATTAAGTAGGATGGGCCGATTTCTTCCACTTTTATAGCTATACCCACAGAATAGGCAATCAATTTTTTGTAACTTTATCTGCTGTTGTTTATGAGTAATGAGGGAAAAATCACTTTTTTACTTCTTTTGAAAACCAAAGGTGGTCTCGCTCGATAGCTCCATTTTTGCGGCCGGGAGAATGTTTACAACAGACATAACACAAACGGACAGGCGGACAGGTGGACGTACTTAAATCGATTTAGAATTTGATGCTGACCAACAACATATATATACTTTGTGCACCTTCTGAAGCTTCCTCCTGGGCGTTGCAAACGTTCTGACAAAGTAAATATACCTCCCATCCGTCGGTAATGGGTATAAAAATTATACTTTGTTCCCATGCAAACGAACGCTTTTCATCGAGGAGATCGTATAGCCGACAGGCTATATGCAGGCAGGCAAAATGGGAACTGACCTGAAATTAATTTTCTCATCGAAAATCTTACCACTCTTTTAAAGTAGTGAAAATCACACTCTGTTGTCATGCTTTTCGTGAAAACTCTTGTATGAAATGCGGTGTCAAAGAGTATACCTGCACGGCCCAAGCACAATCCAATTAATTTTCATGTCGCATAATGATGCAAAGGTAAATTTAAGGACGACTAGCAAAGACACCAACCAAAAAAATAACGGAAGTCAGATTATGGGCGGATTATATTCAGAAAATTGAACTTCTTGGCATAATAAACACCACTACACATAACAGAGCAATGTTCCGAAGGTCAAGCCATATACTTATCAGACATAATAAGTACAAGTTCGCATAAACCATAAAAACTACGCAAATTTTAAGGCTTAATACGCTCAAATTTGGTCTGCCTGAAATCTTTCTGGGCGTGATATACATTCACAAGTTGATATAGTCTTACGACACGAGGTGTAAAGTGTAGAAGTGGTGTGAAAAAAGGGTAAGTTTACCCCTTAACAAGAAATATGTGGGCAAATAAATGTACTTTCGCTTTCAACCACACATATGCACATATCACTAATTATATAACAGTCACAGTTCATATGTAAAATATGTGATATAAAAACAAATAGATAGTCACTCGTATCATATATGGATGGTTCAGCTGCCAAATCGGTTAACTGCATAAAACAAGAAGTTGAGAAGAACGATAAAATATTATATGTTGTTTTTTAAAATTTTTGAATTATTATTTTATTGCGAAAAAATGTCATCACATAAACGTATTGTTACAGAAACTCCAAGTCCAGTTCATTCCAGCTCAGTAATTTTCGCAAATAATAAATTCCCTTCCACTTCTATTTCTGTATTCTGAACCTTTTATTCTGTTATGCTTGTGGACATTTCGCTCCCATTTACCAGGATTATGGCTTCTTTTTCGTCCAGTCGTATTATTTGCTGCGATTTTTTCATTGCTGTGATCAGATGACGAATCCGAATACATATAAAATCGTACTTGCATGGAAAAACCATCCGATTCGTTATTTTCCTTACTCAAGTAATTCTTATTAACATCTTCCATCTTAATGTTATAACGGTTTACTCTTTTTAAAAACAGAATTCACAATAAAATTGAACTTTATAAGTATCTTAACTCGTGGCAGTTCGAATGCAATTAATTTAGATTTTATTTTTCTCGTACATAGTTCGTGTGAGCGATAACAGCTCTCGTCTAACGGGTATAATGAAATTAAACGAACAACTTACAGATGTCCCCGTAAGCGAGGAAAAATAGTGCAGCGGGTTAAACAGATTTTTATTATGATATAAACACATTATAGTATAAAGTTAATCAGATTGGCTTCTGACAAAAATTATTTATTATTCAGCGGCCAAGACAATTTTGTCACTTAGTGGTCTTAATACTTATTATTAGAGAAATTCGTTTTGAATATTTACAGTTAGGAGCTAATGAAGTGCTGTGATGTCAAAATTTAATAAAATCCCAAAAATGGAGTTAACCGATTTGGCAACTGAACCATCCATACATAGAAATTGAGATTAATGGCAGTACCTGTCCGCCACATTTAATCATCTCTTTCAAGAAAGCTATATCAAGCGAATCGTGTATATATGTATATATATATATATTGATATATTAGGTTGGTAATTAATTTCCCAAAGTTCTTCCAAATTTTAACATTTCGTACCGGAGTCCATGCTATGTCTATTTATGAACTTCAAGCAGAGAAAAATGGGCATTTTCGATGCCTCCTCTTTTTTTGCTTCTAATCAAAGTTCTAACGGCCGCAAAAGCTGCTCGTGACATTTGTGCTGTGTGTGCAGGGGGTGCCTTAGCTAAAAGAATCGCCCACGGTTGGCCGCGCAATTGAATTCGATGAGAAGCGATTAAATCGACCTTTGCACGAAAGTTCACGTCACACGATAAGAGAAGTGGTAGAGGAAGATGAATCGTCCCACACTGCTATAGAGAAGCATTGTCGCTCGGCTATCCAAGAAAACCGACCTAATCGTCACTATGCAGTTCTTTTGCTACACGACAACGCTCGCCTTCATATCGCCAATACGATCCGTCGTACTTTCACAATTTACCTCAACGGATTTCCGCCTTTTTTGATCTCTTTCAAATTCTATGCGAGAGGTTTCATTCAATATGGGATCCAGAATCGGGAGCTTAGTTGGATGAATTTCCCGAACCGGGGCCGGGTGATCTTTACCAACGAGGTATTGAAAATAGTGTTGGACGTTGGGAAAAGGTTGTAAATTAGTTGATTGATTTTATTGAAATAGAAAGTTTAAAAAACTTATTTAAAGAAAAACCGCTGGAACTGAACTGCCGATCCAATATAAAAAGAGAAAATTGTCCATTAATTAATTATTTTAAATAGGATGAAGTCACAATAATTTGTAAAAGGTATCGTTTAAAGTCATCCGTGCATGCACATACATATTTATCAGCATACACACATTTATACGTTTATACGTTAACGTACGTTGACATTAATGTAATCAAAATGCGAAAATAACTGAGAATGGATGCAAGCTTCTAACATAGCCGTGCTAGTGGTGAAATGAAAATTTGTATTTTAGTTATACATATGCATATATGTATACAAATTTGTTGGCAATTGTTATTTTTCATATTGTTATAAACGACACTGTTTTGCTTTACATGCCGCAATAACAAAAACAATTACCGTACAACACTCAAAACTTAACACTCTGCATCCTATGTACGAACGCGTTTTTGATTTTGTATATGCAAGCATTGTCAACATTGTCAGCATCAACCGAATGCAGTAGCAATTTGTATCCGCAATTGTTATTTTTGTTGCTTCTATTAACTTATGCATATATACATAAAGCCGTGGGCAGATAGATAGCATGCACTTCGTCATAGAAATAACGAACAAAAAGACTTGGACTTAAAGAAAGACTTGGCTTTAAAGAAAAAAACACGAATTCTTCTTCTTTCAAAATATAATTAAAACAAAAACAACATTCACGCAATTGAAAGTATTCGAAAGATATGGACATTTTTAGAACGTGCCAAGAGCATATAACTTCCTAACTAACTGAACAAAAAAAAAAATAATAAAATAAATAAATAAATAAATAAACAATTAAATAAATCAATAAAATGATTTATTTATGTCGTTGGAAAATGTTTATTTAAATTTTGTGCTCTTTATTTGCCCATGCCTGTACATATATGTACATATATGTGTATGTCAAACATAGTGATATGCTTGCATGTGCACATATTGTCAATCGGGTTGCGATGTTTAACCAAATGGTGACACTGTAAAGAAATTACAACAGCTGTATAATGTATACAACACACACACACAAACACACACACACATACACACATACACATACACAATATATGCATGATAAGCATATAGAACAGAACATAACTCCGTCATCCGTCAGCTTTAACATAATTATCGACACCATCATCGCGAACACAATTACAACTGTTTTATATTATATCCATGCGTGTTTATTTTACAATTTGTGCTCCAAACATTTCGAGCTGCCCTTCATCCCTTGGCAATTTCATACAATTGACTGTTTGTCATATGTTTTGCTTTCTGTTTAGCGCACTTAAATAATTTTAAATAAATTGACTTTAGTTAGTTACTTATTTTTTAGATTAAATCCCACAAGCATCTGTATTTATTTATTTATTTTTTTTTTTTTCGTGTTATTTAAACTTTTCTCATGCTTTTTTTTTATTTATTTATTTATTATTTATTTTTTTATTTTTTTAGCTCGAAATTCTTATGTTTTCTTTATTAATAATAAATTAGCCTGCAACGGCCTGCAACGGCCTGCAAGTATTATTGTTTTCATGTAAACAAAAGCCTTAAGGTATGCTTTTAGAATTTTTATATGAATTACTCTATAATTAAAAAAAAAATGCAAAATATGAGAAAAATATTAAGTTCTTTACTACGCATAGCTGGACACATAAATAGGACACACCTTCCTATAAACACACACATACACAGAGAGATTTGTTAGGATTTGAAAAGGCAAAGGGGAAATATATAAGATATATTCAACATATATACATACATATATATTAAAATAAAAAAAAATATATATATTGGGATATAAAGGAAATGTTTACATAGAATAAAAGTATATCTTATGTATGTAAACAAATAAATAAGGTATAAAAACAATTTCTTTTAAAATAGGATTAAGTAAAGAAGAATAAAAAAGAATATACGTAATTAACCGCGAAATAGCGAAGGATGACTCCAAAATTGCTTAGCAAAGATTATTCAGAGCAAGGAGAACGAAAAGACCGATAGACAGGGAGACGAACACGATAATCCGTAACATATAATAAGAAGAAATGGCTGAACGGGAAAATTATCCAAAGCAAGAAGAAAATTTGCATTTCACAAATAAAGAGAATTTAATAGATCAGGTCTGGTCTGATTGGAGAGTTTTTCGAAAACGTGAGTAAGAACATAAAAGTATACTTTTTATGAACATGCTTCAGAAGGAAACCTAAACTTGACGGTGAATTAACGGTTTTTAAACCCTAGCAAAATTAGTCTCTTATTATTATTCACCCTTTTTCGTGATAAATAAATAGAAATTAAGTTTTGCTGCCATACAAAGTCTTAATTTTCCTCATTACACTTATACAGGGTTGTATTTAAAAAAATAGACCTTTGTAGAAAAAATATTAATTTTTATAATATTTTCCATGTCAATCACTATTGTGGATCAATATTTTTTTAGTCTCTTATTATTATTCATCCTTTTTCGTGATAAATAAATAGAAATTAAGTTTTGCTGCCACACAAAGCCTTAATTTTCTTGATTACACTTGTACAGGGTTGTATTTAAAAAAATTGACCTTTGTAGTAAAAATATTAATTTTTATAATATTTTCCATGTCAATCACTATTGTGGATCAATATTTTTTTAGTCTCTTATTATTATTCACTCATTTTCGTGATAAATAAATAGAAATTAAGTTTTGCTATCACACAAAGTCTTAATTTTCTTGATTACACTTGTACAGGGTTGGATTTAAAAAAATTGACTTTTGTAGCAAAAATATTAATACAATTATTTTCCATGTCAATCACTATTGTGGATCAATATTTTCATTGTAAAACATTAAAATAGTGACTCGTTGTCCATCTGAAGTTTAGGTTTAGTTAAATTTTATGTCAAACTACTACTATTATGGACCGATTCTTACTGCGTGTATTAAAACCATTTTCCACATAACGGCTTACTTTTGGTAACAACGGTTGCATATCAGGGAATTTTTAAAATATTAACCCATCCGATGCATCCAAGATCCAAATTTTTCTGATCAATGCCGAGTATGCCGAGCTTTGATTAGTCAGTGAATTGTGCTCAAAAACTTTAAAAATTGCAACTTTTTTGTTGTATGCTTTTTCAAAGGGGTTCGTCACTGAACCAAAACATATCGGCACACAAAATACATGGGCTGATATGCGACGGAGAGACGTACTATAATCAATTCAATCAAAAAATGATTTTGCATCGATCGATACAATAAAAGGAAGATGAATCTTAAGCCTTTCTAAGTATTATATACATCCACACAAACTTAATATATTATGCTGTGATGTAGAACACACTCAAGCATGGAGTTGAATTAATAGTAAATTGAAAATTTTGAAATTTTTATTCTAACAGCAAGAAAAATATACTGACCTGACTACAGCCTATCCTGTCAAGAAAGTATTTATTGATAAGCTTCAGATAACATGTATCCATATTTAAAAAGCTAGCAATAGTTTGTTTATTATACTCAATCATAAAATTAAAAAAAAGCATAGCATAGATTTATTTAATATAACATTTAATGCATACGTGCGTACATACATGTGAATCGACTGCGTCATTAAATTTAATAAATATGACAGCATTTTTAAGAACTATAATTATCGTATGTAGTGCTAAATATTATATAATAGTATGTGTTCGACGGCCTCGACTCTATTATTAAAAATTAACGTAAACGAAGCCTTTAACAATATTGTGGCTCACAAAACAAGAAACGGGCAAATGCATAACGGGTTCTTTGCGACTTAGCAATGTGTAGCTAGCCAAGTAAACGGTCAGCGAAAATCTAACGCGTACATAAATCTCAAACCCCACCACGGTTTTAAAAGGTTACGGCATTTCTAATGCTTTGAAAATGGAATAAACGCTAAAAAAAAAAGCCCAATTTTAGTCAATGTAAATACATCCTCTATGCACTACTGTGCCTGCGTAGGTAGAAGACGGCATCTCCTGTGGGTGACACATCAAATATGAAAAAGAAAAAAAAATGAAATCAATTAAACCAAGTTTCTGAATTCTTTTTTAAATTTTACCGTCAAAGCACTTGATTGACTCGTAAATTTTAGGTATTCACAGAATCTGTCTCCAAGAATATTATCAAATGATAAAAAAGTTATTTCAGAAGCCAACCACAACAATTGCAAAGCAATTAAAAGTTAAATACATATGAAAAGCATTTGCCATCGCTGTCGAACAAATGATTTTTCTTCACGACTTTTTTCCACTTTTGCTTTCACGGAGTTATTATTCGTTTGGCTAATGAGACACTCGCGAGAAAGTGATAAATAGATTTTCCCTATAAGAAGCATTTCATAATCAAAAAAAAAAAAAAAAAAAACAATAGAACTCTGCTTCAGGGTAATTTGAAAAATGCAAAGCTGGTTAAGGATACGCTAGATTGTTGCCTTCGTCCTCTGTGCCGTTAACATGCGAATTCATAGTTTAGCAAAAGGCTTAAGAAAATAATCGCCTATTTAAAAAAAAATATTTAATAAATCCCAGTATTCTCCAGTGACAGATAAAACAAACAAACAAACACACACACACACGCACACATCCATAGCGAAAATATATTTTTGACTGTCAATTGCTGCCTTATAAACACGATACGTATCTTGTCACAACGGCGAGCCTCTAACATGCAAAGCATTAAATATGCATGCGATTGCATTGACTTTCGCATGCATCGCATTCACAAATACAGCGTTCATATCGCGATGTAACAGATGCTAACTCAAATAAACAGGTCATATATCACAGTGTCAATTTCTTAAACAAATCGCCGGAGAGCGAAACGCTATTAATTTTTTCATATTATTTGTAACCTCTAGAGATAGACCTCGAGCGCATCTATTAAAACATTACCATCACCTTTAATATAAAATTTAAATTAGACAAACAAATTATTTATGAAAAAAAAATCCTGGAAAAACATGAAAAAAATATGGAAAGGTTTTCATAGTAAAACAAAAAAAGTGCAAAATATTTGAACGATGTGAACACAATTTCACATTTAACTAACAAAGGCATTTACCATCAATCTTAATAGAGTTCCGTAGAGACTTTAATATAGCTCTCTGCACTGGATCAGAGCAAATTTCGAAACCCAAGATATTTTTGCGCACATCTTTACGAATCGATGCGAAAATATCTTTAAAAAAGTCTAAAGAAAAACTAAAAGATTTCTTTGTAAAAATTCTTTTAAAAGGGTAAACCACTGCAAGCGTACCGTTATGTAATAGAAAATGCAATCACTTTTTAAAAGTATTAAGAAATGGCAATACCGTGACGCTCATTTCGCAATTAGTGAGTGCTCCCAAAAGCACACTTTTTTCTTCTTTACTACTACTACTACTACTTACTATATACTACGAATATAGGACTGCTATAGATGTCGTGTGCATCGACAAGCTCACGCAATGGGCGCACGTATACACGTCATTTACGTCAACGGGTTAATGTACATTTCTAGTGAAAAACGTAGCGTGAGTTTGACAATATTGACTTTAGTGTGATTGGCGAACGTTTGAATGAAAAAAAAGTTCGCTCTTTTTTTGACTAAAACAAAAGCCAACCGTTTGCAAATAAAAAAACATTAAAATTTACGTATCAAAAATTGTCCCATGTTTCACGGAACAATCTCTTTTCAAAGATATTGTCAAAAAGTTCAAATAAAAGGACCGAAAACGGTTCGAGGTGCGTGCCGAGAAAGCCGGGTTTAAGTTTGTGCACTGTTGTATAGACGAAGCTATTCAACTGTTTTGGTTTTTGTTTCCAATTTTTTTTGTTTTTTGTCCGTACGTGCTCAAATATTCTTGCTCATGGTTTTCCTCTTCCCCCGCCGCACACACACTTTTACGCAAAAGTGCCTACTTGGCACGTATATAGTTCCGTAACAGAATTCATGACCGTAGCAGAATCCGAAAACTTCATCCCAAACTTTTAACTTCTTATCAGACACATTGAAAGTCCTCCTTGAGAACACTTTTAAGAACCTAGGGTAAGATGTTAGTCTTCAACTTTTTCAGCAACTTAGGGATAAGCCAAAAAGAAAAAGAAACTTTGCACTGGTTTTCCTTCTTAAGGGGTAAATTTTTCAAATTTGCTTAATAAATGCTTTAAACATTCTGAAATTTTTCAGTCATTACCCGCGAAAAATCATTCCTTTGAAATTTCATAGTTTTCTGACCTGTGGATTTCTAACTTCTCTAAAAGATATTTAGGTTCATTTAAAACCGTTACCCATCAAAAAATACCTTCAGTGAAACAACGGGTGGTTAGAAATGAGACTGAGAGCGATTCAAAAACTTTCAGTGCTTTTAGCCAGAAGTTCAAAGTTGGGGAAGAGATTCTTTGATATGGGAATTCTGTCTTTGACAGACGCAAACGAACTGCCATTTTTCCGCTCAAAGTGATCGAGGAATGCAGGGGCACTTTTCATCATCCTGAAGTCGCTGATCTATCATAATATCACTTGTCGTCAAAGACGTATTCCTTTGAACATTCTTAAATCCTATGCACATTGAAGTGAGGTGATATGAAAACGTTTAAAGTCTATTGGGATTCCAAAATGATGACAATTGACATACAGCCATGGACACATAAATGGAAATATTCATTAGAAGATGTATCGAGTCAGCGCAGCAGTAAGGAGAAAAAAACATTTCGCTCTGGATTATTTTTGGTAATTTATTTTACGATAAGGGATTCTTCGCTACTTCATATATTTTCAATTATTTATTTTGAAAGCATTATTTTTCTTCTTTTTTTTTGCTTTGTCTCGGTTATTCAAAGATTTTCAAATTTTGTTCTTGTTGCTCAAATTGGAATCTCAGTATTTGCCGAAGGTTCGGCTTTCCTTGTTATGTTTTTAATTAAGAGAAGAAAAAAAAAAATGTAAAACAAATTTTTTGTGCAAATAAAACTTTTCCTTGTAAATAAAAAAATATTTCGCTTTGTTCTTAATGTTTTTATTTTTTTCATTCGACTGATAATTTTTATTTATAACTGGTTTTTTATTAATAATAACAATAATAAAAATAATAAAAATTATAAGTAAAAAAATCAAAGATACTTCAATGCTTGTGCACGCACATATCTGGGTTAGCATCGACGAAAAGATGCTCTCTTGTCGTGTGATTAAAATTGGACGCAACATCAAACAGAGCGTTTGTTGCGTGCTTCGTACCGAACAATTACTAACATAATATATTTCTTCATTATTTCGTCTCGTCTTAAACTCTTTTGTACCCGACCGCCTTTTATTTATAAAATTATCACCATTTTCTGATGTAATTCACGTATTTATGAATTTTTTCCTTTCGAAGTAATTGAGCTACAACACAAACTCATAATTAGTCAGATTCAAAAACCTTACCATTATCGACCTTAAAAAATAAAAGTTATGTAAGCTAAGATTAAAATAGAATCTGATTGAATCAAATTGAAGAAACTGCATGCTTTACCTACCAGTGGCAACGATTCCACAGAAGCTATGAGGGCGTGACATGGTCTGGTCTGGGCGTGGTTTAGCGACATGGCGAAACTATCAAAGACTTTGGCTCGATGATATCAAACATTTACTTATTCTCCCATCGTCGTTACTTCCTTCTGAAGAATGAACTTTTGCGATGAGATTACGTACGTACGGCGTAGATTACGTGAATGCTTTTTCCAATTGTTTTGGTTACGTTTTCGATCTATTCTCATCGAGATTGTTTTAGTTGGTGTGCGAACGCCTTAAATGAAGATTCGATTTAATTAATTAAAACAAAGAAAGAATTTTCTATTTTTCGCTCTTTTCAGACGCATCGAAGGCTCGGTCTAATTGTCTATATACAAGTGAAAAAGCAAAATTAACGATAGATGATGATTTCAATAAGTGGATACACGGACTGATAGACCATACTAAGATGATTTACCTATTCTCATACTGAGCGAGAATACGTTTCGCATTATAAGCAGAAGTATCCCTATATGCTGCAAACGTTTGACAAACCTAACAGACCTGTATAAAGGGGATAAAAAATAAAAAAAATAAAAAAAAAATAAAAAAAAAATAAACTCCACGAGTTGCCGTATTTGGCAATAAATGAACATGTTCATAAAGGCTCACACAACACCATGCACGCAAGCGCACGCAGACAAACACAAACACAAATATCTCAAAAAAACCGATAATTTAATGGGAAATCGTAATTGATCTCAGTTCACACACTATTGCAAAGCGCCAAACATGATTTTATGCCTGCATTTGCTTAACATAGGCGCTTTGCAATAACAACAACTCCCAAACATTATTTTTATGTTATGCCTCACACATTTTTTTCATTTATTATTTCAAAATGCAACCTAATGTAAAAGGAAGATTTATCCTTTTATAGAATAACTCTCTGACAGCCAGTTTCTTGAAAGAGTGCGCAAAAAACAAAAAAATAAGAGCTTTTTGTTTTTCGATTTATATAAGCGCTTTACTATAAACTGACTTTAAATTTATTGTTATGACTCTTACAATTGGTTATGCAGTGTAGCGTTCTAAAGAAATTTAACCTTACTTTTGACATATCGGGCGTTGTACGAAGTACAACGTTGTACGTGTTGCAACATAAACAGCGGCCTAACTCGATTATCTCGCGTTTATGTCGCGTATTAAAGTCTCCAGACGTTTTATGCGACCTATTTGCATAGGTTATTACCCATGAAGTGTACCTGGACTCTTGATCAGCACAAGTTTCTAGATCAGCTTATGTTTGTCTATCTCTCTGTCCGTCTGCTGTATTTTTCTTTTTTCTTTCTTTTTAGCACGCATCCTACCTATATGCTGTTGCTTTGCAAACGTTTTGTATAGTGAGAATTTCGAAAATGGCTGGTTCGGCGCGGATTTTTCAATTTATTGGATCTAAGATATGCGGATTTCTATAACCTGCAGGAATTAGCCGCTGCTGATATCAAAAACCGAAACAAAAATATGAACAAAAAACGTGATGGACAGTGTGTCGGAACTTATGAACCTTAAATTTGAAAAAAATAATTTCCCAAAAATTTATTGTGCAGATGCGTTCATATGAACGAACACTGTCAACACAAATTAAGGCCAAATTCATTGTATGTGCCTTAAATTTATTTATTGTCCCTAATAGATTTAGTCGCCTCCAAACTAATTCCCCTTAGATACTATACACTTATGCTAAGGTTTTTTCCAAGCCTCGAAACAGTTGCTGTAGTCGACTTACAGGCCGGCCTTCGAAAGTTTCGGTGATTCTGCTTGTGTCTGTGCAATTCGGTTAAAACGTTGACTCTGGGATGGTCTTTTGGACTTAGGAAATAGTCCGAAGTCAAATGGGGCTAAATAATGTGAACACGATGGTTGAGAAACGATATGGACTGAATTTGTAAACAAATGGTCTCGCAAAAGCAATGCAGTGGGAGAAAGCGCATTATCGTGATGCCATGAGTTGTATTTCCACTGTTCCGGCGTCTTCTTGCGAGTAGCTTCACGCGAACGCCGCAGAAGGCTCACATAATATTCCTTTTTAACAGTTTGGCCGGGCGTTCACAACACCACGATAATCAGAGAAAACTATTAACGTCACTTTGATTTTTCAACGACTTTTGTTGCTTTTTGTCGGTTTTCTCGGTCTTAGCTCATTTTTTGCACGATATTAGTTCGGTTGATCGGTTGTTTTCGCATATCCACGTCTTATCGTCTGCAATAATGCATTTCATGGCCTTTGGATAGTCAGACATCATCTCCTCCTCATCAAAGAAATTAAGTGTTTTTGGTACCAATCGAGATTTCACACGTTTAAAATGTTGTTCGCGAGACCGCTTGAAATGCCAACAGCCTCAGTAACGTTCTCAATTATTAATCGACGATTTTTGAACGCCGAACGAAATTTTCGTCGGCAGAGATTAATGTTCGCCCGGGACGCTGTTTGTCTTCAAACCTTCCCGACCTTCTTTGCTCTTCATTTACATCACTTGTAAACATTTCTTCCTGACTAAGTCTGCTTATCAGAGGCTAACTGCAAATGGTGACTAAAGCGAATTTTGAACGCACCATCCGGGACGAAACAAAATTGTCCCTCATTTTGTTGTCACAGTTAAGTACAAACTAAGTATACTAAATATAGCATAAGTTATGATAGATAGAGCGCAAGGTGGTTAACAACGACAGATAAGTACAGTAAATCGGTTTGTTGGACTTCGGAAACAAGATTCGAAATGCCAAATATCCGACGTAGATGAAAAGAGAAATTGAGATTCTTCTTCTTCTTCTTCTTCTTTCGCTAACCGCAGTGGCGTAAGCGTATACATGAACCACTGTTATCATGCTCAGCGCTGCGATTGAGTAAATGCTACACCGATGAGTCCATTGATAGGTGAGAAATAATAGAAAACCGGAACGTGTAAAGAAATAATGAAGTGATTAAAATACATAAAATTAATTTCTATATTCGAAATATTATATATACGACGACTATGAAGAAAAAGTAGTGGATCGATGCATTTTGCATTTTGAAAGCGAATGATAAGGTAAAACCTTTATAGCGTACGTTAAATCATTTTGTGTGCGTTTTGCTTATCCAAATGGGTTCCGTTTCCCGTCTAACGGTCGCAAGTCCGCTTTAATCAGAAAGAGAGAGAGAGAGCGAGAGATAAAAACGTAATAGTCTTGCTGGAAGTCAGGAAGCTGATCCTGTAGAATTTATTCCTTGCAAGAATTTTTCAAGGTTTACTTCTAATCAAAGTACCTTAAGGCCCTCTCTAAAGTGAACTCTCGTCTCGCTTAATAGAACTACGAATTCGAGTATTGGAGGAGTAGAATAGCGAACGCATCCTCTGTTCATAAAATTAATTTAAAATATAATTTTTTTTTTTTCAACGCGTTAGATGACATTTCGTATTTAGTTTAGTACCTTTTGGCATGTGAAATTTTTATTATTTTATAACTTTAACCTAATTGTTAATAACTCCCGTTTATTTGCGCTCGTAAGCATGCATATGGTGCGTAAGAGTTATGGCGATAATTTGTAACGGATAACGATTTGTTATACGCGCACATGTTTTATCACACATGCACTCAACGTGCATACATACATATATGCAGACAATATGTAAACGCGAATGTGTTCAGGCATTCATTTATGCATAAGAGCGAATGTAAAGGCTTTTTAAGCTTCATTTAAACAAAATTATGTCATTTTTAACAATGTTTCATATGTCAAATACATATACATATGCACGTGCACCTAAATGTGCACGCAGTGCGCATAAATGCAAAACAAAAAAAAAAAGCAAAAAAAGCAAAAAAAAAAAAACTGAAAATTTATTTAACAGTTAACAACATACAAAATTATTTGTCAGCAGCATTATAAATCTTATTTTGTGTATATGTAGTTTGTGTGTGTGTGTGTGTGTTTGCGTCAAAAAAACACAAACATAAACAAATAAACATCGCGAAAGAGTGAGAAACACATGTTACTGATGCCTGCTACCAACAATAATGCGGACAGACAAGAATACACACACATATATGTATATTATATATATATATATATTATATTGTTGGTAGGTATATATATATATATATATATATATTATATATATATATGTATATTATATGTATATATATATATATATATGTACATACACACAACCACATAAACCTATATTGCTTTGAAGGCACTTAGTACCGTATGAAGTGCGTGTCAAAAATGTCACTTGTAAAATTTATTGATATACTACTACTGACTCAACATGCACAAACACAGACGCACACACATAGATACACGCGCAAACCCATACACAACATATGATCAATGAGACTTCGAGTGAGTGAGGAGAGAGAATGATTTGTTACATAACTATATAGACATGTCTACATGTGTGTATATACGTGTCCGTACAAGCATCAGTTTGCGCTTAGTGACAATAATTAATAGCGACACTTGTGTGTCAATACAATGGAAAATTTATGATAACAAACTCTTTGCTTTGTGATAACCAATGGCGGCCAAAGGTAGATATATTTAAAAGCCTGCGTAGCTACTCTCATATATATATATATATATATATATATATATATATATATATATATCGCAGATACAGGTTATTGGGTTAATGAAAATGGATAGAGAAAGATGCACTCACACGAAATACTTATAGCTTCAATTTATTATATATATTATTAAAATTAAAATAAGAACAGAGCAAAAAGGCAAAAATAAAAAAACCGAACAAAAAATATTCTGCTCATTAAATTATCAGAAAACACAATAATAAAGAACATGTTGTTGCGATTTAACAGCGAAATTGACATTTAACACGCAATTAACTGACACTGGCCAGTAACATGGACAACATGGCCATTAGCAACCAAATTACAATATAATCAAAGAGCGACTGAGAGAGACGCTCACAAATATATAAAATAATATCAAATTAATGAAAACATTATCATCATGTACTCATGTCCGATTATGTATAAACTCGATAATGGGCACTTCTCCACTTATACATGGCGCACTCATTCATTTGCACGCGTACAAATTTCAAATTAATTACAATTCTTTAAAACCAACATAAAAAATAAATAAATAACAAAGCGAATAAAAAAAAAATCACAAACAGCTTACAGCGAAACATTTCATACTCCCTACTTGCTCGTTTTTACTTCTTCTTTTTTATATATATATATATATATATATATGTAGAAATATGAGTATAGACATAACGTAGACATATATGACTTTATAATTTCGATAACATGCGCCCAAACATAAGCAATTACCCTAACACAGCCGAGATATCTGATCAATTGAAAGAGAAAACATTTGACCTTAGAGATGATGATGGGTAGGTAAAATTGGTCAAATTGAAAAAACCAAACTCAAGGCCGTATTGAAAAAAGATTGAAAAGAACAGATGTTGAACCGTTTCATTCTTCCATTCTAATATATTATGGTTTCCCTTAAGCACATCTCTAAACTGTTTACAAACATTTCACAAACTTAAGATGTGCTTTCTCGTGCTTTGTTCATCGAAAACAGAAAATTACAATCGGTCGCGATCGACTTCTTTATACCCATCGCCGTGACACTAGAAAAAAGAAAAAAACTAAATTTTCATACTCTCAGAATAAAAGTAGAAATTTATATAAGCAAAAAACACGGAAAGCAAAGATGTGCGCAATTTTTATTGCAAAGGGGCGTGGGCGTTGTAGGTGCGTGTTTTGGGTAGTGTGGGGTTAATTTTCAAATGGTTTTGCAAATTTGCAGGCGAACGAGATGCTATACAGTCGCCCACATCAACGGACGGACATGGTTAGGTGCATTTCGAATTTAAAACTGGACAAGAATTTGTACACTTTGCAGCTTGCTTCCGTCCGTTATATAATAAAAGCTTTGAAAAAAAAAAACGAATTTAAAACCCACTACAAAATTGAGTAGGCGTGGCCAATTTTTTCTATTTTTTGCATTTTTCGTAGAAAGTGCGTTTAAAATTTTGTTTACCTAACTGATGTAGTTTATGAGTAGTGAGCAAAAAACCAATTTTTTATTCCAATTGAAAGAGAGAGGTGCTTTCTCAGTTGACTTGGGATTGTAGGCGTGTCCTTCGACCAATCTGTACAAGAACTTGCAATTTTTTTGCCCAATTTGGAGTCGATAGCTTGATTTTTGCGGTGAGGAGTATGTTTATATCAAACATGACAGACGGACATGTTTAAATCGATTCAGAATTTAATGCTGATCAGGAGTGTAAATATGTTATGGGGTCTCTGTAGTTTCCGTCAGAGCGTTGCAAACGTTTTGACAAAATGAATATACCCCACCATCCTTCGATGATTTGTATAAAAATGAATATGTTATACGTTAATGGACAAGGATACACATACAAATGTATATCTTAACTATCGTTTGTTAATTGCTATGCCCATGCGCTCAACTTATTATGAGCTGTCATGCGTACGCAACTCCTACTGTGCGTATCTTAGCTTAGTTTAGCGTAAAGCCTTCCGTTCCAAAGTCTAAATAATGTACAATGCTTCTTAAGGTTTTCCACTTATTTAACATTAACACTGATTCGACATTCGATATTCAAAAAATCGCTTATAGGACATGTAGCATTAAATTAAAATGAAAAAATTTATTTTATTTCTTGTCCCGAGAGTCGTCTAAAGTGTAAAGCTTTTAGCTATGAAAAGTTTTGGGGCAACCTTGCGATGCCACTTGAAGGGGAATGGAGATCTACGAGATAAGCGTATGTGCCATAGTTGGGCTAGCTAGTTCGCGAAATGTGGGAGGGATTTTATAACTTGCTCATGAACACTCCCAAAACGGTTACACAAAAGAATTTGCACGTACTTGCCCCTTACCGAATACCAGTAGGGCGAAACTCTAACTAACTGACGGAGGACTTGCCTCTGGGCCTATTCTTTACATACCCTCCCCTCGGCACATAGAAAAGTTTGTAGGGGACCCTAAATTTTTGTTTTTTTTTGTTAAACTTTTTTTTTATACAATTTTTCAAACACTTTTTCTGCAGAAAGAGTTTTTCTTTCTCACTTTGCGCCATCTTGATCTCGTCGCCCCTTTCCTTTCTCTCCCCTACAATCAACCTCATCTTTCTCTCGTCTCAAAAATTGACTTTTCTCGCTAAAAGACCCTCACGTCGATTGGTACAAGCAAACGCTTAAGAAATGCATATAAGATCGCAACAGATGACGAATGATGGATTTGTGCCAATGAGCTAGAAAATAAACAACAACCGGGTATATGAGTGTTTCGAGGTGAACCAAATGCAAAAAAAATTATTCCGGTCGAAGCCCGTTCAGAGAAATGGTCGCGTGACCATGTAGCAACAGCGCCTTTAGGGGAACACAAACTGATTATGAATAGCGCAAAACCATTTATTTGCCGGAAGTCCAAAAATAGAAAAAAATGGATTATCTGCAGTCAAGAACTACTTTTGTTCCTAAACGAGGAGAACAGTTTGCATGGGCAAAGATTCTCATGGGCCGTCGATGCAATCAAAAACCATGTTTTAGAGATTTCTCAACCGGAACGGAAAAAATATAATGACAAAAGATTCTAGCGCGTACATCAATAAAAAGGAATATTTTGAAAAACAACAAGAACAACGTTTAGTGGCAAATCACCGATTTATTCATTTTCAGGCTTAAAATGTAAACAGTGCCCCACGTACGCGCGCGTCTGTGCGATGTGCCTCCTTAAAAAAACACATTTTATATGTACTAACGACTCCGCAGGATATTACAAACTGGATATAGGTTCCATGTTGCTGGGAACGGTCAGGTAATATTTCCCAATAAGATGGACTGAGCAATATTTTGTTGAACTCATATATTTTGTCGTACCCCGGAGACAGGTATTTGCAAACAACATTTTGTTAAGATGCATTATTTTTCAGAAACAGTAAATATTAAGAAATGCTTATTTTTTGTTTTTGTTGTAAACTTTTCACTTTTATACTGCTATGAGAAACTCATTAGCATAATATTTTATTCGGACTCAAAACAATATAAGAAAAGTATTCTTCCTCCTTTAAAAAGACAGTCTAATGAAATATTGCTTTTCATTGTCTATCCTGTAAATGACAATTCAAGCTTTGGAATACCTGACCCTGCCAATGCAATTAAGGCCTGTCCACTAATTTCTCTCATTATCACAAACCTGCGTGAAGAGATTTTACTTCTTTGATAGCCTTGGTAGCCTTGAGCTGATACATTTATTAAACTAAACTTAGCTTTAAAGGATTCCTGCCTTAAGCGAATGTAGAGCAATGGCAGATCATTAATTTGGTAATTGCTGATGCCTCGGGTAAGCGCTAACAGGGGCAGCTCTCTATGAAACTTTAAAGTCTCCAATAAATATTTGCGGAATATATGTATATGTGTATATAAGAAGGTCGTCGTTTTCTCAATTATTAATTTATGGTCATTATGGTCTATAGCAAAATTGGGTTAAATTCCTCGTTGTCCATAGCTAAATTAATATGATCTCTTACTCTAGGATGGCTATATACAGCCAGAAAATAAGTAAAACACACTTGTTTGAAGATTTATTAAAAAAAAAAAAAAAATTCAAAATGTCGGTTTCCTTCCATTATTTTTCAAAAATATTTTAATAAATGTTTTTGTTTTTTTGTATTCAAGCTAACAAGCTACGTTTGGGTCCATGGCTGTGCACGTGCTATAGGTGGAGTAACCACTTTACCAAAAAATGAAACCATGCTAGTACGCAATACTTTGTTTCTCATTTATACTACTTTGAATAGCTGTGCATTCAATGCATATGAATATGCTGTCGTGTGTGATACTTTGGCAAGAAATCTTGCCTTTGTTTTTTTGTGCGATGAGTACAAAGGGGTTTAGTAAAAGTTTCATTTTGCTAAATGCAAGTACTTTTTAGATTAATTTCTTCGAATGAAAAAATTCGCTCAATTAAACGAGAAATGACAGCAGCAGCCAACGCAATCGAGATACGGCAATGAACTTTCGTCTTGACAACGAACGTGGTGAAGTTCTTTTTTAAGTACAATACATTTTAATTCTTACTGTGAGAAAATGATTGAACACCAGCTGGCAATTAATAATTTGTTACTTTGAAATAAAAAGAACGATGAAAAGAAAGAACGAAAGAAAGAAAGAAAGGAATTCAACTTTTCATTTAACTTCATTTATAGCCATTATGTTGTAGCACATATTCATTCATTCATTCATTTAACTTGTCAAGTCATATGTTGCTTGCTATTCATACTATTTGCATCTCTTTCAATGCTCAACGTTCATATATATGTGTTTTTATATCTGCCTGTCAACATCATATGCATGTGAGCTCTCGTAGCTTCAATGGCATTTTTTTTTTTTTTTTTTTTTTTTTCAATATAAATATTTCATCCTTTTTTCCGTCCTCTTCTTCTTCTTCTGCTTAATATATGAAATTTGCTTTTATCATTAAACGAAAGTTTTCTAACAAATAACAATTTCTTATGAAAGCAGTTACACGCTACATACACGCAAAACATATGCAAAAACATAAAATATTGCATTTTGTTTGTCTGCATTTTTTACATCATTGGATCAGCAAGATGATAAAATATTGCGAATTGCAATAAATTGAAAATAATTGATCACATACTTGATTTTAGTAAGCATGCATGAACATGGCGACATACAAGCATGAACTTGCAAATACGCTTCCTAACACACACATAGAAGATAAAAAAAAAATGAAACAACAAGTCACTAAACTACATTCGATTAGCACATGAAATATATCGAGCTTTTACGAAGCAACTTCTTTCACATACCCTGCCCATTCTCCCTCTTCTCTAATCTCGTATTTCGAATTTTCGAAACATCTGTCGCAATCTTCGATATTAGGAATATCTCGGGGAAGAAAAACCAACAATTATTAAATTCAACTTTTTACACTTTTTTCTCGTCTTCAATACAATCGTGTATAACTTAATATATGTGATTAGGGTGATTAGTGTACTTTTTCTTGCCTTTCTTTTTGGATATCAAACTGTGTTCGAATACAAAAAATATTGTCACAAAACTCAAACTTTCTACGCTAACTTTTGCAAACATGACAGTGCTATGCAGCAGATGAGGCACCAGCTATACTTTAATCGGCTCTGAATTGAATGGCACTCTTTCCTTGTCGACCTTTGTCTAACTGAAAGTCAAGTTCTGCTTTCATCCCTCAAAAGAAGAAAAAATTATAATAAAAAAAAACAAGCCGTCAATCATTTATGACTAGTCATAGATATGGGATCAAACATAAGTTCAAGATGATAGATTGGACCACACGAGAACATTTGTAACACGATTTTGTGCTTAAATAAACCATGATACTTATAATAGTTCTTACCTCTCTCCGTGACTTTCGTTCGTTCATTTAAAAAACCCTTTCAAACGTGATAATCGGGGAAGGCCGAGTCTGCAAAATTATTTTCGTTATAAAGTACCAAAAAAGCGACGGATTACGTTGCGTAAGAACCGGCCAATATGAAGTACAAATATATGTTTGTATTTTAAGTCACTATTTTCGAACAATTTTCATTAAAAATTATTCAAAAATGTAACCTGTTGCGCAAGGCCGTTACTATTCATTTGCAATAGGAATAGTGTTTGAGTCAAAGCATATCAAGTTTTATTTATAAAAAAATTACTAAACAGAAGAGCGAATGGGATAGACATCACAGACAGGCGGACAGACGAGTTTGAATCGATGCAGCTGAATCACGTGGTATAACAATAGATTGTGGACCAGTAAACGCCAGTTGCAAGCATACGCCCCATACGCTTCACATACCCTACGTCGCTGATTGAAACAATCGGCTTAATCTTCAATATAGAATTTTATAAATAAGAATTTATTGTCAATCCCTGTCCTATTGATCAATGCCTAAACACATCTTATCAAGCTCGCAATCAAATGTCAAAGTTATCGCAGATGCCAAAGCCAAAGCCGAGCGGCGAGCGCCGAGATCAATGGTTGACCTCTCTGAGTAGTGTAGCGGTTTGGGTCTCTCGATGAGTGCATATCGATAGAGATTTTTGTAAATTTTTCCTAAGTCACTGCAGTAAAATGCATTTAAGCAGAAAGCTTCAAAAGCCATTTGACATTGGCTAACTAGCCATTGATGAATTGAAAATTCTCGTTTCGTACGTACTTACAAGAAATTTTACTTTAATTTTACAATTGTTTAGCTTCCGGTAACCACTTACTATCGCGACTTGTAAGTGGCATTTATTTATTACTGCCTCTCGTTCATAATTGTTATTATTTTCATTTGACTATTCGATGACGTTAGCTTTCACCAATTGTTTATTATCAATTAGTGCAATTAACCAATAATTGCCATCCATAGTAAAGGCGATTGACATTGACTGACGTCAACGATTCATTATTACAGCAAATATAAAACCAATTTTTCACTGTCATTAAGCAAACTTTTTCTTCTCCACCACCGTCCAAGTCTTGGAATTTAATTTTTATTATAAATTACATTAATCGGTGATTCAAATGACGTTGACTTACGAAGAATCGTAAAAAGAATCAAAAAAATGACTAGAGATGGTAATTTACTAAAAGATATCGCATCGGACGAAATGCGGCAACTTGAATACTACAAGCTTCCGCTTTCAGCACTTTAGCTGAAAAATGCCGCTGCTTTAACAATATTACGTTGCATGATTTATTCCGTCGAATATCTGATTACCTTTTTGTAGATTCTTAAATTATATCAGAGTTTTTCTAGGGGATTCTAATGTTCTTACAAAATGTGAAGTAATTTTCAAAATTTTCCATGTCAATCATCCATAAAATAGTTTACGTATGATTGTATTTTATCAAATCCATAAAGTATACTACAAAAAGTTTTCATAGCACTTAAATAGAATGCAATATCTTCTTAATATAGATACATATAAATAATTGTATGTGCATAAATTATGCCACAATTTGAAAAAGTATGTCACAGAGCATAAGTTTTAAGTCACCCAACCAACTCTGACGGCATTTTAACTTTTCGAAAACCTTCAAACTTTTTAATAATTTTTTTGAAATTTCTATGAAAAAGATTTCTTTCTTTCTCGTGCACACGCTCGCAAATGGATTTCTTTTATATCAAACAGAATGCATTCTAAAAAAGAAAATTTTCATACATGAGACACTTAAAACATGACAAAACTATTTACGGATGCGGTTTAACATATATATTAAATTTCTTGTATTTCTTTTGGCACTTGAAAAATGTTTACAACTGTGTATTTGTTTATATGAAAGTGTGCCATCGAAATGACTCTAAAATTTTGTTATTATATTTTCTCTTTTCTCAAACTTTCGTTACACGTGCTCTTCACATCCATTGACAATATAATGTAGAATTCATGAGATTCGTCCCTTTTTCCAATTCATTGGTCCTCTCATTCATTCCGATAATTCCCAACGCCTCAGCTGAACTTTGGGGATTTTTTGTTTTCAATAAACCCGAAAAAAAACTTAAGTTGCCCCAAAATATGGTCAGAATTTATCTGAAGTATTTTAGAAATACTTATACTAATGAGAAAATAATATATAAATAAAATTTTAAAATACGGGCCACGGCCCGCTATTAAATTAACATATGACTTTTTAAAATAAAGCTTTATAAGGGAAGTGATCGAAGAAATGGTCCCAGCTCAACCGATTTAAATATAGTTCATCCTTGGACACTTCCGTGTACCGAATTTCATCCAAATATCACCAAAGCTGCAACCAGTAAACTGAACATTGTACTTTGAAAACCAGACGGACAGACAAGCTTAAATCGATTCAGAAATTGATTGTGTGGGTCTGCCCCATGTTCTTGTACCAGAAGTGTTGTGGGATATTAAAGGAAAAATTAAAAAAAAAAAATTAAAAGTGAAAAATAAAAGTAAAAAAACATTAATAAAAACAGTAATTACAAGAAAATGAGAAAAATATCAATTAAAAAAGAAAAAAAGAAAGCAATTAAAAATAGAAGTAAAAGTAAAATGAACATGAGCAAAATAAAATAAATACAAAAAAAATATTAAACTAATAAAAGTAAAATAAAAAATAAAACAAACTTTGACGCGATGAAAAGAAAAAAATGATAACAAAACGAAGAACATTTGTTGGGGTTTTTTCCGACACCAGGCTAAAATAAATTTCGCAGATAGTTAGACAGATAATTACGGCTAAGGGGAAATACAGATATATAGAGCAGGCTTATACTGATTTTGTCAGAAACTTCCAAAGTGATTGGTCGTGTCATAGTGATATGAGTTATATGTAAGTAAGACGTGGAAGATCATAGTAAGCAAATATGTCTGTATTTCACTTTTTTATTTCAAAAATGGTAAAAGCGCTTATAGGGAACTATATGTGCTGGATGTCGAACTAATGCTCGCAGCAGTAGCAGCCCGGACATGCGAAACTTCGTTCTGAAAACTTTCAGTGAAAGCTTTACCATTACCAAGCAAAGGTTTCGGTTCGTGAGCTTGCGGCAAAACTTCATTGATCCGAAACAACAAATTTATTCCTTATATAAAATTATTTTATTTCGTAGTGAAAGACCACAAGAAATTTCCGCACTACCTAATAAAAATGTGACGAAAGCGCACTTAAAATTTACTTAATATAACGTCATCCGCCATTTTAACCTATAAAATGCGTTTGAGCAGCGACAGTTATTGAATTAAACGCTGCAGTCACGTGTAAATAATGTATTGACCTAAAGGGAGGATGACTTAACCATTGGTTAAGTAAAACATTTACTTTAGTTTTTCAATTTGTTTTACGCGGGTAAATGATAAGAGGTTGCCATGTAGACGGTATTTGTGGTGGATTCTCTTTCATATTTGCAATGCATTCCATGCTCTAGTTGTTATTGACATTTTGTTGTTGCAACTATATTACGCGTTAACAGGAGTTATAACAATCGATATGTGTTCAAATTTATTGTTTGTTTTTTGTGCACAAAATTATATTAAAAATTGTATCTATGAAAGTCTGATATATACGTATGTAAATCGGGCAAGTTGTGTAACCTTTGCGCAAAATGAATCGAAACCTTATTTTGATGCGTAGAAGAAGAACTCGGTGCGAGTTATTAGGCAGAAACTTACTATAACTGACCACCTTCGCCTCTTCTATAGTCTGTTAGCCGCAATCTACAGTTTATTCTGTGATATTAACTCTTGTATGTAAACGTTCACGAATCGATTTAGTTATGTGCACTTGCACGCGTTTTTCTTTATCTCTTTGCTATTGATGTGATGAAAGTCTACCGATATCGGAAACGTTCCTCGTTCTATTCTCAATTAAACGCAATTTAAGCAACGCTGCTTAAATTGACTGACAGGTAACGCGAAACAATGCGTAGTATAGCAAAAGTATACTTTTCCCACTTTTTACTCCTTAAGGCAATGGTTTCCAACCTTTTTGTACCGGCGCCCCCCTTTTTAAAAGAAAAATTAACGCGCCCCCCTTTAAAAAACAAATTTTTGCGTCCCGTTAATTTATCTAAAAATCAAATTTCAAGTCCACCGAAACTATATTATTTCAGCACCAATTCACTTCACTTCACTCACTTATATTATATTATATATGCTTATTTTCGCACCGATTTAGTCACTTATAGACAAACTCACATCCACATCAAATAGCAACTGAGAGAAAACCGACACAATCAGATGCTTCTGTTTACTGAAGTTTGGCGCGAGTAAGCACGAGAATAACCGGGATGTTGCAAGTGCTTATCTGTTGATTCCACGCCCCACCGGTACTCGGCTCCAAACGCGAAAGCGAGATATTTCGATTCGAGGAAGAGTATGAATTGATTGTTTGAGCATTTGTACACCAAAAATCCGCGGCGAGGATTGTGGATAACGTATACTGTCTGAATCATTTTTTTGACACCTATTTGGCTTTTTTGATTTGTATTTGAAAATGATATTTTGGAAACAGCTACATGCCCTCCTTGTAACAGTATCGCGCCCCACAGGTTGGAAACCACTGCCTGAAGGTGTAATTAAAACAAAAACCAATGTAAAGATTTTTGAAGCTTTTCTTGTGTGAACATTCTAGGTGGACTGAAGAAACACTCGCTCGCGTATACACACTTTAAACAATCGCATGAGAGTCCACACGTTAATGGTATGATACGTATATATATATGACATGACCTATGCCATATTTATGCCTGCCTTGTCTGCCTTGCCTGCCTTGCCTGCCTATTCACGCAGTTGTTGATATTAATAGTTTTCGTTTAAGATAAGATAAACACTGCTGATAACAGTTGCGTAGTTCTCGCATTAGGATTTAAAAAACAAATTAGTTTCATAACAGAAAACAGAACACCGTTATTGATTACATTTGGTCTGGCATTTTAGAAGCACAACATTTTTAGATTTCAATTTGCTCCGAATAAGTTTTGAAAATTTCAAAATTGTTTAAACCGATTTTATAATTTCACAATATATAGCATGACATATATTTACCGTTATATAAAATGATCAAAAGATATTGAAAAGCACCAAGTATTATAGAAAAGCGTACATATTGGGTGCAACTTTCTAAGGAGGTATAGAAAACTGGTTTGAAAAATTTGTAAAATTTAAACTTTGACGAAAAAAAAGCCAAGTATCGAAATTATGTTATCGTTCGGTTAAAGGCAACCGTGACTGGTGAATACGTCTTCCGAACATGTGAAAATCGTAAAGATTCCTCTTAAATTTTCGACATGCGGTGGATGATGGGGAGAGTGAAAGCCTTGTAAAAGTGGCTGCTGTCTGCCTTAAGAGAAGATTCGAAATTTTCGTTACCCTTCTTTCTTTCTGCTTTTTTTGGGTTAAGGAAACTTGATGTATGTTTCAATGTTAGTTGCTTTAAAAGTCTGGACATAATTAAATCGACTTCGAAGCACACATTAGTAAAAGAAGAGAACAAAAGAAAAAACAATATTTATATAATAATTCGTTAGTAATGGAGAGGAAAATTGGATCTATCCCAAAAATCTTTGCTGTTCGAGGTTAAAATGTTACAAAACTCACGCAAAGCGTGCGTCTTCATGTCTGCTTTAATGGCTAATAAAAGAATACGAATAATAATAATAATAGTAATAATAACAACAAAGTAAAGTAACATAACGTTTGTGAGAGCAGGAGGAAATCTAAAAAACATTAAAAGCGAAAACTTTTTGGCTAAACACTATTCTGGGTTATGCATTCTGCAAACAACCCCTGTAAAACAGTATGCGACCATGACATGACAAAAACACTAATTTGTAAGTAAAAATAACAAATAAGTGAAACCTAAAAACCCTCTAAAAAAGAACACTAAACTAAAAAAAAAAAACAGAAAAACAGAAAAACAGAAAAATAGAAAAAACACAATACACAACATATACTCACTCATGCTACATTTTACAGCAATTTGTACACATATTGGTTTTTCCTAGTTGCCGTATACCAACAACATCTAGAATATTATCAACACACAATCATACTTGAATACGTAGTAATCTGAATGCTCGCTCTATCATATAAACGTATGTTAGTATGAAAGGCTGAAACTACACACATAGGTCCATAGAAGCAGGATGTCCTATACGCATACATACCCTGTATATGTATATCATTGTGTATTGAAAAATGCCAAAGTCGACAACTCTTGCAAGAAAAGAGGAGAGGAGAGGAGAGGAGAGGAGAGGAGAGGAGAGGA
>KK502415.1:1109932-1137885 GCA_000688735.1 Glossina austeni | reverse complement strand
AGGAGAGGAGAGGAGAGGAGAGGAGAGGAGAGGATTAAGACCAACAATAAATGGACAAAGAATTAAAGAAGAAAACTCTTAAAAGCCAAGAAAATAGATTCTCTCTCGTCTAATTTCCGATAAATTGTCCATAATAATAAGATCTCATCAAAGAGTCAAGTATGGCCAAGTCAAGTATGGTTCTCAGTTTCTAGGCATGATTGATGTCCGCACTCGTCTTTCTAGTAAATTTATTTACATTATTATTCTATACGCCCCCTCTCCTACTATCTGCTCTCTATTGCCCTCCGAAACGTAAATTGTAAAAGTATGTATGCCGTAGTAAGTAGTAAAAAAGATACGAATCATTAAATATATTCGGAATTTTTGATAACGATGCAAAGTATTTCGAAAAGCGATTTACTTCCTTAGTTTGTCGTTGTTGTCGTTCCGCACATTATAGGCCAACAACACACTACGTACAATATACACGGTGGTAGTTGGAAGTTTTTTTTCTTTTATTCCTAGGACGAATTAACACCGAAATATTCAATGGTTTTAAAGCTTCCTCTAAGCCGATGTTGCACTGTTCGAGTGCTTGAAGGTTTTCAAATCTCTTTATCCTTTGTTTTCCAAACTGCTATTGGAGTTTGGAAATTGTTAAAATAATTTCGAAATCTCTTTAAAAAAGAAACAGAATTGGCGAGTTTCTATCTATTATTTAAGAGCTGAATAAAGATAGGAGCTGTGTTATATATTAATTTGCCCCTCACCTAAATTCTCTCCCTAAGCGGACTAAACTTTGATACGAGCTTTACCGTGTAGGATGCACAACTCGGCTTTCAGCAACCCTTCAGTTATTTAGTGGACAAAGAGAGGCTGCAAGTGAAGTATTGTAATAGCATATGACAATTGGAAAAGTGAAACGCATGTCAAGTAATGCAAACAATGCAATTTTTTCCAAATCGTTGTTATTTAATTAAAATAACCTGGATGTCGTTTTCATCCTTCATTCAAACATAAATTGAGCCCAAGTTGTCTTTACACTTTCAAATTTTCGATTTTGCTCCAATTTTTATTGTGCGATTTCCTAGCTAATGATTTCCTAGCTCATGTAAAATAATTCATTCCTAAGCGATGCGTCGAGTATATTGAAAGATTAGAGTCGATTATTGCAATTTAATATAATTTACATTTAACATTTAACAAAAAAAAAATAAATAAATAAATAAAAAAAATAAATAAAAATAAAAATAAAAAAAAAATCTATATGTTTGCATTCCATTAGCTATGAACGTACGTCACACCGAAATTAATTAACTAAAACTCACAAGAACAAGAAACTTGCTTATAACCTTGCAACTCGAACTCAAACCAGGCAACTGGTGCGGCAACGAGTTGACAATGTTTTCTCGTGTTATACAGTTTTTGTTTTTTTTTTTTCTCTTTTCGTTTTTGGCAAAATGGAACATAAACGAATGGAACTGAAGCGCTCCATCTTATTCATATTAAATTTTTACCTTTGGATAAATGCCAAATGCATCTATGCATCAATTATGTTAAACGCAATGAACAATTTACTTACGCCATATGTGCAAAAGAGATCGCTGCCTTACCTTGACACAATTGTTTTGAAACGGAAAAAAAAAAGTGAAGCAATCAAATTGGGAAACAATTTGTCTTTAAAATATTCATTAAGCAAACATTTACACGATGCCGTTATGATTTTGATTTAGAAATTATTATAATTTAAATTTGATTATCTTCTATCGTCTCTCTTCTCTTAACAGGCTCCATCTGTGGAGGTCTATGCTGCACAAATGCAACAGAAATTGAATTGAGGAAAAAAGCTACAATCGAATTCGAGCGTCTATTGCATCATCACACAAAAAGCTTACGTGGTATCTTGGAATCAACAGCCAATTGGTTTCAATGTAAGTTTGAATAAAAATTTTTTGAAAAAGTAAAATTTCATTATTAAACATTTGTACTCACTTAACACTGGAAACATATGGATATCGAGCAACTCGATCGGCTGTGTTCCTCCTACATATGTACTTAAAATTTCTAATCATACGGGTTCAACCATTAGCTGAAACTTATTTCACCTGGGATTTTATATTCACTCTTACAGTTCACGCAGTCGTGGGGATACGTTAAGTAGCTTTAACTTCATGATGATAATAAACATACACACATTCATTAATGACTGTGAAGATGAATTCAAATTTAATTTGCGAAAACATGTACCCACTACCTTACCAATGCTCTGTAAAGGATTCCATTTAGTGGCGCCGAAATCTTAAGTTTGACCATTTTCACAGGATCGTTTATGCTAAGGCACCAAATTGCAAAAACTCGAAAATAATATTTCCGAGAGTTCAGAGGGTTGCGCACATTGGCAGCTCGTTTGAATGATATTTCCATGCAGACTGCCATAATGTGTGCCAGAATGCGATATTTTCTAAGCCGATAACGCGTTCCAAGTTCTTAGCAGGTCGTCTTGCTGATCGCACCATATGCACAGCAAAACTTTATGGCCATGAGTATTCCGCTTCGCTGCCAAGGGTTTTTTGTCTCTGAGGTTAAGTTGGCAACACCGGAGCCATTCAAGCGAGCAATTTTTAATCTAACAAGTCCTGCAGTCCTGTAGTCGGCAGTATTTGAATGAAAAAATTCCAATTTCGACCAAAGAAACGCAATCGCTTCTTATTCAACATTGTTTAGATTAACTTATCGAATGCGACATTTGGAGTCGATTGCTTCACTTTTGCGGCCAGCAAACATACACAGACGGACAGTCACGCAAACGGACATAATTAAACCGATTTAGAATTTGATGTGGATCAAGAATATATATACTTTATAGGGTCTCTGATGCTTGCTATTGGGCGTTGCAAACATTTTGATAACATGAATATGCCACTCATTCCTCGATGATAGGTATATAAATATATGAGGAAGCAACCACGCATAAAATAAGCACAAAACTAAAAAAGCTGAGTTATTATTGCCAGTAAACCTCATGCAAAATTGTAGCACAAACACTAAAAGAACGCAACGCCCAAATCGAGTTGCAATAACTTTCAGAAACAATGCGTAACTTCAGATTTGGATACATTTTGAAAAATTTTGGAACCTATCAAAAAAAGTAAACTTCATTTATTCATTATTATCACCCGCGAAAATCGCCACAAAAATATGCCCTTCGCATGTAGATAAGACAGTAAATGAATTACAAAAAGTTTGAACGAAGTGGTCCAAATACAGTTTTTTGATATGTTTTAAAGGACGCTAGAATCTATCGGAAAGGCCTAATTTCATTGCTATGTCCAGGATTTCTCATCCTTATATATAATCTTAAATACATATGTAAAACACTAAATTAGTAAAATCAGGGGTAGGGGTAAAGGTAGGGGTAGATCCCGTCCGCTTTTCTCCATGCTTTTTTTTTGCATAATTTTCAGATATTTTAAGGAGCTCTTTAATGTCGAAAAAAAGGTAGATGTGTGTGTGTGTCTTCACCTAAGGTAATATTATTCTGTAAACAGTCGATCATTCTATTAAATCTTTCCTTGAACTTCTCTAAGATCTTATCAAAATTTCTTGCGGTAAAACATAATTTTTTTGATTAGATTGTTTCTTTAGATTCCCACACAATGAATTTGGTAACGGATTTTTGCGATTTCCTTTAAAGCATATCAGAAAACTCCATTTGAATAGATTTGTGAAAATTTTTTGTAACACACTTTGTTTTCGCCAACAGTATGCATACGCCACGGGGTAAATGGTAACAATAAACTTATTTTTTAATTTTTTTTGTAACACCAAGTACGATTTATTTTTTTACTTGTGTTTGTATTTTCTACTTTCGTCTAGTGTTTCTAATTATTTTGTTATTCTTTCTCAGTATCGTTCAATTACCAATTAGCTTAGCAGAGGCGCGTATCAAGTGTGAGGAGCGCCCATCTCTTAGCAAAGACAAAAATCTAGGCAACGTACAGTGGGCTAACTTCAAGCCAGTAAAAAATTATCAAAAAAAAACTCTTTCAAAGAAGCAATGAGTGAAAAGTTTATGAATTTATAAAAAAAAAAAGCGTTTAATTGAATAGAAAATAATTTTTGATTATTCTCTTTTTACTACGCCTCGAGTGGAGTGAATGTGAATAAGTCAGTCGATTCACTTATGCTAAGAACTAATTTATGATAAAAATCAGAAGGAAGGAAAATTGAAGAAAAAAGTGAAAATGAAAAAGAAAAGGAAAAGGAAAAATAAACAAACATGAAACACTCAAGTCACGTTTTATAGATTGAGATTTTTTATTATAACTTTGTTAGTGTTGAGCAGTTAGTTGTCAATGTTTTTTAAAAACATTGCCCTATAAACAAATACGCAAACAAACACAGAACGAATGCTTGGCTTAAACCGAATTTTTTAATACCCACTTGTAGCAGGCGCTAAGGAAAAGAATATGCTTTATAACCTAACATATAATTATTGCGCGATTATTTTACGATGTTATAGTACATTGCTATGCACATTGCAAGATAAGGCAAAGATACCATTTTTTAGTACCAACTCCTAAATACGCTGAAGGTGTTTGTTAATCAAGTATGCATGTATACATGTATCGGAGTTATCGGAGTTCGGTTCGGAAGCCAGTATAGAGTACTACGCGTTGTAATCGCTTAACAAATCTAATGCGCCCTTATGATGGATACCAAAAGGGATTATTCATAATGCAAATATACGCCTCCACTGCTAAATATGTAAAAATTATTTTAATATTCATTTAATTCTGTAAAAGAGTACGACTAACGATATGCACAGCCACGAATAAATAAACAGCACAAATTTAAATGGAAATTTTAATAAAATATTTATCGAGCACTACTTCAAGGAAAATATTAAAAATTAATTTTCCATATCGAAGACGCTATGTTTGTCCGAAGTTTGTTGAAGAGCTGCAGAGGTCGAGCAATGACGCAAACTCGAGTACATTGCATCCAATGTTGATTTAGTAATAAAAAAATGAAAAACATTTATTTTTAATTTTTATTACAGTTTACTTAAAATTAATTATATGCTATTTCTATGGCGAGAGAGTTTGAATACTTTTTTTTTTTTTTTTTTTTTTAATTATTCATTTTTCAATCTTTTGCATGTTTTTCAATTTATATCGTAAAAGAGAAGCTAATTTTATATATATATATATATATATATATATATGTGTGTGTGTGTGTCTTTGTGTTTATTCTCAGGCTAAATCGTATGCTATTTATATGTCCATGGCTGTATATGTTTATACGAAAGACAGAAGTCAGCGAAATAGGGTATAAAAATTTTATATGTTTACATGTACGTATGTGCTTACACACGTACGCGTTTCAATTTTCATGTACGCATTTACTTTTACTTTGACTTTGTGAGTGTATCGTGTTAGTAATCGTTGTGTTAAACATGAAAATTAATACATTTAGAGGAAAGTTTTTATATAGAATTTTAATAACATCACCATCATCACCGTCATCATCGTCATCATCATCATCATCATCAGTAAGTCATTCAATCAGCACTAATACATGATTACTAACCTCGTGTGTGCACGTCTTATACAATCAAACAATAAATATGACGATATGCAAATATTTATTTAAGAGAATACAACACGTCTCATGCACATATAAATAAATAAATATAATAAATATGTTTACATGTTTACTTGTTTATTTTCTAGAATATAATGAGAGGTCTTACGGATGAATTTATTAATAAAACGAGAGAGAGCGATTGTGGAACAACGCAGCTAACTTATCAAGCGAATCAAACCGATTTCATTCAAAATCATTGCAACTTAGGCTTTTACGTTTATTAAATCCTATCAGAGTAAACTGCTGCTTATCCGCTAATCCCTTTAATAAATTGAATCCTGATGGGGAAACTGTAGTTGGCAATGAATTTCGATAATTGCAAATGAATGTGAAATGAATCTGTCAGTTAGTCTGACCATCTTTTATTTGCAAACGATAGGAGGGAATGAATAAAAAAAATTTTGCTTCGAAACAACCTTAAGAATGAAATTACACTCACTTTTGTGATTACCTTTCCATTGATATGACAAACATTAGTTCGCGAAACATAAAATAATTGCATCCTACGCCGCTAATAGTTGCAACGATTTCAAGAAGACATACCTATCATTATTATTATACTGACTAATTCAGAATCATTTGTTAAATCAATTTACGCTTGTGTGTCCGTCTATCCGTCCACCCGTTCATTTATGCCTCTAACATCCGTCAACATAGTTTTGTCTTCGCCTTGGAGATGACACGTTTTAAATGCATGTTTCGACAAAATTTGCTGGTTTGGAGCGTTTGACGCGTTTGAAGTCTATTCAAAATGAATTGCATAATGACTTGTTTTGAAAAAGTCATTATATGAAAAAACATTTCTCGACAAAAATTGCTGAGTAACAGTATTTGGTCATATCAAACAATTTATGAATATTTTAAACCGATTTTTGGCCAATCTTTTGAACTCCGTCCATCTTTTCCTTTCCGTTTTTACGAAAAATAAGCCCTCTGCGCGAAGGAAGGTATAATTTTTACAATTTTATGATGGAAATTGGTCCACAAGAGTAATTTAAGTAACTTGTTTTCTCCAATTTGGATCATGTAGATCTATTTTTTGCTCCTCACCACATATCGGGGTTGCCATGAAAAGTAAGCAAAGAACGGAAATAGATGAAGAATAACAAGATCTCTTCAAAGATCGCATTATTCTTAATTTTCTTTTGTTACATTTATTAGGCACCAACAGAATAAGTTCACAGTAATTCCGGACCTTCTTCCATGCAAGCACTCCCATAAAAAGTACAATCTTTGATATTTTATCAGAAAAATTAAGACAAAATTGTGTTAGGCGAACTGGTGTAGGGTATCTACGGGCAGCCTTGTCTGACTACAAATTTTGCACTTGTTTTCCTAATCATTAGAAACTTTTTGTTCGTAGATTTCCTCAGTGAAATGTCGAATTTTAATTCCAATATACTTGCTATAGTTGACATTGCTTACGCCCAATGTGTCCGCGCAAGATGTTCTGTTATTTAAACTGAAATGAAATGGTATTAGTAGTGATTTTCATTCTGGTCTTCATGTAAACTAACTAAAAAGTCGTAATAAAAAAGTCATTTATCTCATCAAGCATCTCATGGTTTCTTCAAATAGACTAAGGGGTTTAAATTCTTCTGACTAGGAATTTCATTTTTTTTTTTGCTTGTTCAAAGCTAACGAACCTTGCAAACGGACTTCTTCCAGCTTAGATGGGAAAAACAAGGTATCATTTGACGATAGCTATCCGAAAGTAACTAAACATAGCCCTCATCACGAACTTGTTTTTCCAGCACACTATTGAGGAAAGGCTACCAGATAAGAAAGCATTTTCTACGTTGACGAACGTTCACATCTTATCCTAGAACTTATGACGGCAAAGTTTGAAACGAATCTTCTGACGGATTTGATGTAAAATTTCAAGCGCGAAGTGAAACTCGATGGCTGTAAATTCAAATTGAAGGAAGGAAAAAAAACCACGAGTGAACTTTTATTTTCTGAATATGAATTTATCGAGTGGAACACTACAATTGCCAAACTCACGACCGCTGAACTATTTGCTTCTCACATTCCCCCACGCGAGATGACTGAAGATCGTTGTTCTTGTTCGGTCGGTCGATTTAATACGGATCGAAAACTATCTTGCCTTGCCTGGCCTTCTATGTATTTCTCCCTTTCGCTCTCTCTCTCGATCTCTCTCGATCTCGCTCTATGCTTCTTTTTTTTTTTTTCTTTTCTTGCTTGCTTTCATTATGTCTTTCAAAGACATTTACTCCCTTTTTATGTTATATATGTATATATATATGTATGCGTGCATGTATCTGTCTGCTGATGTTACACTTGTCCTTAATTAAATGCCCAAGTGTGTAAATTTCATTGCTTCCCTTGTTATGTAGTAGATGTTATCGTGAGGGTACTGCTGTCATTCCGGTATATCTATTTTGTACATATATATATATGTGTTATGTATGTGATTTTACCTTCAATGGCAAAAAGAAACAGCAACAATATCAAAAATATTAAATAAAAGTCAAAGTACAGTGTCGACATGTTCTTGTGGCTTTCGTTTAAAACTATCTCCGCACACATGAAACCGTAGTCCTTGTACACTTACTGTATTCATTCTTTGTAATGCGTTGCGGCTTTAATGAAAGTAAGATAAATTATTTGTGCCTCTACATATGCATGTTCGTATATGTTCGCATGCACAGCCATGGACAAGCGTATGACACTAACATTACCATGAGAACGAGGAATTGCTTGATCATGCAAAATGGCTCAAAATTTTATAGATGAAAAAATTTCAAAATTATCTCAAATAATAGTTCAAAATGAACCGGTTTCGCTTTATTACTCTACCCTCTGCAACAAAATACCTGACATGCTTCTTTGACTTGATTTGTTTGTAAAATTTATCGGTTTTGTCGTTTAATCAAATCTTGCATTGTTTGTTATTCATGAGCAATTTTCAGAATATTGTTTGGCGACATTAAAGGCGATACAACGAGCAAAACAAAGTCCTCCTATTTCCTGTATAGCAATAGTAGACGATATGCTGTCAGTTCATCAAGGAATCAAGGAGAGTCAATCCGTTGTTTACTTGAAAATCTTTTAGTATAATTTCGAGATTATTTTGTGCTATCCAAACGACCATGGCTGTGCCTTTGATATTCTGATTAGAATATTTCTCAAATTGATTCGGAACTTCTCGATTTGTTTTTAATGATAATATTTCGTATGTGCACGCACAAGACCACCTCTGATATCTTCTTGCATCGTAAATCTGAAAGCAAATTACAAATGAAAGCCTGCACAAGTTGATTGAGGCCTTAGTTCGATTAGGTCTTTAAGAGATTAACAAATCTTTATCACTTTTACTTGGAATTATCGTCCGCTCATTCATCTGCCCATGGCTGTATATGCATGCATCCATATGTATGCATATGTATGTATGTATGTATGCATATATGTATGCCTATTATTATTTACATGCAAGTATGTGTTTTTACACTTGTTAATATTTACAAGTTATTGCACAAAAATTAACAGCCACACTTGCAACAATCAGAAAGTTTACAAAAGTTGATAGAAATTGCTTTTAGTGAATTTAATTATCTAATACACACACACAATGCTATACGTACATCCGTTTCTACACTTTGTGCACACACAACTACTTGCACATACTTCACATACAATCTTCGCAACATCAAGAGTCGCAATAACTTAAAATTCACGTTTTGATTACAAACTTTTAGAGAAATTAGTTTCCTATCACACCACACATTTTATGCGTACACACAGCGACCTTGTCGCTGTGTTTTATTTGACATCAATTAGAGAATGGTGCGACTTCTTAATAAGTATTTTCAATATTTTTATGAAAATTTTTGCAAGATTTTTGTTAAAAAATAAAATCTATTAAGCAAAACTTACTACAATCACCGGAAGCTTGTACTGCTCATACGCTTAAGTCACCTCCTCCTTAATAGAAAGGAACTCACAACAGGGAAATATTTTTGTCAATAACTCATGACTTGTGCTAGAAAAGGATCTAAAGTGCAAATGAAACATTTATCGGGGGGAAACATATATCGGCTTGAATGAAGGCCGAGAAGACGTCAGAAACGTCATTTTAGACTTTCCTTGCATTACTTGAGAGTGTCGTATATAAAGTAGAAGAATGCAAATAAATGCCTTTGTCAAGGCATGCACATGTATACCATGTTTACATGTTTAAGTTTTAATGCGGCAGATATATCGTTGGAGAATAATTAAATCTTTTATTTTATTTATTTTTTTAATTATTCTTGAAAAATTAAAAGAGAGAAGTATTTTATTTAACGCAGGCGGTTGGTTTACTTTACTTTTCATTTTTAATAAGGAACAAAAGTAAATAATGCAAATAAAAAATTTTGTTGTTTGAGAATCTGTTATATGTACGAGTGGGTCTATGGAGAAACATAACAATTATACTTTTCATTTTTTGCTTATGCTATTGCCACCCATGCATACACGCACGCTCAACCAAAAGGTGAGTTCATGTAAACTTTCGCATCACAACATATAACATATGTTTATATATATATATGAGACTATTTGTCCCACATTCACTCTATTGTTATTACATTCATGTATATATATATATATATATATATATACCTACGTTATTAATGTATATACGGTAAAGTTAAAAACAAAAGGTACAACATAAATAATAAAATTACATTAAAGAGAGAGTTCTGCAGTTACCAACAACGACCAACATATACTTTTCATATCTTTTTAAATTATTTATATACACACATACAGTCAAGGACGCATAAATCGCGTAACTTCGCAATGCACTTTGCGTTTTTCATATGTCCGCCATCAACCGACCGACCGACCGACCGACCGACCGACCGACCAACCGACGTCTATAAGACCGGCGTCACATATGCATATGACAGTTTAAGAGACCGTGCAATTTAGCGCTTTTAGCACATACACGCAAAATCGATTCCATTCGATGTCATATAATTGCGAAAAAAACTCTTGTGCTTGTGATTGGTGTGTTTCTCCCCGCTGAGACCCGCGTAACGAATGGGTTAATGTCCTTTAACCTACAAATGTAAAATAGAAGTAAACTATTAAAAAAACTCTTCTCACACATCTTTATGTTTATTTTCACGGTGAAGTGGACGCTGTTTAAGCACCCGTGGCTGTATCTTGATCATGTGTACGTTTTTCCAAATAAAAGCTACCGCTTCACCAGTCACTGTTATCAGGTGTGGACACTAAGCCTGAATGGCTTGTTCACGAGAAACAAAAACCTGCTTATTTCAAGAGAATAATAAAAAATATATTTTTTTTTTTGTTTTTTTTATAACTATTGTCTAGCGGTAGTTACCGTTATAACAATCGAAGAACTACACGGGATAATGAAATGATGCTGTCGTAACAAACAATCGAAGCTCGAATGTTTAATGAAAACGAGAGGAAGAGTAGTGCGTTAACACTAGCGTAGTAAGGATAGTAACGCTCCGTGGGCGAATTTCGCCATAAGCAGCTAATTGCCATCGTACGGGGAAATCATGATATCATACGCATATTACACTGCACGAGCATCTAGGAGAGAAAGTAACACTAATTAACTTCAGTAAATCGGTTGAAATTAATTCTGAATCTGAATGTAAGGCATAATTTAGTTTTGCTTCGTAAAGCTAAGCTCGTCAAAGGTGCGATGAGCTGCATAAATTTTGAAACATTGTTCTCCACATTTTCACTCAATGCGTGCATGTCCCTCGACTATTGTTTAATATCTTCAATGTGCATATAATTTAGGCCCATAACCCATGCATTTGAGCTACGACTTCCAAAAAGCGAGGACAAAAACGATCCCCAACATTTGCTCCGCCCACTCATTTTATTTAGAAATGTAATGCATTTTAGAGTTCAAATTAGTTTTTTTTTTTTCATATATACGTATGTAAAATGTTTCAATATATTTATTAAAATTAATTTAAGCCACAATCAACTCTACACTTAGACTATAAGCAAAATTTAAAAATTTCTTTAAAGACAACTTTAAATGAAAGAATCGAATGATTTAACCCAGTGGTTTCCAACCTGTGTGGCGCGATACTGTTGCAAGCAGGGCATGTAGCTATTTCCAAAATATCATTTTCAAATACAAACCAAAAAAGTCAAATAGATGTCAAAAAAATGATTCAGACAGTATACGTTATCCACAATCCTCGCCGCGGATTTTTGGTGTACAAATGCTAAACCATCCAATTCATACTCTTCTTCGAATCGAAATATCTCGCTTTCGCGTTTGGAGCCGAGTACCGGTGGGGCGTGGAATCAAAAGATAAGCACTTGCAACATCCCGGTTATTCTCGTGCTTACTCGCGCCAAACTTCAGTGAACAGAAGCATCTGATTGTTTCGGTTTTCTCTCAGTTGCTATTTGATGTGGATGTGAGTTTGTCTATAAGTGACTAAATCGGTGCGAAAATAAGCATATATAATATAATATAAGTGAGTGAAGTGAAGTGAATTGGTGCTGAAATAATATAGTTTCAGTGGACTTGAAATTTGATTTTTAGATAAATTAACGGGACGCAACAATTTGTTTTTTAAAGGGGGGCGCATTAATTTTTCTTTTAAAAAAGGGAGCGCCAATACAAAAAGGTTGGAAACCACTGATTTAACCTATAAAATGGGGAAAAAAATTTATAATTGCGTTCTGTAATCTTTTTAAAGACTTTCAGGGACAGTAACAGTAACAGATTAAAAAGACTGCACAGTAACAGATGAAAAAAAAGGCTGTAACAGATTACAAAAAGCGTTCTTTTTTTTTGGTGAAGCATATTATCTAAGAGAAACATAAATTATTTATGGAAAATGATAAAATCTGGCAACATTCGAACGTTTTGATCGACGAGTGTTGAAGTGAAAAAGTTCATCTCTTGACCAACAAAATGCAATCTTCTATTAATAAATAAGCGAAAGCATTACATTGGGCCACAGATCACCATTGAGAACCTTACCTCAGTTCGCTTAATACACTCATTAATGTGTCGGCTTTTCAAAGTCAAGCGCTATATGAGAAATGGTCGAAAAAAAGGTCCCATTCGAACCAATTTCAATAGTTTTCGTTCTTGGGTCAAAACACATCGGTGTGCCAAATTTCATTAAAATGTCGCAAAAATTGCGGCCTGTAAGTTGGACATAAAAACACAAGACGACAAACGGACACAGAAGCTTAACTTGATAAAGTGTCGGATAAAGTCGATCGGTATAACAAAAAGTAGTCCTTCACGGTGTTGTATAAATCCGCACAAAACTTAATCTATCCTTTTTACCACAAGTGGTGCACTTACTCAAAAATTCTTCACTTGACAATTGTAAGGTGATAAAACTACCCGGCCATGTTTAAGTATTTTTGTTCATTCATTCATTCATTCAACTCTTGACTGCAGCCTATTCTGCAAATGTTAAGGACAGAATCGCACATTTCGCACTATTGCATATGTAACGAAGCGACAGATAAAACGACAAGAGAATGCCGATATGCTATAGCCGAATTCATAACTAATGAACTCTAAAAGCTTGATTCCATACAGAAACATCGAAAGCCGCTCTCAAACCACTCTCAACCTTGCATCTGCTGCACGCTCGTCGTAATGAATTATTGGTTTTATTTAAAGTACTTCCCAAACATATCTATTGGAGTATAAGGGGAGTTCGAAGTCAACAAGATTTCTTTGTCTTTGATCCTCTTGGCCCTCGGCCTGGCCTACCACGAAACTCCATAGAAAAAATTTCTTTCACATAATAAACTCTTTTCCCCCCTATTGTAGAACGTTCAGAGCAGCTGTTACGCGAATAGAAAATAATTTCTGAAAAATTTACTTCGGCCTTGTTCTTTGAATGTGATTTTCGCATATTGTAGATTTGTTTTTTGATGGAATTGCATATTATGCAGGAACTAGTTTTTCTTGCATTTTTCTTCTTAATCGTGATCGTTGACATTATCATTACCATCATCGTCTGCCATAAATGCAGATAATTAAAAGAATTTTAACAACTTTTTACAAACAGCTTTTTATGCCCGTCGCAACATCACTAACACTATACTTATTTTGTCACTTGTTGGCGTGGCAATCAGAAATGCCCTCCAAAAGGAACATGATACGGGGACAAGTGTGAGCTTCTAAAACGATATAATTGAATTAATCCGTTTGCTTATGGACAATTGCTATATAAAAAAGCTTCAATAGACGAGCCTTACAGCATTTGCAGGAACGAAGGAAACCTTACCAAACTTAACAGATTTCGTCTTAGGCTGTAGTAGTGCTATTGTATGGTATTGTGAATGCGTTTCTTTTTCTTTTTGTTTACGGACGTATGGACTGATCAGTGGAGTCAATATTTGCTAAAGTTTCTCAAAACTCTTCATATGTGCTCCCACCAGCGACAATAGACGCATGGACAAATGGTCAGGGCGGATATTGCTAAGCCGTTCACTATTCTAGAATTCATGTATTTTATGGATTGTTGGCTTCGTTAGCGTTATTAGTGGGTGCAAAAAGAAACGTTAACAATCTTATGCTTTATTCCACATCTATGTTAGCGATTGCCCTTAAGGAATCGAAAAAGTCAAATGTCCGGCATTAACGATTCGGTTCACGCCGCTTATAAGATTCTGCTGATTGCGAATCCACAAAGAACAAACAGGTGAGAGACGCAGAGAGGCTACATCTGCTTGTATGTTGCTTTATTGATTTGTTTCGACCCACTTGAGTACATAGACAGATATATGCACACAGGCGCATATGCATAATATTTATACTATGTATAGTTAAGTGTGTGTGTGTGTGTGTGCGTGTGTGTGTGCGTGCGTGTGTGTGAGTTAAGCAGCAAAGGCAGATGCTTGAAACTTGTTTGAGTTTTACTGCAACATTAGCAAGAGTAACAAGCAACAAAAACAAGAATGTTAATAACTAAAATGATAAAAAAAAAAATAATTAATTTTAAATGACATTTAATGCATTTATCCTTAAACCATAATCACATCGAAACTTGTTGTAAATTAAAAGAATTGTAATTGTTTGTTAAGAATGTGCAAACAAGAAATGCCTTTGAGACGACACAATACAAAAAAAACTGCGTTAAATTTAATTGTTCTCACTTGCGGGGACCTACTTCGTTTATATTGAAATGAGAAGATAGACAGATAGACAGATAGATAGATAGATAGATAGATAGGTAGATAGGGTCTTTTCAAATATATATATCGATGATTAAGAAATTGAAGAAGAATTGCTCAAAATGACACCGAATGTAGATTGAAGAAAAGCTACAATTAATTTTTATATCATGAAAATGCAAAGAAATATAAACATTTGATCCCGCTCCACACACGCAATTGTCATTCGGACAATATTTTCGGAAAGTTCTTGTATCAAGAACTCAATAAATTTTCACATTCTCCAATTACGTTAATGCCTTGTAAGCCTTTCGTACCAAATGTCTCTTGTCTTACAATTTCGTGTTCATCTTGCGTGAGGGGTTTAAACCAATCGAAAGAATGCACCGACAAAGTTCTCCATGCTTTAAGTCAAGCTCTCTAATCACCTGCGAGCAACTGCATTATCGCTCACTTGAAGCTCGTTTTATGTGCTCTCCGAAAATTTTCACATATTTTTTCTTCTGTCAACCAGAATATTTTTTGTTGCAGGAATTTTTTGCCACTTACTTCTACTTATAGCCACCTATAGTCACATACAAACGCAACCAAGCCATTGCCAAGCACGGTATATGTAACCAATAGTTTTATTTATTTTCCCTATTTTTGATGAGATATAACGTAAAATAACGGGAGAGAAAGAGAGAGAGGAAGCTGTGATCGCAACGTAAAGACAAGAGAAATCATAGCCGGGGGTGAGCATCAGCAAATGTGGTGAGGAATCGAGAAATACGATATGTTTTCATTATTTTTGCCGAGATAGACTGCAAGACAGAAAGAAGCAGAGAGACAGAGAGAGAGAAAGAGAGAGAGCAATGTAAAGCGGCTCGAAATAACGTCCGTTCTTGAGCACTACCAAACATAGTGAGGGAACGAATAATATATGTTTTCATTATTTGTGGCGCGATAGACTCTAAGGGAGAACGAGACAAAGAGGGGGAGAATGCGTTGTAATAGTATTGTGGAGAGGTTCGAATTACGCGAAAACGAGTAATGTGATATATTGTCGTTGATTTTGGCTGGATAGGCTCTAAGGCTCTAAGGGAAAAAAAGAAAGAGAGAGCTGTGATAAGACAACGTAAAGAAGCTCGAAATAATTTGCGTTCCTGAGCATTAGCAAACATAGTGAGGAGACGAGTCATGTAAAATGTTTTCATTATTTTTGGCGAGATAGACTCTAAGGGAAAAAGAGGAAGAGGGAGAAATATGATAGCATCCAAATCCCATCATTACAAATAGGATACAGCGAATGGTTTAATTCGTTGCCACCACTTTTCAAGAAGAACAATGTGAGATATAGCGGCACAAAAAAATGTGTGAAACAGGCATAGTCTTCTAATATACGAATAATACCTTATTAACATAAATTTGAGAAAAAAAGTCGCCATCGTTTTATTGTGCATATCTGCTATTCACATAATCAAATGAAAAATAATTGAAGAGAATTTTCACAAAGAGAAATTTAAAAAGGAATTTGCTATAGAAGCCCATTTCAGGTAGAAATGATTCTTTAATCTTTAATTTTATTTTGTACTCTAATTAAATAGCACACGTCTTGGAATTGGCTCAGCAATCGGAAAACAGAACATTAAATGTGTTCTCGCAAGTCTACTGGCGTATGGAGCCATTATCGCGCAAATTAATCATTCAACTATATTCGGAGATTATAAGGTAAAGTCAATCATAATTGGACATATGTACAGAAATTTCATCGTTAAAATGATTAAAATCATTAAAAGTAGTAAACACGAGCAGACACCGACATGCGCTTTATTTATAAAATTTAATGAAAAATTATTAATTTTCAACATTTGCAGTCATTTAAAGGCGACCGAGCCAGTTAACTTATATTCTCTAGAAGATGTAATACACAAATTTTTTGTTCACCTCTTCCCGGTTGCCTATCATCAAGCAGTCCACTTAAGCAAAAATAATTACGGTGAATTACACGAGGATTATATAAATTGTTTGAAGCATACATTCGATGATTTGCTACCATTCGGGCAAATACCCAAAGAACTGGCGCGGAACTTAATGCAGAGCGTACAGACGGCACGAATTTTTATGCAAGCCTTACATCAAAGTGCCGAAGTGCTGAGCGAAACTGATGAATTGTATGCATCACATTTAAGCGCCAGCTGTCAAAAGCACTTACTGAAAATGAGTTACTGCCCCAGTTGTACTGGTTTGCCCAAAGCTCATATAAAACCGTGCTACAGTTATTGCATGAATGTGCTAAGGTAAGTACGGTATCTCAACCGTACGTCGATAACGAACGAAAAAAAAACAAAATGAAAAAATAAAAATATCCAAAAAAACAGGCAATTATTTCACTTCGCTTGTTATTCATCCTTTTTCATACATCATTGTAATTCTTCTTTTCTCCTTTTCAGAGGTTGTTCTGCTCAGTACGCCGGCGTATTAGACAGCCCTTGGTCGAATGTTGTCGATGCCATCGATAATTTGGTTACAACACATATACGTTCTGATGCGGGTATTGTAACGATCATTAAGCAATTGGACAGCAAACTATCCGAAGCAATAATGCTAGCCATGGAGCACGGTCCTGATTTAGAAAATAAGGTAAAACACTTCCTTTGCTTAAATTAGTACTCGAACAAATTGAAAGCTATTTTCCCCATAACTAGGAGATAATCCAAAATTAATTTACTTTACATACGACATCTACTATGCCTTAAGAAGCCTCATATTAAAAGTTAAAAAAAAAAAACAAGCAAAAAAAGTTAATGAAAAACAAAGTAAAACTTCTTAACAAATTTTTCAAGGACCTCGCGAAAACTTCGTAAGAAAATCCAGCCAGTGAAAAGTAAATAATAATGAAGAAAATAGAAGAAGAAAAAGTAGACTTGTACACACTTACGAATTTAAATTTATATATCAAACTATTATTTTCAAATAATTTTCATCGTAAAATATTCAAACGTAGACCTTGCTGCCATATGACGATTTCACATTTGTAACGATATTCATATGGGAAGGGACTCGAAAAACAATCCCATTCTAGTCAAATTTCTCACATATCTTTAGTATGCCAAGATACTATTTTTCGTTGCTTTTCAGTGAGAATGATAGGTAATTGTAGATCTTTTCCATATAACAACTTTTCCAAATTAAAATAGAGGAATCGACGCAATCCATTCTCAAGTGCGACCGTTCTTAACTGAAAGTATGCTGTTGTGCCAAATTTGATAAAACCATTGCAAAAATTGTTATCTATAGGTCATACATAATATTACGTAACTGGACAGATGGACAGACGGGCAAATTGGCATAATTGATTCATAGTATGGTTCTTATTTGAAAGGTGTAATAGAAGAAAAGTTTATTGCAAGTTTTTATAGGTATCGTATAAATCCACGCTTACTTAACCTACGCCAATCACAAATGATGTAAGCCATAAAAAGCATCCTAAAGATTCCCCATTCCATTCCCCATAAGATCGAATGTACGGTCTTTGCCGAGTTCTGAACTAAACACAAGAGTGTAAAAGAACGGCCGAGATAGACTTCGCGTAATGTCACATCAGTACCTACTACTACCTTCTGCTCTAAGTATTTCCATACCTTGCAAACACTTTGGCCATCTAATATACCTCGGCCGACAATCAGGGTACATTTCGTGTTAGACCTCACTTCCACTTCATATACGATAATTTATTAAATTCTGTCTGTAAGGCGAGCACAGCATTTTGCATAAGCATTAACTAAGCGTTAGTAAGAAAACAATTGTTTTGCCGGGCATTACTAAAATTGGAGCAACCAGCAATCGCGAAATCTCAGAAATCTCTCTCCTCTTTCTCGTAATTTGATCCTCTAGGAAATCTTCTCACAGAGGAAATAATTTTTTCTTTTTTTTGTATTCCGACAATTTCAGGTGAAGAAAACGTGCGGTACTCCTAAACTTTTGCCGTCGCTAACGATGAACAGTGAGGGCAAACCGTTGACCCAGCATAGCGTGAAATGGGCATCGCCAGCAGATTCAGAGATTTTACGTTTCCTCTCAACGATCGACAAATCCAAAGAATTTTATTCCAATATAGTCAACAAGTAAGCAAAACCAATGCGTTTATATTTTTTTATTCGAATTTTGCAAAAAAAACTTCTCTCAAGTGAAAGTGATTTAGATTTCGAAAAACATTCAATTTTTGACTCGCACGATCTTATACTTATAACGACGGAGTTTCCGTATAATATCACGTATTAAACAATAATAAAGTGGCCCGAAAATGGCGCCTATAAAGAACACGCTGTTCAATAGAATGTCACGCAAGGGCATAGTGCAGTACTGTAAAGAAGGAAAATGCAAAAATATATTCAAAAAAATTAAAATTGAAATGAAATCGTGTTAAAGGAATGAATTACATACAGAGCAACTCTTGGGTACCAACAGATTACCCCGCAAAACATCGTGAACAACTTCTCTTGCCCATAATGCGAAACAAGTCAACATAATTTTGTCAAATTTGCTAACAGCTCGCAAACACCGATCTGCTTAACCGCAAGTTGAACGCAAACGCTAAAGGCCTAAATTAATTGATTTTCGAAATATATACGATTTTCAATTTTATTATTTTTTTCTCGACTGTTTTTTTTGTTTTTTAAACTGCAAAATAGTGACGTGTCGCTTGCTTTTAAAAAATTTGAAATATATTTAAATGAATATTTGTTTTAATATTTTCTTCTACTTTTTCTCTTTTCTTCATTTTTTTTTTTTTTTTTTGTCGGTTGGGACATGGAATAAAACGTACAGTGTTTGTGAAGATGAAGATATACAGAGAAACGATCACCATTGTTGGACCGGCGATAGAATAGGCGATTATACGCAACTGGTTATGACGACAGGTATTGATACGCAACGGTACAACCCCGAAGTGCCACTGGAACCTGATGCTCAACCCAACAAATTAAACGAATTAGTTGACAAATTACTAAAAATTAGAAAAAATATTGCAACAGCGGTAAGCCAAGAGTCGAACATTTAGTTCACATTTTATAATATTAGTAAAAGCATTACATTTATGATAACTGGAAAGAGATTCAAAAGCTTACAATAAATTTTTTCTTTTCCGAGATTTTAAAAGAAATTTTAGGGGTATACTCTGCCCTTGTGACCGGTCGCCAATCATAAGAGATAATAAAGTGTCTTTTTGCTCGTTAATTGGTTTTTGCACCCATTAGCGAAATTGAACTTCGGGATGCACTTAAGTATGTCCGTCTGTCCGTCTGCGCAGCTGTATAGTGAGGGTGGTAAACAATCTCGCGTTCGCAAAAATGAAGATATCGCTTACAAACTTGCAAAAGAATTGGAAAGCGATGCAAACTTTTCGAAGAACACACTCCAACGCCCACACGTCCATGTAACAAAAACTGTGAACACTAATGCTTTCCGTATTTTTTGCTTCTTACTCATAAAGTACAACACATAAATCAGCCACACCCATCCGATATTGTTTTCTGTTCCTTTCCTTTTTTTTGGGGTCACGGTGATGGGTATAAAACATTCGGTAACGATCGTATATAATTTTCTTATTTGTTTTCTTTGCCCTTCTACCTATTCTGGCATTCCGCAGAAATAGTCGCACTAGAACAATCATATTGGTTTTAAAGGAAGATCATTAAATCATGTAAACTACGAAAAGAAAAAGAAACGCCTTATGACTTGGGATGGCTCTAAAATGTTGCTCAACATACGACTACTAAACTAAGCTTTTCTGTCCATTCGTATGCTTTTTATTGTCAAACTAAATTTTATTGTCAGATAAAATACGCTATTATTTGCCCCCCTAATTAGCCCAGATAGCTCTGGCCAATCCACTTGAGAAACGCATCAAATATATTTTATATGAAGTCTCGTTCAAGAATCTTAGTTGCAGATTTGTAGCGTTATTAACGCAGAGCAGGGAACATTACTCAAATAGTTGTACGATCATCACACTTGAGATCACCACGATCTCTCACTCTCTCTCTTGCTCGCTCTCTCTCTTGCTCGCTCGCTCTCTTGGTTTTTCTAAATGCTGAAAATAATGAAAGTCGTAAAGACTGTGCCTGCATAGCTCGAGTGCACATTTTAGGTCATAAAATATATAAATTAACTGTAGGTTATATTCAAGAAAGGTCTTAACTAAGGTCACATCCTACTGGATAGCAGTACGAGTTCTCCATGTCGAAGCAATATCTTTAGGCTTTACGCCATATGATTTCGTCAAAGTGCACACAAGATTTCTGCTTTTGTTTATTAAATGCATCGAGCTATGTACCAAAGAAATGCCGAATGCAGCACTGACTGCGACTTATTTATGCTTAATTCGAAGTACGGTTCCTCTGAATCGTGATGGGTGAGGAGAAATGCTGATGAAAATGCTTTATAGTCCAGGCCATAGCCATCGTTTATTATTAACGGGTAGAACTGAATACCGCCTCCATTTGGAGGATCAGCTGAGCATTTATCACCGAAGCACTACCAGTCACAGGTGACCAGTCAGCTGATCATGAAATTCAAAACGACTATTAACAACGAACTCGGTTTTAGCAAACAATGGTACAAAACAATTTTATACATTTAATAATACTATGATGTGACTATGATGTGCTAACTACTTTTCACTACTCTTTATGTAATTTGCTGGCAAGTCCGCTTAAAAACTAGAGCGCTTACAAAAAAACGGATATAAGTTAAGAAAATTGCTCTTAACGTTGTTTCATGAAAACTCAAGTGGAATGAATCGAATGGAATACTCCATGTGGAATAATACTAACGGGAAATAATAAATATCTCGCTTAAATGTGTTTTCAGATACCTTCCCCCAGTCGTAATATAAACGAAATACAAAACGATATGGCTGGCCGTGACGACGAAGGCTCCGGACGAATAACCGATGATATGGAAGATGATGAGTACAATAGCCTACAAGAATCAAGCGGCTCAGGCGAGGGTAACTAATTGAATTGATTTACGTTTTCCTTATTGTATTTGTATTCCTGTTTAGGTCCTACGTCCACACCATACGATCCTATGAGTCCAGCACATAATCCGGAGGAGAACGAAATTGAACAACGCTCCGGTTCAGCTAAGGCGACTGTCTCAATACTTGGTTGTTTAAAATGTTCAGCAGCCATAGTGCTAGTCATAAGCTTTTTAACGTGTCGGCTATAAAACCAACACAAATAACGCCAGAGTGCAACTCTAACGGTAACGATTTTAATTTTAGTTTAGTATTATTATTATTATTATTATTATTATTATTACGATTATTATTACAATTGCTATTATTATTATTATTATTATTATTATTATTATTATGGTTATTATTATTATTATTACTATTATTATTATTTTTATCATTATTTTCATTATAATCATTATATTAAAATTAGTAATTTTAAAAACAGATAGAAAACTATTCACTCTTAATACCCTTAGAGTAACAAGAATGTGTTGAGAAGACAAAAATAAGAATAACAAATAACGACAATTGCATTACAAATATTAAGCAACGGAAAGTGCAAGTGCAACGTAATATTAATGATGGTGAAATTTTTAGTATGGAAATATGCATGCATGTGTATCAGTGCATACAAATATATATATATATATATATATATATATATATATATATATATATATATATATATATATAGATATATATATATATGTATCACAGACTCTACTAATAAGTATATAAACGCTCAAAAATCATGGACGCTACTCATGCCAAGCAAAACATACGTAGCAGTTTTTGCCAAAAACAAAAGGTGTAATATCGTCAAAAATCGAAAAAAAAAATGAAATTTTTTTTTTTTGCCAAAAACAAAAAAAAATAAGAAAAAATTAAATAAAATAAACTAATAATAATAATACTAATAAGTAAACAAAATAAATAAATAAATAAAAATGATGCAAATGATTTTCCAAAGATTTGTTAAAATGATATCTGATAACTTACAAAAACTAATCATCTCTGTATTTAATTATATGATGCATGCTCAAATGTTATTTAAATCAAGCCTATAGCTGTCCGATCATCTAAATTTTGATTGATCCAATATTTTGTAAAATTAAGAATCTCTTCCCATTTCTCGTATTTGAGAGAGAGAGTTCAACCATTCAAGTATTCTTCTTCTTACTATTTCGCCTCTTCGCCTATTATACCCATCACTTAGAAAAAAAAAAACAAAAAAAAATGTTAGACTTGCAACATTCATAAATTGCTGGCGTTGGCCTCATAAGTATATGTTTACCCTTAAGCAGCGAGAAATCGCAGAATTGATGTAGAAAACTGTAACTTTGTATATGAATGCCTCCGTTGCAGAATCGCTCAACTGCATAAAATCAAATCTTGGAAAAAGAATGAAAATTATTTGTTTAAATTTTTTTTTTTTTCTTTTTTTTTTGCATCAGTTTTCGTAAAAATATCGTGGATTGTGATAAAAAACCATTTACACTACAGTACGAAATTAATTTTTATATACTACTCAATGGGAAAAAAAAATTCTTGTTTAATACTTAATTTTAGAGAAACGCCGTTCGAATACACGTAGTTAAGGTAATTAATTAGAGTTAAACGATTTGGCAAATGAAGCATTCAGTTAGTTAATAATCATCAAGTCAAATGCGAAGGTGAAAGTGAAAGCGATCCGCTTACAATAAGTCAGGCAACTGTAACTTGCGACTGACTTCAGAAATTGGTCAACGATTCTGTATAACAGTCTGCCACAATCATAGCTAAAGAAACATCGTAAAAATTTGTGTCATTTAGGCAACTAATGCCGTGCATATTTATTTTACATCGATTGCACATTATGGGGCATATAAATATGAATGTGATTTATATATAAAACATGAAAAAGTATTATTGTAGACAAATAGAGGTACATTTGTAGACAATCTCCAAGACAAGTTTCTTTATTTATCATAGATGGGAAAGGTTGCACGGTCTTGATAACATTACTTCGCATATATAAGATGACCTTTAACACTGACATTCATTCACCTTTCAAATCCCTTGCTTTTTATTTTCTACCGTTGGAACTCATGTTTCCCCCTCTCTTCAAGGTTTTTCAAATCATAGCAATTATGAATAAACGGTTGGATAACGAATTAATCAATTACATTTCTATAAGGAATTTCGAAAGAGAATAATTCAGATAATCAGTTAATAGCTTGTTGTCGAGACTTCAATTTCTTAATTATAAGTTTGCTCACGAATGCGTAAATAATTCCTTTTCTACAAATTACAGTCAGGCTTGACTACCCTGCATTAATAATAAACCGTCCGATGTTCCAATATCTGTTTCTAACATGATTGCTAAAGTATCGCCGCTAGCTTCAATAACCAAGAAATAACTCGAAATAACTGAAAATTATTAAGCGAAAATGAGAAACTTGATGCTCGATGAATAATTTGAATAGGAAGGACGTACGGTAGCTAGAACATGATAAGCAAAACATAAAGCAGTTTAGTTCTAAAACCGTTGAAAATTCATCGAATAGTTGAGTTCAAGTCTTAAATATCTTCCAAGCGTCTCCGAGTCTTGCTTATAAGACTATTTTCAAGTTTCGATATTGTATTTAGCTTTCTTCGCCCTTTCTCTTTCTATTTCCTGCTTTCTTTTTGCCTATTCCTCCTTCTCTCCCTCTCTCTTCCGCCTCTTTTGCCTATTTCCTCCCTATCCATTCACTTTTTATCTTATCTGTTTACTCACCCTTCGTCCATACCCATCCCACCCCCTTCATTAACTCTCTCTCTCTCTCTCTCGTTCCTTTACCCCGTTGAAACGGATAAGAGATTTCTACAGCAAGCTCTACAGTTCAGTAAGAGTTCTTTCCATCAGCCTATGCTAATGGTAAATTCCTAGAAATGAGCTAAAAAGAAAAAAAAAAGAAAAAAGAAAAAAGAAAAAAAATTAATTGCAAATTACATAGAATATATAAACAATGAAAACAAATAAAAAAATAAAAAAGAAAGCTTTTGAATTCTAAAAATTTGTTCCTTTTATTTCACAAAATAAATGAAAGCTTAAAAAACTAATTTAGTGAATTATTTTATAAATATATAACAAATAGAACAAAAAAGCACAAATTATTACTTTTTTATATGTTGTAATGTGATGACAAAAAAAGAAAGCAACAAAAAATTTATTGTAAAAAATAAAAAATAAAAAATAAAAAACAAAAAAAACAGAACATTAAAACTATGAACTGAACTGAAATTGTACTTTAGAGCATTATTGTAACGCGGACGAAACAAAAAAAAAAAAAGAGAAAAACAAAATGAATTAATTGAAATTAATTTTTAATTTATAGGAAAAGAAATTTGAACGAGTAAAAAACCTAAAAGACTTACAGCTTTACATACGCAACGTTTGAAAAAAAAATAAAAAATAAATAAATAAAAATAAAAAAAAGTCATACATTCATCAAACTTGAAAATATGAATCCAAACCACGTTGTAAACGTTGCAGTTGCAAGCAAATGCAGTAACGAGCCAACAGCAGACAAGTGCACTACTGCACCAATTAATAAAAGAAACTTTTATGATAAAAGCAAAAAAAAATAAAAAAAATAAAAAACAAATTTGATTTAAATAACGAAATAATTTCTTCCCTCGAAAAGATTTTTAGTTTCTGAATATTTGCCGCAAGCAAGATTAAATACGAGAGCTACTCACTGTTCAGTGCAATGACATTCTAAAGTTGAGTATAATTTTTTATTTAAAACTGTTGTTGCCTTTTTAAAAGAACGAAAAAATTGATCTTAATCGATGATCGATGAAATTGCATTGAAGTCTGGTTCGCCTTTTAAAAGGCGAAGCATAAAAATCGTTTGTAAATTAAGAGTAAAAAAGTGCTTTCCATTATGAAATTAATTAGCATCAAAGCAGAAGAGAAGCGAAACGAAGCGAAGCGAAGCGAAGAAAAATACTAAAAACGTTTGTTTATAAGCCATTTATATTATATGAATAAAAATGAATTATTTATTAGTGTAATCAAATAAGTGGAAAACAAAAAAAAAAACGAAAAACAAAAAACAAAAATAAAAACCTTAGTTTAGTTTAAAATAGAAAAAGAAAAAGAAATAAATAAAAGGAAAATTGTAAAATGTGTTTAAACCTAAGAAGAAGATTATAATTTAGTTAATAGTATAATAATAAATTACTCTATCCTTAAACAGTAAATTTAAAAAAGCAGTATGTTACAAAAAATTAAAATTTGAAAAAAAAAGAAAAGGAAAAGGAAAAACACAAAACAATTAAAGGATAATGAAATTTTTGCACAATAACATGGAAATTAAACGATGGCGTAGCGAAGCGAACCGAAGCGAAGCGAAGATATTTGCTCTGTGTGTGTGACAGCAAGTATTAGATAGATAACATCCACAATTTTTCTGGAGAGAAGAGATGATAATGCAAAATATTTACTCCCTTCGCGAATGTTTGTTTGTACAAAAGTTCAGATCCTCCGCTGGTAAAGCTTAGAAATTTCTCATAACACTGACTCAAAATATTCGTTTGCCACGCTTCCACTTTTTTTTTTTGAGGAGGATCGCACTTCTTCTCAGAAGATAAGATATATGCAGGCATAAACTAACAACACCGTTACGCTCTCTATCTATCATTTCCCCTTTCACTTGCACTTTTCTGTATAAAGGCATACGCGTTCGCCCCTTAACACAAAATTTCGCATACTGCATAGGATTCTCTGATAATTGATACTATTGTGGATGTCTATATAAATAAATATGAAACAAAAGGAGATAAATGCATAATTAAAAAGTAAAAAAAACAAAAAAAGTTCAGTTGATTTTTATTAAATTAAAGCAATGTTAAGTGTTAAGTTTCTCTTAATTGATTTTTTTTTTTTTTTTTTTTAATTTTTTATTCCTCGATTACTCCCGATGTACATATTTGAGTGAAAAGTTGTATTATAACTGAGATACTTCTAATATAATTTTACATAATTATTTACAAAGGAAAAGAAAACACAATGACATAAAAATATTCTTTGCATGTGATCGATAAGCGAAGATTTACTTATATATTATTATGTAACCAATAATGATAATAAGCAATTTTCTTCTTTTTTTTTTTATCTAATTTTCTTTCTCCTTCTTCTTCTCATACAAATCGCAAAGGGTGCAATAAGTAAACGTCAGGCAAATTTTCGAAATATATATATATATGCTTATCCATGTCTCCACCGTCCGTCTACTTGATCACCTGTCTGTCTATCTCAATGCTTATCTATTCTTAATGGCCTGCCGTCGTCTATCTGTCTACTGAAATGACAACAGCAAACTTTGATAGAACCTGGCCTTAGATTCGTGCTTTTCTCGATTCCATTCTAAAATGAAATCAAAAATCAGTGAAGTCGATCGACCTGTAGCTTCGACCTATCTATCCCCTTGCTTCGAAATCAAATAAGAGAAACATCTTCCTTAATATCTAAAATCTACCCCTTAGTGTGCTTTCCGTATTAATATTTTACCTCCTACTCGTACGCGTATACTATGTTTCTCACTAACATAGACAAAGAGAGAGAGAGAGAGAGAGAGAGAGAGAGAGAGAGAGAGAGAGAGCATATTTTTTATTAATTAAAAAGGAAAAATTAAAAAAAAAGCACAAAGCAAATGAAATTTATTAAAGAAAATCCCTTCGTGGATATGAAAAGTTTCAACGTGAACCTAATAATAACCGTTACTTTGTTTTTTTTCTTGTAAGTCTTTAGATGTAAAAACTTTTTTAGATGTAACACTACGCCTTCCCTCCATCAATGCAAATGAATGAAAGTATAAAAAACGATGTAAACTTATTGAAAAAAACAAACATACAAACATCTGTTGTTAGACCTTCAAATTTCCTATTTCGTAGGATCGTATGCAACTTTCTTAATATGATAATAGCACTGAATCTGTAAAACTCGATTCAAAATGTTTTCTTTATCTACGCATTAAATAAACCTATATGTATATGAATATATATATATATATATATATATATATCTATATATATATATATATATATGTATATGAATATATATATATATATATATATATATCTATATATATATATATATATATGTATATATATATATATATATATATATATA
>KK502415.1:988311-1109480 GCA_000688735.1 Glossina austeni | reverse complement strand
TATTAAAAAACATATATGTATATATATATATATATATATATATATATATACAATTATGGCAAAAGAGGATGTGCAACATTTACAAATTTGTATGTATGTAATAATTTGTATTTGTTTTCTTTTATTTTTTTTTTTATTTTGTGTGTAAAACTTTTTATTTAGAGAACTGCGTTTAAATAAAAAAAAACTTTAATGATCATTATGTTGTTTTGTTTGACCTTAAAATTAAAATTCGGATCGTAAGACAAAGAAAAACAAAATTTCCAATTTTCTTCTTCTTTTCACAATCTACATCACTTGGCTTAAGGAACACTCACCTTCTATTGTAGCGAGCGATTCAGAAAATAATTCTGATTTTATCTGTCCGTCTGTGCGTCTCATGTTTCTCCATGTAGTCTCGTATTCAATCTGTTGATGAATTTGATGTTTTGGCCCAACGACGAACACTATTGAAAATAGTTCTGATCGATCTACTTTTTGGACCACGTTCACATGGAACGATTTTTCATAAGGAATTGCAATTTTCAAAATTTTTCTACAAAATTCACTGTGCAATACTATTTCGACATTCTAATTTGGTATGGAAAATTTGGTTCAGATAGCGAAATTGTTTGAGCCTCTTGCCATGTAAACGGGGTTACGGAAACTGAATCTTCATTTGGTACAAAGAATTAATTTTCAATACTTCTTGATGAAAATTCCTTCATAACAACAATTTCATATAAAAATTAATCTTATCGAATTTGGACCACGTAGGTCTACTTCTTCCGATCCCAAACGATGTAAGGGTTCTAATGGAAGATAAATAAGCCTTCAAAAGCCAAAAACGTCTAATTTTTAATACTTTCTGATGGAAATTTGCATATCTATCGTGTAAAAAGAGAACTCAGTGTATTCCCGACCCATGTTCAACTTTGTGCAAAAACGTAAAATTATCTCATGCTTTAGCATTTAAGTGCATAATGCGCGATGCCTATGCATTCATTGTGTGCTTTCGATGCTTGTCAAGCAAGTTAATCAGAACACATAAGTACGGATTGCATAACTAGGCAATTTTCATTGTTACACAGAAAATTGAAGACTTGTAAGACCTTCTTATAAATGAAATGCTCGTCAAAACCGGCGAATACCGTTCGAATATTTTTTCTGCTATGTGTGTCTCTTTACTATTTCCTTCGCATCCGTTAAACGACGACCAATAAAATGAGATGTCTCGGCAGGGACTATGTAGAGGAAAAAATTGTAAATTCATTCATATCCTGTTTAACATGTTCAGAGAGAGGCAAAAAATTTCAATGATCTGGAAAAGTAGACAAGCCAGCAATTTTTCTGTGGAACTAGTGGCGATATTCGAGTATCAATTTCAACCCATTTACATAATGAATGCTATAACACTAGAGGATTAAATTGTTCAACTAAGATAACATCAATTGGATGGCATTTATTGATAGAATGCATGAAAAAAATGGATTTATTTCTAGTTTTTAATAATGACATGGCGTCTGCCTATGTAGTAGTAGATGCCACAGGGCAAGGCCAAGTCCAAATCATACCGTACATGAAATTACGTCAACATTTACAATCGAAGGTAGAGCTGCTCTTTAAGCCACAAAGCTTCCCCGCCAAACCAGATTTAAAACGGCTTTCATCGTAGATAGTTTGTCGGCCGTAAACGATACCTATAACCCCGTAATTTCCAACTGAAACACCTTTCGTATTCATTCAAGTTAGCGAGCAGATCTAGCAGCCAAATCCGCCACTTCGGAGCTTTTAATTATGAACCGTCACAAAGGAAAAAGTTGACCTTCAAAAATATATTACTGCGGTAAGCGCTACTCGCATGTTAATCGCTCCACTTTTATCTCCAAATAACGTCAAGAAAATCCAGATTGAAACTTTTGCAAGAACTCGCATTCATCACTTCCATTGCAACACACTTTCTGGGTCCTTAAGAAGTCTACTCCTCCAATCTGCAATTGTTGACAAAATCTTACGATTACACATATACTTTGCCAAAACCTTTCCAATATTCAAAGACTTGTTTTCGTTGTGTTTAACCCGTTGTGGACCCTATGTTCAATGTAAGTCGAAAAATTAATATCGGTAAAGTGTTGGACTTTATTAAAGCGACTAAATTAACCATGTAGTCTGCCTTTTGAGAAAAAATAAGAAAAGCCTGATTGAAAAAGAAAAGCTTGATTGCTAGTGCTCATCTCACTTTTTAGTCCTGGAATTGGCGTCTTTGTGGTGTAAACAAATCATAATTACAGTAATAATACTTCATTATTTGTTCAATAGTAAACCTTTATTGGTCGACATAAAACAAAATAAGCGAGGAAGTTGTACTCGGCGGGGCCCAAATCTCGCATACCCATCACTACGTTTTTCGCATTCTTCTCTCCAAGTTCGTTTATTTGATACCCATATTGCTGGTATTGTTAAGCAAAAACTAATCGCGGTGTCTACCATATTCGTTTTAAAATTAACCCATTTTTGGGCAGATAATATATCTTCATTTGAGGAGCGTACAAAATGGTTTTAAACATTGTGTCCTGTTTGCCTTACGAAAAATAAGCATAAACCCTCCAAAAATTGCAAAAAATAAAATTTTATTACTCGTAGCCTTTTGTGGGCATAGTCGAGTGCTTCCGTTTTTGGACCTAGAGAGTAGAGTGTCTCGCAAAGTAAATGCGGAAAATTTCAGCCTTCTAACTTAAATAATTTCCGACTAACGAGCCAAAACCCACAACTTTTTGTTAAGAAAAACGGAGTTGCGTTCAGTTTACGCTCCACTGCGCGCTTGTGCTCTCACCAATTTAGCCTATTTTCAATACCAATCTGCGTGCAGAAACCTCTAATGTTTCTCCTAAATTTGAAGTCTATATCTTCATTTTTGCGACCAAGGGAGTGCCGACAACACACACCACACACACGGACAAGTGGACATATGGACAGACATCAACTCAGAATTTCACTCTGATCAATAATATATATAGTTTATAGAGTCTCTAAAGCTTCCTTTTGGATGCTACATACATTATGAAAATAAAAACAAAATGGGTTTACCCTCGTGCGTCTTGCAGCGATGGGTATAAAAAGAAAAGAAAAAATGCTTTTTAAATTATTATTTTTAAGGCTTTATATACGAACAACTGCAAGTTAAATTTTACGCCTCTACTTTGGTCAATACGGTAACGGAAACAAACGAAAACCACTGCATTTTATACCTTAAACGTCTTGTGGTCGAGGGTATATTGAGTTAGTGCGGACGTATGTAACACTCAGAAGGGCTTAAGCTAGACCTACCTTCATTTATACCTATCGTTTCAGAATCATTCCGTCCGTCCATCCGATATGTGTCCATATATTCTTGTGCTGAAATTTTTGAAATATTTTGATGAAACTTGGTACACCGACATACTTTGGCCCAAGGACAAATGCTATTGAAAATGGTTCGGATCATTCCATTTTTTCTCGGAAAATGTGCCTAAGTAGTAGAACTTCGGACTTCTAAATTGGTGTAAAAGCTTTCGACCGGATGTGGCAATTTTTTGAACTCCCTCTCATATAACCGTTCCTGCGGACACTAAAAGTTTACATGGTAAAAAGGTCGAATTTCCAATATTTCATTGTGAAGATTGGCTCATAATAGTAAGTTGACAAAGAAATCTACCTTAACGAATTTGAACCATTTGAACCATATTTTTTGGATATCACCGCATATAAGAATTCTCACGAAACGCAAACTCTTATATGGAAAGAAAATCTAACCTCCCGATACGCGGGCTTTCGTGTGCTTTTTGGTGTATTATTATCAAAACGAGCGAATAATTGTAACAGGCGAAGTGATGAACAGTGGGTAATGGTCGTCGCCGCACGACTATAATGTTCTTAATTGTTTCTTTTTGTTTATGCGGACGTATGTAACACCCAGAAGCACTTGAGATGGATGCATCTGGTACTATACCGATCGATTCAACATTGTTTATTGAATAGGTTTAAGCTTGTCTGTCCCCCTATCCGGGTGAAGTGTGTCCATATATTCTTGCGTTCGATCTATAGGCTGAAATTTTTCATATATTCTGATGAAATTTGATACGCTGACATGTTCTGATCCAAGAGCAAACGCTATTGAAAATGGTTCTGGTCGGACCACCTTTTCGACAGCTTTCCATATAATAACCTTTCAAAGTAAGACAGGGTTGGGTAGAATAATTAATGCTAGGCCATGGCCCTCTACAGTTCTTTTTCTTCTTTCATCTAAAAAAATAAGGCCTTTGTTTTGTATGGACAGACATTTCTTTCATTTCTTGCGAAGTCTGAAACATGTGCGCATCTTCGGTTTATCTAAATTATGGCCAACGCAACAATACAAAAGTTAAAATACTTTATGCTTTAGACTGGTAGAATGGAAATTTCTTGAAATTGATGAAGTTAGAAATTCGCAAATTTATAACACTTGGACCACTTAAATTTTCAATGTGTATAAAATTGATTTTTTCTGAACGCCCAAACTCTTATGTATATAAGTAGCTGAGAAAAATTTTAATTTTCAGCTCTTACTTGGCTTAAATAAAAGCTTAGGCAAAAAAAAAATTTTTTATATTATTTATATAATACTTTTTGGCCTGTTCTCATTCGCCCTCTTAGTTGAGAGTCCTATCGACGGAACTGTTTAAAAAAATCAATTCATTACCAGTTTTTTTGTCGATTTACCGATTGCCGCGTGCCGTGTCGTAGATAGTTGGAAAAGTTCAAGTGCCATACACTTCATGCGTCAGAACCCTATAAAATAGGAGAAACAAAAAATCGCATGGCAACCCTGTTGCAATGAAAAACATGCTCATTCGTTTTGGCGCGTAAAACAATTTGATGCAGTTGGATCAGGGAGATAACGGGGGCAAGTTTTAGGAAATAAGAATTTGCATAAATAATGGCGCGTCGAGATTACGCTCAAGACAAAGGTAAGCAACTTTTGAAGGAATATATTTTGCAATAAAATAATTTTAATTCTTTTTGCCTTTAGAGTCCATCAAAACGTTCCTGGCTGAATTCTGTAAGGAAGATGAAGAAGGCAAGAAGGTTTTCGTCTACGCCCAGCAACTGGTGAAGCTGGCTCATCGTGAACAAACCTTATTAACCATTGACTTGGATCATCTATCCGAATATAACGATGGTCTATCCGATGCAGTAATAAACAACTGTCGACGTTACACTTCAATGATTGGAGATGCGATCACCGAAATGTTGCCTAATTATAAACAACGAGACATTCATGCCAAGGATGCATTAGATGTTTATATTGAACATCGTTTGTTAATGGAAGTGCGCAATCGCAATCCTATGGAACAACGCGATCAAAGAAACAACTTTCCTCCAGAGCTGATGAAAAGATTGTAGGAAATTTAGTTGTATAAAAAAAATGATAATAATAAGAAATTCGAAATTTTTTTCTATATTTCTAGTGAAGTTGCTATTAGGCCACCATCCCATGAAAAAGCTCATTCCATTCGCGATATTAAAGCTGAACATATAGGGAAGTTAGTTACAGTACGTGGAATAGTAACTCGTACCACGGAAGTGAAGCCCATGATGGTAGTGGCAACTTATACTTGTGATCGATGCGGTTCAGAAACTTATCAACCAGTGAACTCATTGTCGTTCACACCGATTCAAGAATGTCCTTCCGACGATTGTCGTGTGAATAAAGCAGGGGGACGTTTGTATCTGCAAACCCGTGGATCAAAGTTCGTTAAATTTCAAGAGCTTAAAATACAAGAACACAGCGATCAAGTGCCTGTAGGTCATATACCGCGCACTATGACCATTATGTGCCGCGGCGAAATGACGCGTCAAGCCCAACCGGGTGATCATGTTTTAATATCTGGCGTTTTTCTGCCTTTAATGCGTACGGGTTTTAGGCAGTTGATACAAGGGCTTCTATCGGAAACTTTTTTGCAGGCCTATGTAAGTTTACAATTTATTAATAATTAATAATTAATCTGATCAAATCGGTAATGAATCTCCTCTCTAGAGGATCATTTGCCTGAATAAAAGCGACGATATTACCGATAAAGATGCCGATTTGACGGCGGAAGAGTTAGATGAATTTGCTCAGGACGATTTTTATGAGCGTTTAGCGACTAGTTTGGCTCCTGAAATATACGGTCATGTAGATGTGAAGAAGGCTTTGTTATTGCTGTTGGTAGGAGGAGTAGATAAACGACCTGATGGTATGAAAATCAGAGGAAACATTAACATTTGCTTAATGGGGGATCCAGGCGTAGCTAAATCACAACTGCTCAGCTACATAAGTCGTTTGGCACTACGATCTCAATATACAACTGGGCGCGGATCGTCGGGAGTTGGATTGACTGCCGCTGTTATGAAGGATCCGTTAACAGGCGAGATGATTTTAGAAGGTGGTGCTTTAGTATTAGCGGACCAAGGAGTATGCTGTATCGATGAATTTGACAAAATGGCCGACGACGATCGCACAGCCATACATGAAGTCATGGAGCAGCAGACCATTTCTATAGCTAAAGCCGGCATTATGACTACATTAAATGCGAGAGTATCTATATTGGCAGCAGCCAATCCCGCATTTGGACGCTATAATCCCAAGCGTACAGTGGAGCAGAATATACAATTACCAGCTGCCTTACTATCGCGTTTTGACTTATTATGGCTAATGCAAGATCGACCCGATCGTGACAACGACTTGCGTTTAGCGAAACATATAACTTATGTCCACAGCCATAGCAAGCAGCCACCTAGCCGTGTTAAGGCTTTGGACATGAATCTAATGCGGCGCTATATCAATCTATGCAAACGCAAAGATCCTGCCATACCGGAAGAACTTACCGATTACATAGTCGGTGCCTATGTAGAACTAAGACGTGAAGCGCGCTACCAGAACGATATGACCTTCACCTCGCCTCGCAATTTGTTAGGCATTTTACGCTTGTCGACAGCTTTGGCCCGTCTACGTTTATCTGATAAAGTCGAGAAAGACGATGTATCCGAAGCTTTACGATTACTCGAAATGTCGAAAGACTCCCTGAATCAAACACATGAGCATCAAAAAGGCCGGTAAGCAATTCACGTCTAGAAACATTGTCTTGCACTTATTATTATTATTTCTCTTGATCTTTGTGTTGTGTTAGTACATTAACTACATCAGACAAAATTTTTGCTGCCGTTCGTGAATTGGCCGGTAATAGCAATACCGTAAAAATAGCAGATATTATGGATCGGTGCGCCAATAAAGGCTTCAAGCCAGATCAAGTGGATAAATGCATCGAGGACTATGAGGAGCTGAACGTGTGGCAAGTGAATATGGGTCGTACAAAAGTCACGTTCATGTAAAGAAAGTTTTTCTTACTTATTATTTTTTCCTTTTTCATATTTCATTTATATTTTTATACATTGATAAGTTACTGTGTCATTCGATTCATTTATTAATAAAATTAAAATAACAAAAAAACGGGGATCGTTTGTTTTATGCATCGTGCTGTATTACTTCTTTTCAGTCTTCTGTGAATTTGCTTAATATGTGTTTGATGTTTAATCGAATGAGATAAACAGTCGACCACAAACATACAGCAAACAAAATATCTGAAATTATTGTTTAATATAATGAATATTATTAGGCGATTCTTGGGATGGATTTTCGTCATCTTACTTAGAAATAGCTTTTCCCAGGGCTCGCACATCGACAAGCATGTATTAAGTTCGTAAAGCAAGTAAAGCCTTCGAAAATAACGTCGAACTGTTTGCAATGATTCCTTAAGTTTGTGCGACATTCCTCTCTTACAAAATGCGGTCTGTTTCGTTTAAATTCAAATTAATAATTGAACGAATTCCACCTATGAAGTTGGAGTAACTCAAAATTTACGACACTACGATAATTACTTGGCTTATCAATAAATTTAGCCGGCTTATCGTGATGTAATAAAAGCAATTTCAGTTATTTCTGCTGCAGTCCAATTATGTATTTATTTGCTTTCAGTATATAGTTCAAGAATGATATTATTCCAAACACTTGACTACAGTTCTTTGTAAGGTAACAATGCTCGTCCTCATTAAATGTAAAAAAAATCTACGTTCCTTGTGTTAGATTCAATAATTTATGATAAAAAAGAGAGAGTACACGGTTTTCCTTAATCATTAATAATAATAATAATAAAAAAAAAAAAAAAAAAAAAATGCAAAATAAAAAGCCCGCTTCTTTTCCAACACAGTTGAATTTACAGATAAACAAAATTTAATGATAGAAAACATTCTCTCAAAGTTGCTGACTAATAGACGGCTATTTAAACTATGTTGGGAAAGAGTTCGAATTACGTTTAAATTTGGAGCGAATTACTCGAGCAATGTGATCTCTTCTTTAACCAGAAATTCGACAACCTCTTCATCCACTTCTTCGGTCTCCAAATTATCTGTATCGATAACTGTAAGTTTAACACAAAAAACAAAAAAAGTAAATAAATAAATTGATTACAAATTATTAGGAATTTCATATTTCATCGCTTACGATTTCTAAGTTGCAAACGTCTTTGTTTCTGGTCCTTCCATTCGACAACGCGTTTGTTGCGGTATTCCAAGAATTGCTCACGCAATTGGGCTCGTTTTTCTAGTAATTCTTTGCTTGCTCGTGTTAAACGTAAACGATCCTTTTGCTCGAAAATCGCATAATATTTCTTTAAACTTTTATATATGTCCTTTTGCTCCTCTTCGCTTAGCAGAGTAGTGGGTCGAGGGCGCCATAAGAATTGCACAAAATTCTTTAGTATATTTCGTCGAATTATGCGACCTTGGAAAGTGTACATATTAAAACCGGTGTCCTCTTTAACTTTCCATGACGATACACCAGTAACTACATAGCGCCCGGTAGGATCCCACTCAACTTCGGAAGCTCGGAAATGATCAGGAGAAGCGGTTATTAGAAAATTATTGCTAGTATCAACAAACTCAAAAGTGCCCATAGTCAGATTAGCCATAACAATAAACTTCCCTCGAGGCGACCAAAACAAGTGCGTACAGGATTTCTTTTCCAATTTTTTTACAAGTGTTGGCTTTACGCCATCACTAACTTCGTAAAAGCTCACATTAGAATTATTTGCTTCACCATGTATGATGGCGAACTTGTTGCCTATAGGCTCCCAAGCAAACGATAAAATGAGCTCACGTATTTCAACTGAATCCACAGGTATTTCCTTTTCACGCATATGGAATATTTCAAAGTTGTAAAACATACCCAAAAACTTAACGTCACAATCCTTTTTGTCCTTTTTCAATTTCATATATCGATCTACTTTCACGCACAAGTAATCACCAGACTTCTGCCAGTGCAGCTTGCTATCGGCGACATGGAAGAGATTTTTATTCCGTATTTCTCGCTTTTTCGGAATCTCCATAAGGGTTACACGAGCAGGTATTTGATTTTGCTCTTCTACCCAATACGCAATTACATTATCAGTGGGAGACCATGAAAAACCACGTATTCCGGGTATTTTAATCGACTTTAAATCCAGCAAATAAAACAAGGGCGTTTCGTAGATGTGTATTGAATTGTCGCCCAAACGAGCCACGTACTTGTCATCATGAGACCAGCGGAACATTGAGAGCATAGACATACCATCCGCTACGAACGACCGCTTTTCCGCTCCCGAACGTATGTCCCATATAATAACTTTTTGTCCAGTTGGCGTAGGCCCATAGGTCACCAAATAATTTTCGCAGGGTGAGAATTCTACAAATTGCGTACCTGGATGAGGAAATCTCTGTATTCTGGTGAATTTACTACCGCCCCATATGGCCACACCCTGTTTGTGGAATGTCACCACGTATGTGCCCAACGGCGACCACTTCACAAATGTATCCGTAAAACTTTCTCGAGTCTCCAACTCTGTCGGTTCAGGCAAAGTATTCTGCCAGAAAGCCACCTGAACGCTATTGGGAGCAGTCTCAGCAGCCACACAATACTGATCGTAAGCATCCGGATCCATTAGGAAACTATAAAGATCATTTTGAATCTTAAATGGTTGCGGTGTGGGTGGCTCCCATTTATCTGGTATATTTTTATATTTTTGAAAATCTGTGAACAAATTCACAGCCAACGTATGACACTTGTCCAGACGATGATTATTGAACTTTTCTACAATGTCTTCAGCCTGCGCTGCATTTTTAAACTCCATAAAAGCGTAACCTTTTGTTTTGCCCTCTTCGTCAGTTGGATAGACTGCATTAACAATCTCTCCAACATTAGCGAAAATCTTACTGATAACCGCTTTCAATTTTTCTAAACGCGATGGTTCTACTTTAGGTATGTTATCTACCACCACGACACTTTCAACGCCATCCGCTTCTGATGGTCGTTGAGCCAGTTTGTCGGCTAACAATTCTGAACAAATATATATATATATATATATATATGTATACATATACGAATTTTTAAGGTTATGTCTCCTGTTAACACTCACCTTCATCACTAATATCATCAACATATCCCTCGGGGTCTTCAAAATTGGGTTCTTCTTCAACATCTCCTTCTGCAGGCGGTTCTTCACTTTTCTTTTTCGCCATTTTTGAAAAAAATTTTACAAGATTTAATCAGAAAATTTATAAAACCTCTACTAGAAACACAAGACACGCACACCAAATATTCACGTCGTAAATGCAAAAGAAGGTTTGACAGCAAAATCGCCTGCAGTTAATCGATAACAGTTTGAGCAGAAGTATAGAAATCAAAAGCCAACATTTCAAAACAGTGTTGTAAAGATTAATTCGTTTTACTGTTGCAGTTTGTCAGCATTAAGAACATAGCAATTATATCTTTCCAAAAATAGAATTATTCAGTAGGTCAATGAGCATTTTTATTGTAATAACAAAGTTTTGTAGAACGGTATAAGGAGTAAATTTTTAAAAACTGACAGAAAATATAAAAAAATGGGTATAGAAAATGAAAGAAAAAATAATTGTAATATTTTTATGCATTTTGTAGAAGATAAGCAGGTAGGCCTTCAAAAAAAAACATTATTTTGATTTATTTTATTTAGTAATCAATTTCATTCGATTGCTGCGTAAAAGTTGGGCAAGCTATCAGAATAAGAATGAAGATTATTATATTAAATTAATGTATTAATAATTTACCTATAGTTTGCTTCTTCTTTTTAACGCTACATTGTTTTGCTTTTTATATTTCATTTTGGTATTTTCGTAACTAACAACCCTGTTTTAAGTCAACATGATGTAAAAAAGTTTCTTCTCATTTATTCCCCATAATACGATATGTAAGACAAAGTGGGCGTAACGAGGACAGTCAAACACAAACACACATCTTCTGACTGATGAAATTGTCTTCTTACGATCAATGGTGTCCAAATGTCGTATCAGCAAATACAACAACCAAAGCAATTGAGGTTCTGTGTTTTTTTAAATATTCAACAAGACGCAAACCAAATTCTAAATTTTAACTTGCATGAGTTATGATCAGAAACGTTACCACCTCACCATGTTACTCAATTGAACAAAAGCAATTTCTTCACCAATTAGTCAAACATAACGTATAAATCAAAAATAAAAAAGTCTAATAATAATCATCAAATAATTCAACATCACCAATAATTCTTAAAACTTTGAAATTAAATTACGTTACTGGATTATGGGTCTAAAGTGAACTATACAGGCCCAATCCATTTCTTTCTACAAACAAAGAAAAAAATATATAAAGTAAACCATTTAAGATTTGAATAATTAAACATAATCCAAGGAAAGATCATCAAGAAATTCTATCAAGAGGAAATATTAATAGGTGCAGGTAGATCGACTAAAGCATTATTAGCAATTGAAAGTAAAGGATGTTTAATTCGTAAGGGTTTGTCCATTAATTAAATATAGGTCGTGGCATTTACATCACAACCACACATGATGCCAGATCTACTGCAACGACCGCGTATGCTTTTACTTTTGAAATGTAAACAATAGCACGTGCCGGACACATGTAAACAAAAATCAGCAAATTTTAGTAAAGCGAATCTTTGCTAAAGTATTAAAATTTATATGCAACGCGTATTGCAGAAATCTATACAAGTTGAACATGTTTACAAAGCCACAAAAGCTTTATATATTTATAATTTTGAGACTTGTCAACACCTATCAATCTCTCTCATAAGCGAAAATTTTCGTTGCAACTTTGCAAGCATCCAAACATTTAACTCGTGTGTAGATTGTTATTATTTATTGTTTATGGTCGGTGTCATCGGTGACATTATATTTTGCTTTTGCCGTATGGCCGATTCTATGGAGATGTTGATATTGGACCGTTTATACTTTTCTTCCAACCTTTAAATTCTACAACTTGTTTTTCCCGCAACGACACTCTTAGACAGTGCTCAGGCCACGAAAATGAAACGAATACGAATGTAAATATAGCAAGAGCGCAATTACTGAATCCTGTGGGACATTATTGTATAAGGAAACGCACTATAAACTTGAACATGCATGCTTTACCGCTTTAAGTACACAGTATTTGTGCGCGATTATACATGCAATGCCGCCTCTCCTGAAATTGTCAAACGGAGATTCTGTGACACAATGTTCCTCTTGGCGGACTGCAGGGTGCAGATTAGAAACAAATCGAATTAGAAATGTATAGAGAATTTTTCAGTCTCTTTCAATATAAATAAATATGATGAATGCTATGTTTTTTCTTCTTTTTGTTCATTTTCATTTCATTTATTGCTTAAATAAATTTGAATGGACACAAGTTTATTTTCCATAGGTCACTTTTTACCGTACCGTCCACAGTCCGCACAATCAACTTATTCTGTAAACGACAATGAAACCTTTGCGTTATTGCAGAATTATATAAAGTAAAGATTCATAATTAATTGCAATACTTAATATTCTTAACTATTATGTGAACTTATCAAAAATAATTGTAATTGTCTTCTGCTTTCGAAAAAGAAATATTTTTTCTTTCTAATTTCAGAGCAACAAACTCGAATGCCTTTATACATCTGCAAACACGAACGTTGGCAACTCTAATAAACTATGTTCGCATTATGAACAACTGCTGTTACAACTTTTAATAGCGAATGTATGAAAATGTCGGGAAAACGATAAAGGCTCGGGGTGAGCGTGTTTTGATTGGTTCAATTTTTGTTTACATTACCGACGGTTCATTTTGATTAGTCAAATATTTCCTCTTGAATTGTTAAAAGTTCGTTTTGATTGGTTCGATTTTTCCCAACATTGTCGAGGGTTCGAATTTTTGATTGCGCTGTCAAGGAATGGGAGATTCATAAATTTTTGACTAAAATTCGATTTATTGAGGAACAAGACGTGCTAGATGGAAGACTGCGACTAAATCGAAGCCGTAGCAGAGTAGCACTAGCCATTATCTGATAGAAAGCCAAATTAGATCATTGTCATGGAACAATTGCATTCTTTTATCCTTCAAAATACCATATCCACACCAATAAATATAATCGTATTCACACATTGATACATTGGGAGTGCAAATTATTGTCCCATTATTGCATTTTAAAAACATCACTTTTATGATGATCTACATAATTTCGCATATATCGATATCTTAACATTTGGACACATATAGCTAATAAATCAAGGAAAAAGTTTACGCTCTTAATTGACGAAATGCCGTAAAGACCTTTTTCTTACATTTGAAATAAATTTTATTAAAGCAAATAGTTTGTATTATGGCAAGACATACATGTCTTGCCATAATAGCACTGTAGAGCTTCTATCGTTTTGGGGTCGAAAAAACTGATCTAAATTACATTCACAGGTCACTTTTGAAGTCAGAGACAAAGAGAGAGAATCCTGCAGTGAGCAAAACAATCGCTATTCGAAACAAAGGAAGTCCTACTATACAATGCATATATTAGGATTTTCCATTATTATCCGTTATAGAAGACATGACTATCCTATGGAATAATTCGTAATTAATGTGATCATCACGATGCCAATATACATATATTATCTCTAAGCAATTTTATTTGGAAATTGGGTACGGACCGGCGGAAATACAAAGGAGACGTAGGCTGGCGGAGGCAGAGGCAGAGGCAGAGGCAGAGGCAAAGGAAAGAAAAAAAGCAGTAAGTGGCACACAAATGAGGTAACACGGAAGGTGTGGAGTAGAGTAAATGCAACCATGATAACTATGTGATGGCTACATATCGATAATTCATACATTATTACATATAATTATGTATTACTTCGATATTAGATCGATTTGAGATTGTATCATTTGTTGAATATGGATGAATAAAATATGTTACAAGGTTTCGTGGAATGTTTAATAATGTATGTGTGCAACTTCCATAAATTGTTCTCCTGATAATCGATGGTAAACTTATCTTAATATTCAAGACAGTTTTGCAATCTTGACAACACTGTCTTGAACAAAAATAAACTAAATTATTATTTATTTTTGCTGAGAACAATATTCGATTTCTGAGAGTTAAATTTGCTTTTCTATACATTTCTTATGAATGCCTTTTTTGACTTTGCTCAGAATAAAACTTTCTTTCTTCACAAGTTTTTTATTATTGTTTGTTTCAGTAAACAAATTATTTCTTCTTATATTTTAAAAACGCATTTTTTTAAAATTCACGCATTAAATTAATAATAAAATATTACCTGAATTATCTGCTCTATCTATATATAAATCAATAAACCCTAAAAATACTGAAATCTCTTAGAAATAATATAACCTATCAAACATCCAACAGAACAACCGAATAAAGTTAATAATTTAAAATTTTTAAGTGTAAATATATAATACTATTATAGGACTAAGAAAAATTATTCAATTAACTCTTATAAATAATAATCCTATTATTCTTTTTAATATTACCTATATTACTCATCTTGTTAAGCCTAACTGTCTTAACCTTAACTGCCTTAAAGAATAATGTTTTTAAATCAAATTTATGATTTGCTCCTAACGCTAAAAATATTAATAAAAAATTATCCCATCGCTTAAATGAAATTAAGTCGAGTTAATAAATAAACTAAAAATAATAATATAACTAATAATATAATTAATACAACTAAACTTTTAATTAATATTATAATAAAATCATTTTTTATAATATTTAAATAAAGTACATAATTTAATTTGCCATAATTTAATATCCCCCAATTCGATTGGATGAAGCTGGTAATGCAGTTAATTTCCAAACATTCTCTAGCACTCAAACATTTCACATTTTGAGAGATTATTATTATCCAATTTATTTAATTAATTAATTTTATTGAAGACACTGAAAATACAAATATAAGAACTAATATAATAAAACGATTAATTTTTCAATCTTCTGTTATATGTTCTTTTCTACAATACAAAATATACAAATATTAATCTGATTGCCTATACAAACTCAGTTTAGTTGCTTTACTTGCTTATACAAACACAACGTAATAAAGTAATAATTCGCACATAGTTTTCTGTTTTTTAAATACAGTGAATTTAGATGACCAGATTACAACGTTATAAATTTGGGACGATATATATATAATCTTAAAATAAATTTTTTCTTCCATTTCCATAAATAAATCATTTTATTATTTTTACTATTGTGTTTCATAATATATTTGCGAAATACATTAAAAATATATAAGAACGTGAAAAATCGCTTGGTCTGGGCACCCTAATTGTAAGTATTGCGCGGACATGAGCGAAATAAAAAGAATATGAGTCAAAACGAATGAATGAGCGAATGAGAGAAAGGGAGAATCAAAAAGAGTGGTGTGCATGCATTTAAATCGTTTCATTAGTTTTCAAGAAGAGCGAAGAGCTAGAAATACGGAATATTACGGGAAAGATTAGTGCGGAATAAGTATTCGAATTGATTTTAAATTTCGGAGCGAGGATTTTTGTGTATGACTAAAACAAATTTTTCTGCTTGAAAATCAGAAAAGTGTTTCCAAAAAAGGAATGAATGCCATGTCTTAAGAAAAATTAATAAAAAAAACAGGACATAATATGTTAAAAATTATGGTGGTTCTTTAAAAAGAAAGGGAGAGGACATATATGCATGTCCTCAATTGGAAATAAACTTGATTTTTTTATGCGAGGAACTGGAAAATGGTGTCGTCTGCTTTTTCAATGGAAATTCTCCTGACATGTACAAAAATTGTTAATTTCATTGAAACTAAAAATATCCGAGCCGAAAAAATAAAATAATAGTTAATTGAGAAAAGGAAAACAAAGTTGTGTTAATTAGAAGTGAACAACAGCAATTGAAGTCAATAAAAACAAACAGGGTTTGTGTACAAAATTGCGCAAAAAAAAAAGAAAAAAGAATGTGCAAGTAATTATAAAGGATCGGTAGAGAAGTAATAAATTATAGAAATAGTTAAGAACTGTATGCTTAATGTGGAGATAATTGAATTAAAATTGCTTTACACTATATTGAGTAGTAGCAGCACTCACCACATACACATTCTTTTGATGTGCTGTCGAGTGTACAAGTAAAATTTTCATGAAAATTTGTTTGCAGCACCTGCAACGCTAATATATTAACGTCAGCATTACAAAAAATACGTACAACTGTATGTATTCATTTTGCTATTTCTCCCAATTTCTCTCTCTCTCTCGCTTCTCGATTTGCTTGCATTCAATTCTATTTGTTCCGGTTTATCATTTTATCTAAAAACAAAAATGTGAATAAAACAAAACTTTCAGTAAAGAAAAAACTTAGCAAGTAAATAAGAAAATAAATATTTTCTCTTGTCGTTCTTTTTCCTTCACATTTCCGAATACTTCATATTTAGTATCGAACGCAATATACATATACTTTAATATATTAATTGCATTTATATTATTATTCTTGTTGTTGTTGTGCACTTAATTACTCTTCAGTCTGCGACTGCTTATCATGGCATGTGCGTGTGTGCGCGAACGCGTCTTATATATGGTTTAGTGGATTTGAAAAAAAAATTTTTATTTCACAACGTTTTGTGTTCCATTTGATCCCTGTTAACTACTTATTTATTTTTTTTATTAATTTACTCCGATTTTTTTTAACAAGTTCGGAAATTTATATTTTGCGTTTCCGTTATTACCTATAATACATCCTATATTGCATCGCCGTAATTTGACATAGTCACTCGAAAAAAAATCATAATTATTTCTGAGTTTGGTAACTTATTTGTGATATATTTTTTCTACAGAAAAATTATTTAAAAGCCAAGATCTTGTCAAGTCCGCATTTTCGTGAATTGTGGTTAAACATAATTGGTGGCAGTGTTGCCACCACCACGTACTTGATATTAATCTAAGCCGTGCTCTCCTTATTACTGTGGATTACTTTGAGTATTGGATTGTTCGTGGATAACTGACATTTGAGTTTCCAAAGTGGCGGGCGATTCAGCAGATAGTTCCAACATGAGTTGGGGTACTGAGCTATGGGTAAGTGTATGAACCTGTTCGTCTACATATCACTCACTTTTTAAAAGCGTTGTTATGAGTTAAGAAGTTGTCGTGGTGACTCATCAAATAATGTCGAAGAAAAAGTGCGAATTAGTCCTCATTCATAATAACTTATCCATATGTCGATTGGCCAATGGGTTGTTGCTGACACGGTTTTACTTTCCAGAACAATTGCTTAATAAAAAGTTTCGCAAAAGTTTCAATTTTACTGAACTTTAAAGTTGAAGAAGTATAGAATGTATATGCGAGATTATTATGAATATTTCACGTTGCTTGCAGAACATGTCGCATGCGAACATCAGAAATGTCATGACAAAAAAGGAGAACGGAAAAGAGCATAGATAGAAATATGAAGTGCTCAGTGATTGTAGCGCATTTTCGTTTATTCATTTGATTTCCATCTTTGATTTGATTTGAATGACTTTTCAACCACATTACGTAATGTAGTCTTGTTCGGCATCTTGAAGTCCAATAATCTTATTCGCCGCTACAGTTCAGCAGAGAATTACCTTTCATCATGTTAGGTTCATTGATAAACGAACAACTGAAAATAAAAAATGAACAACTTTTCCTTCGATTCTTTGACAAATTCTACTCGAAATGATATGTGTATATATATATATATGTTGATATACTATTTACTACACCACATGGACTGGAGAATGGACCTTAAGACGTATACGTATAAATATACATTTCCCATGTGGGAGTGCGTGTACATGTCAACATGTCCAGGTTAAAGAGGGGGGGAAACTTTGAGTAAACTGAAGAGACTGAACACGAATGCTGCCCTTCAGGTGGACAGGAGAACAAATCCGGCACGTTTATATGAACCAAATCCCACGTAAATCGAAACTATTGAAGCCCACATCCTGGCCTAGAGATGTTTGCCGACAAATAATTATTTCTTAATTAATTAAGACTGAAGTCTGATTACCATTTTGGGAAAAATTAATTTATCACTCAGTTGAGAATTTTTTTTCTTCTTAAATATTTTTCCCTCGTTTCGTTGTTGTAGTTGTTGGAGCTTCGAGTTGAGAGTTTTATTTTCAATTCGCCGTTCAACTGGTTTAGCAAGTTTAACCGAGTTTATGTGTTAGTGTTCTGTTTGTTGTCATGCACATACACTATAGCCGTGCGAACGTAAACGTAGGTAATCGATGTGTATATACGATTTGGTTGTATGTGCAGAAGCTGTGAGTTATTTGTGGACAATTTGTTATTCAGCTAAAATGCCTTTTTCTTTAGCTTGGCTTTTCGAAATTAAAAAATCAATACAATGTTTCTTTCGTCTCCCATTGTGTTAGTGCATAAGTAGAAATTTCCAACTCTTTTCAAGCCCTTATTGCTGCTCCTATTTGGATTACATGGAATCTTTCGAAACCATTAACAGCAACATTGTTTCATTTTGTATGATTTTAACTTATGCTTCTTCTTCTATTCATCTAATTATTGCCATTACGTTAACTTTTAACACCGATTTTCGATTCACAGACGAACAGAATAAATTGCTTGGAAACGGCAAATGCGCAAGCGTGGAACAGTTTCATAATTTTTCATCCTTGCGCTTGTGAACAGGCAGGTTGCTCCTTCGTTGACGACTTCTTACGTTGACGATGTGCTTACGTCTGTCCATTTGTCCATTTTACATATATATTTTCTAATTTAGCAGCATCATCGCTGAGCATGAGTCACATTCTGAACGAAATGGAACGCCGTTCTTCTCGTATGTCAATCAATGCTCATTCGAATTGCACGAGGCTGAAGCAAGACCTTATCTTATATATATATTGTAAGATTATGACATGACAGGTATGTCAAAAATTGATAACGAAATCAATATTTTGATACCCATCGCTGCCATCGGCGAAATTTATTGTAAAAAAATTTCTTACCCCCTCGTGCCTGTGTGTATAGTTGATGAAGCATTTCGTGCCAAGAAGTAAGTCGTCATTATGATTACTCGTGTTTAATACGAGATTTTTATATATGACTAATTTTCTTTCAATTATTTTTTCTCCTTTTTTGTAGAATTTCTCCTGTTTTGTAAAATTGTCTGACTCCTAAAACACCCTACTCAGAGTACAAATAACTTAATAATATTGTGACTTTTGCCTCAAAATGGCGTTGCAGTTGACATAGGTATGCTCGCGACAAAGAATGCTGCTAGTATTAAATGCTAGTATGAATGTCCGTGAATGTCAAAGAATAATTGAAAGAAGTTTCATTTTTATACCCACTATCCTCACCTCAACGATGAAAAGCGATATATTCTGTTTATCAAAGCGAAATTTGCAATATCCAGAAAGGAGCTCCAGCTATCCATGAAGTATGTCGGCATCAAATTTTCAATCAATTTAAGCATGTCTGTCTGTCTGTCTGTCTGCGGTAAATACTCTTGAGGTCGCAACCTTGGCAAAAACATTCGAAATTCTTGCACATAGGTTGGGTATTGAAAATGGAGCAAATCGGTCAAAGGACACGGTCACGGTACAATATAATCTGAGACCACCTCTGTCTTCTAAAATAAAAACATATTCGTTTTTTGCTCGTCTCTTATAAACCACAACAGACGCAACGAGAAAAACGTGCATGTATAATCTATGGGTGGTGTGGCAGCACTTGTACAAAAAGTAGAAAAAATCGGCCACTCCTCCATAAACTTATAAATGATTTTTTTTCTCTTTTTTGTTGTTTTCTGCTTATTGCTCATAAGTTAAATAGGATAGAAGGTTGGAAATTATTCGGATATATTATCCGTGTGAAAGTAAGTTAATTCTAAACTAAATACGGATCCACTTTTCCGGAACTATTAGTAAAAACAGTTGGTTATCAAATAGGAAGCTTCGTGCTTTAATTCTAAATTAAATATCGCTGACATCATGACGGTCAGGACGGGCCATAGAAAATTTTCTTCTTCATTTTTCACTATTAACACATACATATATAAAGTTGCAGTCGCATTGAAATGACTTTGGGATATACACGCCCATCAACCCAACCAATTGCCCTAGCAACTGTACGATGTACGGTTTTTGTTTGTTTTTTTCCTCCAAGGCTTACGATTTGTCCGTTCAGAGTTAACAAATATTTTCAGTGCATTTGTGTTTTGGCTTTCAATTCTTTTTCATAGTCTTAGCGGACGTTTTTAGTGCCATTACTTCAGTACTGCAAATGTGTTGTGGAGGCGATGAGGGATACTGCGAACCAATTGGCGGAGAAAATGATAGACGAACGAAATGTATCTCCGACATGTGTTTCTACCTGTTACACTAAGCCACCGCACGCTCGCGACAACAAAAGAATTTGTTGAAGCAGAAAGAGTGTCGTTGCTGCGTCCCTTCAATTACTCGTTAAAAATATTCCTTGATATTTGTTTCTCACTGCCTGCAGCATAAGGGTGTCTCGGAAAGATATTTGATGAACGTCACTTACTTTTGATGATGAATATCGGAATGCTGTGAAAGAGCTTCGACTACTGCATACAAGCAACAAAACAAAGCTTTATTACTACGATTACACTGGAATCGAGTGGCATAGAGAATCAGTATATATCTTGTATGCATGAAGTTGGTCTACCTACAATAGTGGACTGAACACTGAACCGGCATAAAGCTTGATCTTATTTGTTTTTCGTGTGCCTATAGCCTAGTGCCAGTCGTTTAGCGCAAATATTGTAAAGCAAAAAAAAAAAAGAAGAAAAGACGTTCAACGAATGCCTGCCTATACGGCAAGAGGGAAGACAGGAAGAAGGTTTATGTTAAGCAAACTGAGTTAATTCTTCTCAACAATAACTAAATTGACGTCAACTTTATAAATTTGTAAACAATTTGGGCCAAATAGTTTAAATAACTAATTGCTTCGAAATAATTTCGTTTTTCATGATTGAAGCTCGCAGTCATTTCTTGTTGTTGTGACGTTCGGTAAATTTTGTAAAGTTTCTTGCTTATATATCAGATCATCTGCGGTATGAATTGTTGGTTTTCTTTCCTTCTTCTCTTTTTATTACTTTTTTATTTGCGTTTACAAATGTACTCTTGAACACAAAAGCAAGTGTGAGTGATATTAAACAGTAGCAAAAAGATTTCTATTTGTGCGTCCGCATCTCTCTTTTTTTTCTTTTTTTCTTTTTTTCTTTTTTTCATTAACAGGAGAGACAAGAATAGTTGAGTTTTTGTGTCTTTGCATGGTTAGTGGCTGTGTGCTAAACAATTAACGCGAGCATAATCGCCCTCGCGATTATCTTTGTAACCGCCATCGTGATCATCATCAAATCGGACGTAATATATGTGCATATGTGATTTTCTAATCTTTTGTTTATATAAGTGTAGGTATGTATTGTATACAAATGCGTTCGTTCGCCACAATAATAATTGAGAGAGAGGCAAACGTGTCTCATTTCAATGTGAGTCGTGTGGGCGGTATATCAAATGTGTTTTAATATATTTCCGCACTATCTGTATATCCATATCCATGTTTACAAAACAGGTAATAAATCTATATTTGTCTTGGGGCGAAGCTTATATTTGTAATATATTTCGTGTAGTGGTGTGGTGGTTTTGCAGACGGACGGACATAGTAAATCTGCTTGAATCAGACAAAGATGTAAATTTCAAATAGCATTTCTTGAGAATTGGAGAAAGTCAACACTGAATTCTATACTAATTAAGAAGAACACATTTACAGGGCGGTCAGGGCGGTCTGAAGTTCATATAAATGCGAATTTACTGCCACGTGGTTCTAATCTTGGGTATGGGTATAGCATTAACGGTACAATTTCCTGTGTGATTTCCTTTCGAATTTTAAAATGCGTTCCCTGAACTCAATATTCCCTGAATTCAATATTCATTTCTTTGTTTTTAACAAACTTTGCTTTTCGAGATTGTCCGCCCTCCGCTAGGAAAGCTAATTTTAGATTATAGCTGATTAGAACCGACTTTCACATTATTCCATATAACACCAATATTGGTGTGCAAACGAGTTATGATATTCGATAGATGGATGGACGGAAAGGTGAACTTTAACAAGTATGAAAATGCATGATATTTTGAGGGAGCTCTGATGTAAACTTCAGTTCGCCAAATCCAAATGTACGATGAATCTCATACTGTCGGACGGTAAGTACCTTCCCATACAGTCTTCAAGACTGTTTGCGTTATTGCCAATGGGAAATTATGGAAATCCCTGCATGCGGGTGGCGAGTCAATTGTCAATACTCACAGATTTGCTTGTGAAGTTAGCCATTTTTTTGAAACGCATATAAATGCATGAGTCCTTAACCTAAGTGCATACCTGAATTTTATGAATCGCTACTGGTTCACCACGTGAATCGCATCAGGCTGCTGCCTGGGGAGGAAGGTTTACATTGAACGATAGTATTAAAAGACTTTGTATAACGATAGCATATTAACGGTGGAGCGAATTAATAAATGAGTCTCAGGTAATTCCAATGAGTTTTATGATAGCTTCCTAGTGGTAATAATCCTTAAATCATATTGTACTGTAAGAGAGACTAAGTCCTCCTGCCACAATAACAATTACGTTGCGAATTGTTAATCAAATTCTTCATCTTAAGCTAGTTTAGTAAATCAGTAAATAAAAAAGTAGATAAGGTTTACTATTCACCTTACGTGGCTACAATTAGAAGATGAGCAAATGGCTAAAGACAATATATGTATAAGTAAGCAAGAGATGTGTGTCAGCTAAAGACGATTTGATTTCAAAGAGATACTGCTGTCGATCATAAAGTTGATATGAGAAAAGTAAAAGTGTAACAGCAACAATTGTCAAGTGTCAGCTTAGCCCGGAAGTCCTTAAAGCGGAAGATGTCGTGTTACTTTGTCCGCAAGTGAAGAAATGATTTTATGCTTCAGTATACGCTCGCTTAAGCTAGTTTCGTACGTCTTTTTCCAGTCGGTTTGTCAAATCAAACCGATCGTTTAGCATAGGTAAGGTTTTGCTGGTTTACAAGCAAATGAGATTTATACAGCAATCCACCTCAGTGCTCGGCCTATTCATAGCATAAATCCTTCAACGCGCATTTGATAGCAAATGATTTTTCTTTGCTAATTGTTTGACTTTGCTTCACTCTTCCACTTCCATTCATTGTCAATTCCTTCTTTTTCAATTCCAATCTCAGCATGATTTTGAAAATTTCTTTATTTGCGAAAATAAGTCCGACTTGTTTATTTTAATACATCATTTTTCTTGCACGTATTGGTTAATAGATCATCTTGGCTTGACTTTTTTTTTAAAGAAAAATTGCTTTTCAAATACATTTTTATACAAATTCGAAAAACGACTGTATACAGGCATTCCTCGTAGAACGCAGTTAACTCGTATCGTACTGTATCGAAATTGTACGTAGAGCACAATTCTCTTCTTTCTTTGTTTACTAACTAAGACATCATTATAGAATAACATAATTGCTACTTAGTTGTAATGCGAAACAAGGCAAGGCAAGCCAAGTCTTCTGACGTAAAGTGTTGCTATGCAATTTCGTTCCAAATGTACTCATATAAGTACCAATACTGCCCATTAGCAAACACCTTACACCGCCTCGCATAGCATAGTTGTTCGCGTAACGAATTTTTAATAATAAGTTCTCGGGACGCAACGTATCGGTGTGGAAAGTTTCATCAAAATATCGCAAACATTGCAATTTAAGACGGACAGATGGACAGACGGACAAACAAACCTCGGCGGATCTGTCTCCAGTGCTTGTGATTGTTGCAAATTCGATATTGTGATGAAATACAAACAGAAAACTAAGAAAATAATGAACAAATAAGAATCGAAGGCTCAAACTACTCTGCACTAGTGTTCTTTCTCCGGCGTTACAAAAGTTATCGGACGTACTTGCATACATATTCGATTTTTCGCAACTGTGTTGCATCGAAATCTTGTTGCAAATATTGTTGCAAATTTTGTACCGTGTTATGCGAGGGTTGCCCGTACTGTAAAGTGAAATCTTCCTTATCTATATCGTATAATTTAGATGTCATCTGATTTTACTACATAATAATAATTTTCTTGTTCTTCTTCATTTTCTTCTCTCTCGTTTGTATATTTTTGTACCTGTTTCTCATATACATACATACATTTTCGTAAATAATAATAAAATTAATAATTTTTGTGAAAATAGCTAACTAACCGCCGCCGCTATCATTGACCCCCTTATCTACTTATTTCTCTTTGAATTCTTTTTTTTTTTTTTTTTTTTTTTTTTTTTTTTTTGTGTATTCGGTTGGTTGAATTGGCCAAATTCATGCAACATCTTCGTAAAAGGCTGGCAAGAGTAATAAATAGCATGTGAAAATAAAAATTTTGTTTTCTTACGCTTCAGTAAAAATAAAAAATCAAACAACAAAATAATCATTAAAAAAGCTATATATACGAATTGGGACGAATCTTGGATAACCATATGGCGTTATGGACGGCTTTTCACTCACGACGCTTATCAACAATCATACGGCGATAAATTTGGAAAAGTTTTAGAATCTATTGAAATGTTCAAGATTTTCCGGTTCTTGTTAGATTAGATAGGCCGACCCTTCTAACCTCGAGATTTCAAGGTTGCACCGTTTCACGCTTTCTAAAAATTTTAAAGACCAGCATTTCGACAATAGAGCAACGTACGGAGACAACATAAGCAGTACTTCCCAGCAGCAGTATTTCCCATGAATTTATTTTACACGCGACAAATGAATTGACAAAACGGGCATACCACACGCAAAAGTAGATAATCTTTTACGTTAAACTTTTGTTTGTTTTTCTAAAAGAAAAATGCCTTTGGAAAATTGTTAGAAAGTAAATTAGAGAAAAATCTATTTGTGAAACAAGCCCAACTCATGTTTTATATCTTCTTCACATTATTTTCGATAAAATAATATTTCGATAAATTGTTAAGAGATCGTGTCTCAATCACTTCGGCAGAAAGAAAGTATCAATGCGAGTTTGTAAGATGTTCGAAGACACAAGTCAAGCACAAATTTATTTATGTCGCCTACAGGTGGGGCTATCTTAAGCCCTTCTGGGTGTTGCTTGCATCCGAAGAAACTTAGCAAACATCAACAAATCTGTTGAAGTTGAGTTAGCAAAGTTTGGTGACTAAAAAGTGACACACAGAAAAAACATTTGTTTTTAATATTATAATTAACACGTAGAGTGCAAAGCGAATTCTTGTGGAAGTTCCCGTCAGGCCGCAGGTATGCGGTATAGAAATGCGAAGCGCACTACTAACGGATTGAAAGTTACTCGAGGCAATGCATTATTATTATTACAATTTATTCGGATCAAGAGAATTAATCGTAGGATCAAAAGTGGGATGGGCACTAGCAGCAACTAAGTCCCTCGAAACAGTATAAATTATTTAGTTTTCTATCATATTTTAAACTGTCAGTCATCGGCGACTCTGACGTGGCACGCAACGTGTTAACTATGCCTAGGAAGGCGTCAGCATTTTCTCAATTCGAAAATTAGGGCAACAATCATAATTATGAAGCATTGAAATCTTTCTTAATCAAATCAGTAGCTGTAGCTGTATAAGCATCAGGGGAGAAATTCTCGCTCAGATATCCGCTCTTCTGTTGCGCACTTAGAAAGAAACGGTTGAGAGTTTTCAACTAGTAGATGTTTCGCTTATCTGAAATCGTGGAAGAGAGCGAGAATGGGTCTAGTGCGAGGGCGCGGTTGGCTGATGTAATACAAATTTCTAACTCGTCTACGTTGAATCGGAACGCTCTCGCTCGGTGCCTCAAATGGGAAATAGATTTGTCAAAAGTATTCTTGTGGAAATTTTCTCGATTCTTCTCCCTTGTGTTTTCGCTTATCCCTGCCTCACGTTCGCATTCTCCAATCGGTTTTGCAGAATTGCATTGAATTCAGTCCGTGATATCCTTCTTTTGACAAAACTTTATCTTATAATAATTGAGAAAATTGGCTTTTATGATAACTTTTCTGACGGCTATATGTGGATGTGTCATGCATGAACACTTTTGCTTGTCTTCTTCTACATTTAGTAAACTGAATATTTGTACGAGTCATTTGTAATGCAGGTGGACCAGTGCCCATATGTTTGGGCAATGCAATGCAATAAATTCGATATTGTCAGCCATTTGGTGTGTGTCTGGTTAACCAGAGCTTAGAAGACTTGCTAAACATATGTGCTGTCAAGTCTGTCATCGAAAGTTGGGAAAATATGCAGAAGCTTTAGCGAACCACCCGTACAGTAGATGTGTATACATGTTCGATCAGCATTAAATTCTCAAATGATTTGGGAATGTATATCCATCCGTCTGTTCGTGCGTTTGTGCTACATTCCTCTGATTACAACAATGAAAATATTCAAATCTGGCAAAAATATTAGAGATTTGAAGCAAACAACTTAAAAGGAATATATATATATATATATATGTATATGTAGTATAAGCTAAAGTGCAAACACCTCTGCGCGAACCCATAATGTTCGCAGAAAGATGAAGAAAGTTGGTTGCGCTTCGTTGTCCTTGTTCTTATTCTGAGCCGTTTAATTGCGATAAAATGGCGAGTATGTGCGACCTTGCAAGAGCTGGCAAACATGTTTTTTTTTTTTACTATTAACTCGTATCAAGAAATTGAATTTGTTAAGAGAAACGTTTTTCATAATTTATTGCAATAAAATTTTGTAAAATTTTATTTATTTATTTTTTTTTAAGGAGCCATTCGTGAGATTGTTTTCACCGTTGTAATTGCGTTTTATATGTTCTTTTACGTTAGCGAAATACTTTAATCGAACACTGGTTTTTTTCATTCATCAAAAGGTTTTTTTTCTTGCTTCGGACTAAGTAAATATTGGCAATTATTTCGCTTGCTCTCTCATACCTTCATGCAAATGCCTACGGCTTCCATTTTGAAATAACTGGTATCAATAATAGGCAGTTAGTCAATCAGTGAGTCAGTCAGTCAGTCAGTGAGTAGAATACTTTTCTATATTTCATTCATAATCTTAGAAGACAAACTTCAATTACAGCACTCTCATGCTTAAGGCGAAAATCTATTGAAATCATTTTCGCAAGCGAACCACCAGCGAGCACCCCTCGCTCTGCATTGTCCCCCATTTACAACACTTACTCCCTTATTATTGTTATATCTTTGCAAGCTTTTTCTTTCTTTTTTTTGTTTTTGTTATTCTAGAGTATTTTTAATACAGTTTGATTTTCTTTTGACGCTACTCTTGTGTGCCTAACGTAATGTGTCTGGACCGCACCCTATTATACAATGCATATAAACATATATACATACATACATACATATATATATATATATATATATATACATAATACATAAATATATATATATACACACATATATATATATGTGTGTGTGTGTGTGTGCAGAGAAAAAGTTACTCTGCGTGCATGTACTTTATATGCATGTGTGCCTGTTGGAGGCAAGCTTGATTGTGTGCTGCTTGACTTCTTCAAATCTACTGCATTTCAATGCGAATTTCATTTCCTTTGGGAATTTACTGCTAAATTTGTTTTCAATAAACTTTATTATGGCCGCGTCTTTAAGCCTTGTGTCGAATCTACATCTTCTCAACCTAAACCGGTTGATTGCTTTTACTATTTGGTAATTTCCTTTGAAGAGAAAAAGTTATTTCCTTCGTTTTTGCACTTATTTGGAAAAGACATGCACGTGTGGATGTCCATGCATCCTTAAAACTGAAAACTGTTCAACCTGATGAGTCGATGTGTTTATCGATGTCGTCTTAAGCCTTATGTGACTCTATATCCTATTTAGTATTCTCCACTGTTACTGCCGATGTTAATTGCATATAGTTTAACAGAGCTTTCGATTTTTTTTGATCAGCTATTTTTTATTCAATATGTATCGTAGCAAATTTGCAAATTTTTAATTTTTTTTCTTTTCTTTTTTTTTTTTCGATGGCCTTATACCATTTTCATGCGTAACAATTTGTATATTAAAAGCTGTCAAGTGTCATGACAGGAATTTATTTATAACATTTTTTCATAATAGCTTCGCCTTGAAGAAGCCTTCAGCACTACTCACGACTACTAGAGCATTTTCTTTTCATAGATGCTTTATTTTTAGAGAAGCGGCTTTTTTTTTTTATCCACTATCGCACGAAAGTTAGCGCAACTTGTAAATGCATTGAATGCAAAGAGAATCTACTTCAAGTAGTTGATCAAGTAGTTGAACGCAATATTATCGAGTCAAAACTTCTTGGCTTATTAATTGGGTTCTTTAGCTACGGTTTGAATATGAGCTACACAAATCCACATATACATAAACACGGCTATAAAAACTAAAACAGTGAAAAATCCGAAATTTCTAAACACTTTTATGTAAAAAGAAGCCTATATCTTGAATATCTTTTTGCTTACATTACTTGATCGATCCGCTGAAGTTCGCGGCAATCAGGCAAGAACTTAAATTGTATGCGCAGAGTGTGTGAAATTCAACCAAAGTGTCCACAATGTTTCGCTTGGCTTTCCCTTACGTTCGCATGTTAACTTACTAAACTATACTTACTTACATATATATACACACACACACACATATATATATATATATATATATATATATATATATATTGCTGCGGTATCCTTCTTCTTCCCTTCGCTTGCCTTTACTATTTATCTGTAACTTGTTTGTGCCCGTGTTTAGTGATGAGTATTATGATTCCAGTCACAGTCTTGAATTGAAAGTAAGTAAAATGGTTTCGCACATTTTGGCGTTTTTACCTTCAACTAATTTCTGCAGTTAGAATAAGTAACAATTTTGCGGAGCTTCTAAATTTTTTTATTAAGGTTTGTAACACTAAAAGTGATAAAAAAAAACAAATCGAAACAAAATGTATATCATTATTAAGAGAGCGACTTGGCTTAGTCGTGTCCGATTCAATTGTCAAACAAGCGGTTCCTGAAATTTCGCTCAAAAATTGCAATAAAAAAATTTATTTAATGGTTTCAAGTAGATTTCAAAAATCCCAACAGAATATTAAACAAGTTTTTATATCATTTATTTTTCAAAATTACTTTGGATTGATTCAGTATCGTGTTCACCGAAACGAATGCTATGTTGATTCGGGAAAAGTTGTCTACAAATTATTATAATTGTCTTGTACAGCTTGTATCACATATTCTCTATGGTTAAGTTTCAATGCATTAAAAAATGGGAACAAGTATTACGGCAATGATCTGAAATTTCTTAAATTTCAAAAGGTTGTAAGTTACGGAATGTTATTTAAGCAGACTGGCTGAGAAGTTCCCGACTTGAATATGAAGATGGCAGCAAATGTCTCGCATGTCTCGATTTGTGCCAAAATTCCGGTCATTTTCGATGGGCGGCTAGTAGGTCAGTAGTGTTTCACAATGAAGCTCAAATCGCTTGGGCTGCGTCATTAAGTATTTATTTTGAGTTTAAAAACAAGTTGAAGTCTGCACCGCGCCCTTTATGTTTTCGTACGTGGGTTTAGTAGATTGGATGAAGGGTCCCGAACACTGGCACGGTCGGAAAGTGTAACCACTAACGGAAGCATCGCTTGAGTTCGCTGTAACGATAGCGGACGACTAAAGTTAACACAAAAGAAAGTTTACCCAGAAAAAAGCTGACCACACTTTGGCGATCACATTGGATCGAAAACATGTTCGAAGGCGAATGCAAACTTGCCATGGCGGCCGTTTATAAATTAGAGTAATGGAACTGCCTGATTACACTCGTTACTCGCTGCTGCTGCGTCGAGCACGAAGTGATTTTCTTTTCTTCTTACTTTTTTGTTGTTTTCTTAGATTCGAAACTAAACGTAGATAAGAGTCAGTGCCAACGTAGAGTTACCGGTTTTCAATCGGGCTGCATTTTTTGCATGAATTATTTTTTCTAAAATTTTCCGCAAATTAAGCTGGCGGTGTATTCTTCCGTCAAGAAGTTGTTTGATGCAATCCTTGATGAGATTTACTTACGTTAAATGCAATTAAATGAAAAACTAAACTATAAGAAAAGTTGAACTTTTCTCGCTGTTCTTCGGAATGTGTTGTTATTGCGATGTTTGATTTCGCGATTTGCACTAAACGTGTAATAAAATTTGAAGAAAAAATCCTTAAAAAAAGTTAAGCTGATTAACTAAAATGAAAAGTCGAAAACTAACTAACATGTCTTTACAAAAACTTTCTTTTCTCTCGCTCGTTCGCATCTTTGTTGAAATTTTCCAATTATTATTTAGTTTAAAACTTTCCGCAGGTGTAGCACATGCAAGTCGCAGAGCAATATACATACATTTTATATGGTATAACGCACAAATTAATTGGCTTTAAACACTTGTGTTTCTTTACTTTGTTTAAAAAGCAAATTGCCTTCGGTTCGTTACGAATTTTTCGATAGCTACGACCTGCGCCGAGCCGTTAATGCGAAATGCAACGACTACACGGGGCCGCTTGATCTTCTTCAATAACAAGAAAATAAATATATTGAGCTAAGTTCGCATTTAAATACCGAAAGATATTCATTGTCTATCTACAATCTGGAGCAGTTGAGTAGATAGAAGGCGTCTATACTCAAGTATATTATGAGAATCCACATTTCAAATTATCGCAATTCTGCGTGAAACGAACAGGAGGTCATTTATAATATCCGTGATTGTTGCTCAATGATCGGCACATGAGGCGTTTCAGATTTACGCTGTTAGGACCTTATCATAGACCTGTTAAGTGAAGAGACGAGATCCGTTTGCTGGTGAAATTGTAAGCCCCTTTTCAATATATCGAATGTTTACTAATTGGAAATCTTTTAAATCAGTTCCAAATAGGTTTAATAGATGGACGCATGGACGTAAATGACGAATTTAATCGAAAATTCCGAGGTTGTTAAGGTCGTCGGTGTAAGTAATACTACGCATGAAATGACTTAAGTCAAATACCTTCCGATTGTAGGCATAAATGTAAACAAACCCGCTTGATTTAAACATTTTTGAACATAGAAAAAATGATGCTTTCATGTTAAATACACATGCACACACAATGTAAACGCAGCCGCAGTTATTTGTTTATGAAAATCAAATGAATTATTTATAAACAACATGTACACAGAAAATCCATTGAGTGAAATTAAGAAAATATTATTGTTGAGTACTCCACCGCCGATATTGCCGATAGCTCTCGTACACGTGAAATTATCCGGAATAGGTGATGACGTTTTACAATTATTTTGCTCATGGAATTTCGTTAGTTTGAGGTTAAATTCTTCTTCTTCTAAAACTTTAGTGGGATCTTTGTAAAAAAAGTACCGGGAATATTTGAATCAAAAGCCCGACTAAACCCAAAAACGGCCATAAAGTGATCGAAGAATATTACCGTCTGTCGTGTTCGGGAAGCATTACGTTCTTGTATAAGGATAACTTAACAAGTTGTAGGGGACTTGTAAGGGACAATTTGATGCCATGCAAAAATACTGGGATGATTAAATGAAATATTGGCATAAGTGCTCCTTCCCTCCTAGGGCTCGTGTCATGCATAAATTTGTTATTTGCTTTTTTTGACAAAAGGCATACATGTCGTATACGTATCGATAAGCACACTATCCCCCTATTAAATTCGAAATTTGTATAATTGCAAAGCATTCGCAATCTAAATCACTGAAAATTCCTACAAATTTTACATATTTTTGAATGTCAATCGAGTTCAGTCAAAATTAAGGGACAGCCTTTTCATTTCGTTCGCCCATTCCCATTATCCCCATAATTCCCATCTCCAAAAGGGGCCCATGAAGGCTTAAGAAAAAACTTTGCAAAAAACTCTATATATGAAGAGGTGCATAAAAAGACAATTGCGGGCGTGGCAAGGCAATTGTGTGGCAATGAAAAAGCAACGCACGCGGTTGATTTGTATTCAAGTTATTTACATATATTTCTCATTCGAGTTTGTTGCAACATCTGTAAAGTAACATTTTCCAGGAAAAAACTGTGAATATTTTTTACTAATAAACGGGTAAGAAGAACATTGCAGTGGTGCATGGGGCATGATTCACCCTTAGATACCCCTTACACCATCCTACAGTTATTCGTATGTCCACTTGTTAAAATACGTTGTTTTATGAGGAGTGGTCCAAAAAGTGGACCGATCCGAACCATTTTCAATAGTGTTCGTCCTTGGGTTAAAACACGTCACTGTACCAAATTTCATTTCAAAATATCTCAAAGTTTGCGACCTGTAGAGTGAACACAAGAAAACAAGATAGACAGACAGGCAGACAGACAGACAAGCTTGGATCAATGTTAGAAGCGATTCTGAATAGATCGGCATAATAAACATTGCGTCTACCTCAACCTCTACCCTTCTGGCTGTTGCATACAACCGCACAAAGTTAACATCTCCTTGTACCACAAGTGATGTAGGGCTTAAAAAAGTGTCTTGTTTTTGCCAAGAAAACCGAACTTTTTCACGCAAGTCGTCGCCAATCACAGAAAAATTAATATTTTTTGAAAAAAATCTTCTTGTTTCACAATCCATACGCATGTAGATTAAATGATTTTTCTTTTTACATTGAAATTGGGACCAATTACATGGCGTGCCGCCGAGCCACTTAAATTGTTCGCGCCTCGCGAGGGTGGCTTCTTCGGCATTGCCATGCCATTGCCATTGCCATTGCCATTGCCATTCAAAAACAGTTTTTTACTTCCAATAGTTATGCGCTTAATATTACCATTCCTTCTGCCAAAAAAGAAAACAAGAAATGGACAAAAAGCCCCTCTCTTCTTTTCAGGCTATTACGTGTGGGTGTTACCACTACATCCTTTGTTTTTAACATTGGATCGACTATATAGTGCGGGATATGGCAACGTTTAACGAGAAAAAAATGCAATCTTTGCAGTCACGTGTGTGTATCTCTCTTGACAAAAATAAAGAGGCTCATGCCAAGGCAGTAAAAAGTTCCACAGATTAGTGAAATGATGTAATGGTACTACCAGACATCTTCAATCGAACATGAAATTGTGCGAAAAGTGTCTGATGCTCCGAATGCGGCAACAAGTTATGCAATCCATTCAATATTCCAATAATTCCGTAATTGTTTGCTACATTTCGAACTCTTGAAAAGATTTCTACTTAACAGTTTTTTGAAGGAGAAAAATTGCATATATTTCGCAGTGTGTAAGGTATACATACGTACTCGTTAGTTGCTTCTACTCTTAAGGCAATTAATTGCTTCCGCATTTTAAATGCCGAATCTTTCAGCCAATCATATGTAGTTACATAAATTGTTTTTGCTTCTGTGCTGCTAGTAGTAGTAGTTAAGGAGACGTTCGAATTATTTTAACAGATGGATGAACTGCAGCTAAATTTTTCGAAACAATTCCAATACGAGTGCAACGTAACGTATCGTCCGACGAAACTGGAAATCATTTTATTTGTGTAGAATTTTTGTTGCTGAATAGAATTGCAGCGAGAGTAGAATGTTTTCTTTGAAGTCGTTAGAAAGCAAATTCCTTACTTAACAAAGGTCTGTTAATTTTAATTAATTTTTTTTTTTTCTTTTTATTTTTCTTTTTAAATTTAATCTTATCGTGCATTTTTTGCAAGGCATGTACAAATTTTCCAAGTATAAGTAAAAAATGAGCTAATTGATCGCATGGAAAGCTTGTAAAAATCTCTGCTTTACACATTACAGTTAATTAAAATAAAGCGGATATATTTGTGTTTATATTCTAATTAACATGTAAATAAAACACAACTAAATTATACAAAACGAGACAACAACAGAATTAACAACGACATATAAACAATGCTGCGCACAGCTGCAATCAAGTTTAATTTATAGAAATTCTTAAGTGTATAAAGAATCCGTAATAGAAAGAATGAAATGAAAAAAAGGAAAAAGCAAAAGAAATAAAAAGAATAAATAAGAAAGCGAATCATTTGCACCCACTACGTATGTTGGAAAAAAAATTAGCTGCACATGAAAGGCTCCAAAATATATATGAAAAATATATAAAAAATTATTATTATATCGTTCCGTATCCAATCGCTCACAACCCACCACCAACGAATATCGTTCGGCGTTTTACGTACTTTACAACTAAGAGTACATGCATTCATTTTGCGGAGTTTGCTTAATCTTATAAAGCGGACAGACGTGTACGTATTTATACCTTGCACGACTTCCGATACAGGGTATATTATTTTAGTGCGGACGTATGTAACATGCAGAAGGGCTGAAGGTAGATCCATCCGATCGATTCAGAATCGAATTCTGGATTGATCTAAGCCTGTCTGTCCGCCCGTCCGTCCAATGTCTGCCCATGAAAGTTTGTGTTCAAGCAACAGGTCGCAATTCTTGAGATATTTCGGTGAAATGTGGTACAGTGACGGGTTTTTGAGCCAACGACGAACGCTATTAAAAATGGTTCGGATCGGTTCACTCCCCATATAACGCCCTATTCTGAAAAATCGTTATATGGAAAAAATTGCAATTTTCAAAACTTCTCGGCAAAAGTGTCTAAGCAGTAGTATTTGAACATTCTAAATTAGTATTAGTATGAAAGCGGTGAACCGGCTGGAGCAATTTTTCCACCCCCTCTCATAAAGCGAAAACTGAAGTTCATACGACAAAAAAAGGGTATAATTTTCAACGCCTCACAATGAAATTTATGTCATAATAGTAATTGGATATAAAGAAATAAATGTACCAAATTTGGACCACGTCGGCCATTTACTTAAATCTTACAGAAGCGGAGCAGAGAAGTCTAAGTCATAATATGTTATGATGAAAATTGACCCATAATAGCAATTTCACACAAAAATGAACTCCACAAAATTTGGAAGATCTACGCCTATTTTTGGATCCTGCCCTATGTAAGGATTAAACTTGTACTACATGCGGTTGCGTTTTGGGCCCGAATTATATCTTTCTATAGGAAACAACATATAATTGTGGTGTTCTGTAATTGAAGTAAGAAAATTTGTGGACATTGTGGTGTAGGGTATTTAATGATCGGCCTTCCCCGACTATAATATGTCCTTACTTGTTTTATGCTAAACTAAATGAGAATTCGTAGGAGATCTCAGGTCTAGTGCATCTCTATTACCAATGGGCTGACAAATCTAATATGCTTTCAATTTTTAGCTATAGATATAAAAATATTTTTTTACATAAATGTATTCATATAAATAAAAATTCATGTTTATAAAAGGAAAAATTAATAAAAAGATAAATGTGCATAAACATTAGTGCATATACACACGTTACACACATGATTTGTTTTAGCAAACGAAAGAGATGCAGGTATAAGTCAATTTTGTTTACAGTCCATTAAGAGGCAGTTGAACGGCATGCTGTATATAAAGAAGATGGCTAGATTTGTTGTTGTTCAATAAAATTATAAAAATTCAATAAATGGCTAATGGGCCGGCCTGTCATTGGCTTGATCAGAATCATTTTTTCTGCATTTTTTTATAGCCATAAGCGCTACAGAGACTGTACAGCAATTGTGCGTTAAATTGGTCAGAATTCTGAAGAAGACCACATCCAGATCCATGCGCAGTATATTGAGTAGATTTACTCTCGTCTTTTTTCTCCAACCTTTCGCGCCTAATCGCAATGCATTGTTCACGGATTTGCGGTTGCAAAAATTAGATTAAAACCAAAGGAAACCATAAGAAATTAAAAAAGAAAACAAATTTCTCAAATATTTTTATCAACACAGTACATGCGAACCTGTCCCCATCGGCTATGGGTACAATTGATAAAAAAGTGTCTAAGAAATTTTTCATTTTAAATTGTGCGATAACGTGCTATAGAAGAGTGTATTACGTTCTTAGTAGTCTGTTGCTTTCATCCTGTCGCGTAAGCTCTATGGTTAGGCCAATAACATTCTCAGTGGCTTCCGATGTCTTTTTTGGCACGCTTAGGTGTGAATGGAACACCAATTTTTATATAATTGCTTGTGAACCTATTGACAAACCTTCAGGAGCTTTTATGAAACTCCAGTTGATAACTTTTCGTATTAGATAAAAAGTTTGATGCACAGAGAGAAGGTTAATGAAAACTCCAAGTTCAACACATGCACACGCAACGCTCCCTCCTTCGATACATTTCGTCAATATTTCATTGGAGAAAGGTGGCGCAATTACTTCATGTCGAGGATCATTGAGGCAGCGTAACAAACACTTTTGTATGGCAAACAAACGTAAATTTATGGACCGGTCTGAAGGGGTGAAATCGTTAAAAGTGAAGTGTAAATAAGAAAAAAAAAAAGAAAGAAGATGCGAGGCGAGGCGAGGCGATGCGGCTTCTCTGTGTTTTGTGTAGCATTAATTAGATTGACATTTTTTGTCTTTTCTTGTGTCAGAGGGTTGTTTTTGAATGGTTAAGTACATGTGCATAATGTTGCCGATTAATTGACATGTGCGACGTGTATTTGTCATCAGAAGTAAGTGAATTTGTGAGATTTGCGCAAAATCTTACATCAACGTGTACTTACTTTTATGCACTTGAGTCTTAAAGGAAAAGATGAAAATCACCTTAAAAAAGCGGCGAAAAGCAAAGGCAGAGAAAGTCCATGCGTTATATTTGGTTGAAGGGGGGATACAAAGCTTGGATATCATCCAACACTTGGTGATAAGTGCATAAAACTAATTTCGAGAAACTTCTTCTCCCTAAGATTATAAGATGCAAGAATATCTACACAAACTTAAAAGTTTATCTTTTCGCGATCTTCGACATTCAAGAACAGAGGCAGTGATTCGTCCAAGTCGATAGGAACTTACTCTGTCCGGATACCTGCGGATTTTGTAAGCGATGTAACCGAATTTTTTACTTTATTTGCTTTCTTCGTCTATGGAATATTTACTGTTCTTTTAAGTTTTTAAAGTGAACTCACACAAGGTGGATGTAGCGAAAGCAAGCGGAGACAGAATGATTGAAAGAAAATTGAAAATAAAGTGGAAAGTATTATATGCAACTGGGGGATAAGACGTAAAGGAAGTTGACTCACTCAGATGCAAAAAATGATAAATAATTTATTTTAATAACTTATAGGTAGTGGGTTTAATTGCTTTCTGTTTCTATTACATCACACTTGTAGTAGTACGGAAGGGCGTAGTAGTTTATGCGGTTGTACAAAGTATCCCCGCGTGCTTCGAGACGGACCATTTCCATTGTATTGGAAGCAATTCTGAATAGATCTAAGCTTGTCTAGCTATGTATGCGTTTTTTGAGATATTTTGATGAAACTCGTCTTACACCGTCGTCGCCATTGAAAATAGTTCGGACTACTTTTTCGAGCACTGCTCACATAGTGACTAATCGTAGTGGAAAATCGTACTATGAATAATTGTATTAAGCGACGTGGTGTAGGATATTTAGTGGTGCGGCGTGACTCACTACACTTGCTGTTGCTTGCTTATACACAAAAAGAATCAGTATTCACTTTACATTACTCTTCTTCATTAATCTTTCGTTTTTGAATTTAAAGAAATCAGAAATTTTGCGAAAGTGAAACCAATTTAGAAACGTCTGTTCTATATGAGTGCGAGAAAAACACCACTAATGTCAAAGATCCATGTTATGCTGTCCATAGTTGATATTGAAAATCGTTTGTGTGTTTTTATAATTGCACACACATATATTTATAATATATATATAACTGTTGCTTGCTCGCTCCTCTATCGCAAGTGCAATATAATTTAATTTTTTATTACTGAAAATTTAGTGTAAATTTCATTCATTCACATGCACATACTCTCCCTTGTTTTTGACTTGTATATCTATCGACGTTGCTTTGTTTCATTGTCCACCCTATATGACGATAAGAATGATTCATACAATTGCGCAAAGCGGGTGGTTAAGTTGCTCGCTTGGTGACTTGATACCCAATATGTTTGCTTTGATTCATACAAAGGTTTGGCGTTTGCTCGATTTAGGTCTTTTACGACATTCATAAAAAAAAAACAAAACAAAGTATATATGTATTATATATATATGACGCATTATCTACTTAGTTAATTTTAACTATATATAATAATATTGTAACACTTTCGCTTATCTCAGTTTTAAGAGAGCCAATGACAAAAGAACAATGAAATATGAAAGAGAATGAGAGATTTTTTAGCAACTACCAGGCAGCAGAACAGGGTTTTTGAAAAGAAAAAATCCTTGATTTCGATCTTAAAACGCTAAGCACAAAATTTTTACGTAAATAAACAAGGCACCACCGTGTGTGTGGGAAAATTTGATTCTGGTTAAAAAATCCATCACTCACGCACAACCACTTGAATTGAAATCACGAATCAAATTTCAATTGTGTTTTTTTTGTAATACTATATAATAATAATTTTTTACAATCTTACAAAAAAATGAAAAATCGTATCATGTGCACGCGGAAGTAAGCAATCATTATTATTGCTATTCGTTGGCGCTCGGCGCTCGTCGCTCGTCGCTTGGCGCTTGCCGCATATAAGGTATAAAACTCGCAGAATTTTTTTTCGAAAAGAAAATTTTTAGCATTTACTACGACTGACAAAATGATGTGCATTTTCGACTTATGACTCCTGCTCATTTTCAGAATCATGCGATTCATTTAAGACAACCAACCATGTGGGGCTTTCCATTGTTGACCTTTCCAATCGAAATGACCCTTTGGAGTAAATTGGGTCTTCTATCAGCGATAATGCTGCGCTGCCTTTCATTGTTAGGGGATTTTGTTGGAAGTGTGAAAACTCTTTTCCCAGTTTACTATATAAAAATACTTGGGTAAGATTGTTGTTGCGATAGGAATCCTGGATCTTCATTCGTTAGAGAAAGAAAGAAAAGGTGCACAATCGCCATCGATCCAATAGCTCTCATGCTCCGTCATCAATTACTCATTAAGTAGATAGATTGCATGGGCATACTTTTTGCCAAAGCTTAAGAGTCGTTTGATGCTTGCTTGCATTTCGCACGGCTTGAATGAATGGAAAACTCATTGTCTTGCTGTAAAATGAACTTTTACCCGCACAATTGCGATCCGTTCTCCGCAAACTATAATCGAATTGTTTTTTTGTTTTTTTTTTTTTTTTTTTTTTAATTTTCAGTGGTCACCATCTAAAATCATAGTATCATGGTATGCTTAATGCGCAGACACTCTTATGCGTGTTTCTAGACGTGCTATGAGGGACCAGAAAATAACTAGACCGCTATAGTGCCCTAAGAATATTTATAGAGCTTGCGTATTATTCCCATTTCCGAAGGAACGAAGAAGCGTTTGATGGTTTGATTCTAGGGAAAAATCCAAAATTTTTTTCTTTTTAACTTCCGAATAGTTGCTAATTATTACATTGTGGCTGTGAATGCTGGGTATAGGTTTTGCTGCTACTACCAAAGCAAGGAGATACTATGCTGTACTAAGAAGTAATTGTATAGTCGCTATGTTTTTATCAAGGCCTATAAGCAATCAAAGTCTGCTTTGTGCGTTTGCCATAGTGAATTTAATCAAAATTGCTGATGTTTGTGCGTATATGGGATGACACAAGACAATCAGTTTTTTTTTTCAAAGTCACAAAAATCATGATCAGAAACTACAGTTACAAGTTCTTATGACTTATGACCAATTAAAATGCCAGCAAATGATTGAGAGCTAAAAAGCTTCGGAAAATTGGGAAAACATTCGTTAGTTATATATACCGCTTGGAGTGATCGAAACGTTGAAATTTTCATTGTAGCAAATATTTTTCTTTGCTAACACGTTACTGAAAATATTAATGTGCAACTTGTTAATTTACTCTACGACCACACCCACTACCAATAAATAAATAAATAAATAAATAAAGCGATTGCCTTGTATTTATATGCATGTAACACATAAGTTTTAGGTGTGAGTTGTGAGTGACAAAGCATAAAATAGACTCTAATTGCACAATAGTGCAGCAGTTGTTCTTTATTAAGCGCTTAGTGACGGCAGAGTCGGCGTTTCTACGTAAGTTTACTAAACTGGTTTTCATCGGATTCGAAATTTGACTTTATAGGCTTTTATGGTAAACGAAAAGTAAAAACCACAACATCAGGTAAAATAGTTTGCAATCGGGAGAAGTCGTTTCTGTGTAAAATGCATGTAGGCGCCCTGCACTTATTTATATGCAGCTCGATAATCTGCTGCTCAAAGCAGCATAATTATACCAGCTGTGGCGTAGAGTTCATGGGTAGTGTGCTAAAATGTTATCACAAATATAAAGAGAGGGAGAGAGACTGGTTTTCTTTCTTCTTTTTTTTTTGTGTTTTAAACCCTTTTCTTAAAGTAAACTATGTTTGCAATACATGCATTTACACACATAGTTATTCAAGTCTATGGCAAATATTTAAAGCTCTTTTTTTCGCTAACAAACGATTTCGTTGTCATGTTTTATTTTAAATGCATATACTTATGCACTGCTCTGTCCAAAAAGTAAGACCAATTCTCGCAATCCTCACAACAATACTCCTCGTGAATAGTTTCGCTCGGCGAAACGAAATTATAATCCACAATACCACGTTAATCGGAGAAAACTGTTACATCGGTTTGATTGTTGAGCAACTTTGGCGTGACTTTTTCGATCTTAGCTCATCTTTTGAACGATATCCGCTCGATTGATCGGTTGTTTTCGGATCCAGGTCTTATGTCCCGCAGTAATACGTTTCATCACCTCCTCACAGACGACGCTAAGAAACTGAGCGTTTTTGTTACTAATTGCGATTTGACGCGTTTCGTGCTCAAAATATCTTTTAAAATATTGTTGAGTGATCCGCTTGAAATGCTAACAGCGTCAGTAAGTCCATTGGTCAGTTATCAATCGACGATGATTGAGCACCAAATCTTTGGCTTGATTGACGCGACTGTCATCGATAGAGATTAATATTCGTCCGGGACGTTCTCCGTCGTCAAGCCGTTCTCGACCTTCTTCTACTTCTAAACATTTCTTCCTGACAGAGTCTGCTCGTCAACGGCTTACTGCAACATCCTAACAACAAGACATTGCATGTCGCAACCAAAATTTAGTGCAACTTGTTTGCCCGAAAAAGTCTCACATGATAAAAATTGGAAAAAACACTTTTTGTGGCTTACAAACCCACGAGCAGCTGAGACACTAATGACTTTTACGATGTGACAGATTTCTGTCGCAGTGCTACCAATTTAGAAAAGAAAAAATCTCTGATATTCGATAGACGCGCACAATTTACTCTTACTTTTACATATATATGTATATAGCCCGGTATTAATGTATATGTATATAGCCCCTGGAAATTGTTTACAGTAATAACTGTGCCTTCTTGTGTGTGATATCAGACCATGACAGGAGGTTTAAAAAATTTTCCTTTGTGTAGAAGACACGAAGACACAAGTTCTTATCTCGGCAAGACCGTCATTGTTCGCCAACGGAGAAGAATAATTATTTCGAGCAAAAAAATGCTTCAAATACGATCCTCATAAATGTCGAAATATTCCCAGGAATGGCAATTAATTTATTGAAATAATGAGAAAAAGCCTGCTTTGCAAGCAAACAAACTGAACTTCCCCTTTGGTTATACCTTTCCCTGGGAATATTTAACTGCATGAAGACTTTATCAAGAACATCATACCAGCCAAGTATGGAAAAGTAAATAAATATTAATATAAAAAGTTTACAAGAGGAAGAGGAAGGGATTTTTTGCTCCAAAAAATGTATCTTTCAGTTCACTCAGGCATGTGATAACAAACAGAAGTTTCACTTCAATCGTGCTGTCAATCTGGACGAGACTTCCAACTTTATTGCGCCCCGTCCGCGTTTATACCTGTTCCGTCCATTGTTGGAAATGTCAGCATTGCAAGTATCCGGATGACGGATCATCGTACATGTTCTTATTTGGATATATCATCGAGCAAGCGATCGAAGCTGTTGTGATATCATAGCATACTCAGCATAGTGTAATTTGTTTGGGCTAACAATTGGTATGTCCTTCCACTTTCACACCAACATAAACGGCTCTTTTCATTTACAATCTTCACTGAATGTCTCCATCTCTAGATCAAGAGGAAGAAAAGAAAAAAGGCCTAAAAATATTTCAATTTATTTATTTTTTTTTTATTTATTTATTTATTAGGGCCCTACTAACAAGCAGATTGCTTAATACTAGTAGGTTAGAGTGACGTGATTACAATGTAAGAGCTATCAAAAGTATATAAAAAAAAAACAACAACAAAAAGAGTATGTATATGGTGGTTAAGAGAAAATATTTTAGGTAATACGTACTAAATAAATTATGATATACATAGTAGCATATATATGTATAGTAGCAGTAGTAGCAGTAGTAGTACTAGTAGTAGTAGTAGTAGTAGTAGTAGTACAAGTATGATATACATAGTAATAGTAACGAGCACTGTACAGTCACACCCATCCCTGTTCGGAGATTTAGTAACTGAAATTTCAATCCACTGTTGTTTACGAAATCTCATAGTGTCGGCGATATTATGGATGCAGCTTGGTAGTGAGTTCCAGAGTCGGTTGGCGTATAAAAAAAAGTAATGTTCAGAAATGGACAATTTATGCTGCAATTGTATGATATGCTTTTGTCTGCGCGATTCGATGAATTTGATTTTTTTATATAAGTAGTCTGTCTCTTTGTACGTGATAATTTTGTGTAGTAGGCACAAAGTACGACACTTTAGAAGATCATCAAGAGACATGCCATACAACCTGTTTTGAAAGGCTGATAATCGGTCATACCTCTTGAGACAATAAACATATCTAATGATGGTGTTGAAGATTTTGTTTAGCCTAACTTTGGACTGTCGATCACTATTGGAAAATAATTCACAGCTGTATAGAAGAGTTGGCATGAGGTACGTTTTGGCCAAGAGTACCCTTACTCTCAGCGGTGTTAATCGCTGAGTCGGCCATAAGGTACGTAGCATGCCGTAGACCTTGCCCACACAAGAAACAAGGAAATATGATTGTTCCAGGAGAGATTGCTATTAAAAAATATTCCCAGATTTTTGGCTTGGTTTACTACTTCGATATCCGATTGATTAAATCGAATATTTATATTAGTATCAACTGCGTAGTTGCGCTTATGAATAAATACACATTTGGACTTTATTTATAAATTTATAGTTAAACCATTGATCTGAGCCCAGCAATGTATGCTAGACAGGTCAGCATTGACTTTGATGATACTTGATTGACTACGCTCCCCAGGATTACAACTGTTATACTGTTATACTTGTATATCGTCAGCATACATATGAATTTTGCACCATTTAAGATCATTGGGTAGGTCATTGAGACATACAGTGAGAAAAGAAGGGGCCCAAGTATGGATCCCTGAGGGACTCCAACTTTGAATTTCTCATTATTTGACTTGTTCTTACCAAGTAAGAGGTACTGCGAACGACTTTGCAGGTAGCTTTTAATAAGATTTTCAATTTATTAATTAACGCACTTATAGAAGAGCTGTTTTAAAATAAGCGGCTCAAATACCCGGTTGTTTCTAATTGAATTTGATAGCGTTCATCAACATGCATATGTATGTTGTATATATTGTGTATACACAATAATATATATATTTTTTAATATTTAAAGACATAAAGCCTGCTACATAAGCAAAAGCTGCACAAATACGTAAAATAGATTTTTAGATACACAGCAAATACATAAAAAATGATTTGCATTTGCAGCTCGAGCTCGACATATTTATTTACAAAGCATCAAAAATTTGCCGATATATATATATATATATATATATATATTTGTATATATAGCAACGTTATAATAATAATAATAATGATGAGAAGAAAAAAACTTCGAAATGCTCATACACTTCCCCCTATATGATCGTATATATCCAAATAATATAATCAAGTTAGCATAGCTCCGTACAAAGTTAAAGGAAAAAAAAAAATACAAAACGAAAACAAAAACAAAAATAAAAACAAAAAAAAAGTTAGTGAGGCATCTTCAAGTTTACTTCTTCGTTCACTTTTAATGATTTCCGTTGTTGCAATTTGATTTGACTTGTTTCCCCTTTTACTTATATTGTTTTATGTTATGCTAAATGTGTTCGTTTCTTATGAAAGGTTAATAAATTATACATATTATGCCGCATGCAGCATCAAGCGCTCATATGCGCGTTGCTATATGCAAACAAATTTACTCATTAATGGTGCTAAAGAGAAATCTTTACCCAGGCGCCCCCAATTTTCGCCTTTGTTCGATTCAATAACTACAATGAATTTTGGTCGGCTATGTCTTAAATTCAATTTGAAATTCGAAGGCGCTGTGCTGTTAGTTATGTCTGTTGTGTCTGTTGTGCTCAATGCAAGCAAGCAAGCAAGCAAGCAAGCAAGCAAGCAAGCGAGAAAAGGAAAGACCATTTTGTCTTCTTTTGCCTTCAATTGGTTGTGTCCCTGAGATATAACTGAAATGTATTATTTATAACGGAAACGAAGATAATTTGTCATTGTTAAGGAGTTGCGTCACGTATCGCAAAAGTGTTATCCACAAAGGTTGAGTTAATTTTTATTTATTTGTTCTTTTTTTTTTTTCCTTTTTTTTAATATAAACGTCGTCTGCGGAAAAGTGGAAAATTTCGTCATTCCGCTTGCAAAAACAGTCGGATATGCGCATTAGAGCTTTCGTTGCATTAAAAAAAAAAAAAAACAACCAGTTTATTTTTACATGTATGTATGTATGTATGTATGTATGTATGTGTGTTTTATGTTTGCCTGTATGCTGCCAGAATTCCCTGCTGACTGCTATAAATTAAGCTACAAACTTGACAAGATTAACCCGCGAACACATTCGTGATAAGTAGGATAGTAACACACACAACCTTGACTATATTTTTGCCAACAACTTATGGCTTAGAAGAACTGAACTCTCCATGCATCTCGATGAATTTTCCCATGTAAATGCGGCCTTAAATGATTTGCGTACGGCCTAGATTAGGTCTTGAAATGGGTGTGCGCGGAAAATGTTCATGAAAACTTACAAATAAATTGGAGCAACTTTGGCCAGATTTGGCGGTTTGTTTAAAAGTCACGTATGCCTTTCAAATGAAAATATAATGCTTTTCCTTACTTCTTTCATGACTTTATTAATTTGATGGAAAATTGAAGAAAAAAAGGAATAAGTTTCGCACTTCTCTTCTCAGTAGGAGTTTTATAATTATTTCTTAATTGTCTGTCGTAGTGTTATGAAATGGCAATCGTGCCTTATCACCTTAAGATGCTGTATTTATCTAGAAAGGCAAGGCTCAAGGCACGCCACATTGATAATTGTTTACATTGTTGTGCAACAGTAACAGTAACAATAACAATAACAAGAACAGTAACCGTATCGCTTAGTGGAATTCGTTCAATGCCATGAAAAAGGTGATAAATTTTTGATTGAGCCTTGCTTGTGCCCATAAAATAATAAGCGCAAGTAAATTGAATGCATTGAAAAAATTGCAAGACGACAAGAATATAATAAAATAAAAACAGAATTAATGAAATATGAAAATGCAACGGATTTTATGATTACAATTTTATTACATATGCGTATAATAAATGGAATCTATAAACGCGATAATACGATCTATGACGCTAATGGTTATAACGACATATGTTTCCACATGTGTTTCCAAACGTGCATTTGTGCACCGTAATGGCATTTGAAGGTAAACACTACCGCAAAATTTTCGTAAGAAATTAAAATGAAAAGAAAACGAAAACGAAAATCCTTCCTACAGAGAAGAGAAGAGTAAAGACATTCTCTTGCAGTTATTACGGGAGGATAAGCTAACGTTGCCTTCGTCATGCACACTTTTTCCTCGAACGTGGCTCTTATTTCGACTATCGAAGGAATATTAAGTTCACCGAGTAGCGGTTGTAATGAAAAACCGATCGCATACATTAGCTTACCGCACCCTTTAAAATGCTGCGTAAACTCAGCTGTCTTTTGAAATTTTCTAAAGTGTTAGGGACGTGGAGACAAAGCGTTTGTGATGTTAAGAATATTGAAATGGCATTGCAGAGCGTGTTCAAAATATTCATTTCTCCAGAAACATGCAACGTCGTAATCATCGGTTATGCAGCTATTGGAATCTGTGCACGCCTGCTTTCGAGATATCCAGGTGCTAAGCATTCAAAATTTGTTTAAAACTTAATTAATTGGTTTGCTTCATAAAGACTCTGTTCAACGTGTACAGAGAATTTGCAGAACGTAAAAAAGTACGAATTTTATGAATTATTTATAAAAAAGGAAATATTTATAAAAGTTTGATTCGAAAAATGTTCGACAAGCATCGAGTAATAATTGCTTGTTTAATATCTACAAAAGTATGTGTATGCACATAGATAATATATTCAGAAAAATTGTGCACATTCGTTAGAACATATATATGTTATGCATATAGTGTGCGTACATGTATATGTATCGCAATGTAGCAACAAAAATTGCTCCTTGTTTAAATGCAGTGAAGCATCTTTTCTATATATATGTGCAATCACAAAAGTGCATACATACATACATACATACATACATTGTAAGCATAAAAGCATAAAAGAAAGCCACACTTGCCTCCAAGCGACTCTTGAATACCCTCTATCTCGAAAACATTAATAAAAATCGTATATTTGTTTATTAATTGCCATAAGCATAAGCATCCAATCGATGGATCGTTCGCAATCATTTTCGTATTGGATTCTTTTTATGGCCACAATAAATACTTGCATTAAATCTTGGTGCGGCTTCCTCTGAAGCTTGTGAAATTTAGGAACAAAAATATATATATTTCCGACATTTTCTAAAGATTTACATTGACTTTGGAGCTGTCGTTGACCTTCTTTGTAATCTCATTACATCGGCCATTCATCACCTCGATTCGTATGCCTTTCGTAGCATTTCATTCTTATCGGAATAGGATAAAAAAAAAAAAAAAATCTCAAGCAAAGAGACGAGAATGTGGTTTACCGATCGAATATATGATATATACAGGCATATATCTCTCTCTCTCTCTCTTTATGAAGTATTTATCATGGGTTACAAACGATATCATGCCACAAGCATATCCTCAATTTTTTTACTACTGGGCATAAAAATGTACAGAAGCTGAGCAGTCTAAAGTATCCAAACAATATCGGTAGCTGCAGCAGCAACGGCAGCAGCAACGGCAACAGCAACAGCAACAGTATCGCAAACTTCAATATAATGCAATGGAGCAATGCACTGCCAGAGTAAAATACAACAATGGCATGCAGCCCGACTATATATGTGCTTATCTATGTACATAAATACCCATACATATATATATAAATATATATATGCTTTATGTGTTTAATTGTTTGTTCGTTCGTTTATGTATACAGGGTGTCTAAGAGAATATCCAAACATGGAAAACATCTTGTTTACGAAAAAGTAATACATTTTGAACGGCCTTGTATTGCAATTTATTCTACACTTAAATGCTATTAATAAAGTTTTGCTGTTTGTTTGCCTGTTTGTTGTTTCCTTGCATTGCTTGCTTGGAACATCGTATAAGTGTGCTTGTTGAAGATAATTATGTATGTATGTATGTATGTATGCATGCATGTATGCATGTATGTATGTATGTATGTATGTATGTATGTACATCCCTATAATATACACAATATGTACGTCTTACACTTTACAATTAGAGCAATGACACTTTTTTGCCGCGGCGATGCCCGCACTTTTTGATCCAAGTGTAATACAGAACAAAAAAAGAAAAGCAAAGAAAAGAAAAGAAAAGAAACGAAAAAAATTACAAAAAAGTGAGAAAACAATTTAAACATATGAGCGCTTATTCGCTTGAAAAAAAAAAAAACAAAAAAATAAATAAATAAAAAAAAAGCATTGCATACGACAAGTGACATATACGACCACCATCGCATCTTAGACTGCATCGCATTCTTATTGTGAATGTGCATATAGTCTGTTAAAAGTTTTTTTTTTTTTTTTTTTTTTTTTTTTGACGACGTTACGCCTTACGTTTTTGGCAAAAAATTAAATTTTTTTCTTTTTTAGCGGTAAATCGGCGGCTTAGAGTATTCAACGTTACAGCCGTAAACATGCGAGGATGATTTGCTCCTATTGTTTTTTTTTTTTTTCCTTTAGTGTGGCTTTTTACTTTACTTGAACTCAATTACGAGACGGTTCAAGTTTATTTTGCAACGCTTTGTTCCCACGCCCATCCCCTTCATAACATAAACTACGGATATAATGTTACCATCATCCTGCTTGTGACATCAGGCAGACCTCTTCAAAACCGGGCACGTATGGCTCAATTAGGGCCGGCCACTACATTGGAAACGTTACAAATATTTCATATGATTTTTTTTCTTGACAATGCAACGGCTCCCTCACATCCCAAGTTATAGCAATTCTTGCTATATGCAGTGCGGCACGTGAACTGCCTGCGCACTTAATTAATTCTTAATGATTTCAATTATTTGTGCATTTAAATCTTTTTTTTTTTTTTCTAAATAATTTTTTAATGACGAAACAAATCTAAAACAAAATCGGTCATATTAGGAATTACTAACTACGCAGTGTTGAGAACGCCATCTCGTAATCGATAAACATTCGCGTGAAGTCTAAGTAAAAACAAACGTAAACTACTTTCAAATACAACAACAAATATAAAAATTAAATTAGTAAATAAAATAAATAAATAAATAAATAGGTAGACGAGATAAAGTAAAACGCGAACATACATAAACACACATCTCTTTAAACATAATGTGAATTATTATAAATATATTTAGCAGACGACTCTAAGCTGATTTCGCTCCCCTTCTAATTATTTCCCCCTTCTCCAGATCCAGGGTTATTTGAACGCAAGCAATTAACAATCAACACAAATTGGTTTGCTTTACCTTATTGCTCCTAAAGCGCCCTTCACTCTTATATATCGCCACCAGTTGTTAAAAATACGGTAAATCGTTCAGTTCACTCGATCAACATATCAAACTAAGTCGGTATGCGTTCAACATTTCCTCCGAAAGGAACATAGCATAGCATAGCATAGCGTAGCGTACAATCTTATTTACTCGCTTAAAGATACTTTATCAACATTTATGGCAGAGACAAACAATTGACTAAAACGTTATCATTGTGCGGTGAAGGTGTTGAAAAAGAACGATAAACATAAATGAGCAATTATTCGCTGCCTACGTTTATACTCAAGCCCTTAAACAATGCTGGGGAGCCAGAGCACTTACCTGCAGTGTACGCTTCGCTTCTACACGCTTGCTTGCTCCGTCATTCCGAACAATTGTTGCACACGTACATTGCAATTATTACTATCGCAGATGCTTTATAATCTCAAGCAAAAATTTTCCGAACAATGGGATCTAATGTCGTAACAAAACAACAAGTGTAGTAGTCTCTGGTAGGGAAAGGATTTCTTTAATATAATCGCTCCTGGTTTACTTTAATCATGTGCAAGATATATAGTAACTTTCCTCCTTTCTTAACGTATCTGTTACATATCAGAGTAACATATGTCCGTTCAGTCCGTAGTTCAGTTTGCTTAAAGCAATCAACTAACAGATAGTCAGCAAAATGAAGTTCGCTAAACGATCTCGGGAAGTCTTACATTAGTTGTTCTTTCTAAATTTCCCACATACACTTGTACCGATCATTTTATTAACGCAAACTTTCCACTTTCGGGAGATCATACAAACATTGTCACACGCTTTCTTCCGAAATCTTCTTCTGAAATCCCACAGTTTCCTTGCACTCGCAATAGTGGGCGGGCGTAGGCCCGAGTATTCTGATTAAACGAAAAGTTCACTTGAGGACTCGTCTCTATCTCGTCTAGATATCGTTGTTCTGCTTAATTTAAGATTTCGAAACTCGCTCTATTTACATATACATCCCCAAGACGTTTAGTGGACATTTTGTTTAAATTTTTTTCAATTGATTTTCAATTCTTGCAAATAAATGAAATGAACACTCACCGCAGCCAAAACGGAGTTGGAACAGTTTTGTTTCGTCTCGTCTATCACACTCTCACTTTCTGCCCACGTATACGTATGTTTAATGAATTTCAAAATCTTTAATGAAACAACCATGGGAATTATCACATATACAGACAGACTTTGTGAACTTTGTGTTTTTTTATAAATGAGAAAATTAAGGGAAAAGAAAAATGTTATTACATTTGATTTTTAGTACGAAAGGTGGCACATTGCGATAAAAGTAACGCTTGCGTTCTACGAACACACATCGTCATATATCTCGAATGATTGCGAAAAAAAAAAAAAAATTGAGTGAATATTTACACCGTTTGTGGTTTTGAATGAAAACCTGCGACACATCGTCGTTTCAGTAAATAGGAAAGATTTGCTTTTGTATATAATCAGGTGGCTTGTTGCTATCAATACACCACATCTGTCTTATGTGATGTCTTCCTCGTGTAATGAAAAAACATTTTCAACAAAGCGACGTTCGTTAACTATAGTTGCGCAGGTCTTACGATAATAATTCTCCTTACACCGGAATTTAGTTCATCTTCTCTTACTTAATATTCAATGATATTCTCGTTCGTACACGCGTTAAGTGTAGATTTCTTGTTCTTCCGGGAAAATGGTCTCCCCGTTTCATACATCACGACACTTTCTACAATTTGACTAACTTATGGCAAATAGATGGGAAATCATTTTAAGAATTTCGACCATAAAATTGAACAATTTTCAACATGTTGGTCAATGTCCAGCCGTCCAACCGTTTGCTGATTCTTTCAGGCTAATCAAAAAATTCGGGAATTTCTCGTTATTAGCCTCTACAGGTCTACTTACGGTGATTGTCCTTGCAGTTGTTTTTCGTTGATACTAAACCTGTAAAGGAAACGAATTATGTATCGTCGAATGCATCGTCCAATAAAACATATATATATATGTATCTATGTATATTTCTTTATATGCATATATATTTGTTTTTTGCAAAACTCGACTTTTTTATTTACATAATCTCTTCCTTCAACAGCGCTGCAACCGTTATAATGTTTTTCAATACTTCGATGATTTTTTTATAGAACAATTTTTCGCTTCGGTAGAACAGTATAGTTCGGTAGGTATTTGAAAACAGACAATAGCCGAGTGTGACCAGATGTGGAGAATAGTTGGGGCAGTAATGCGAACTTCAGTTCTTGCAATTTTTCCAAGGGTGTGCAGTTATATTTAATATAACTAGCAAAGACACAAACCAATTTTTTTTACAGAACTCTGGTAAACCCTTAACAGAATGGTGTAAAACAAAGTCTCGGAGGGATTTAAGTCAAAATTCAGTTAAAATACAACTTCTGGAAAATTTTTTTGCGAGAAAAAAGTTTTCTCTACTTCTGAGAAAAATGTCTCATCATGTATTGTTTCTTCCTGCCGAGTCAGTGTTTGCGAGCGCACAACCCAAGGGCGATAGAGTTTAGTCTGCAAAGGTATAATACTTACCGATGGGCAATAGGCTGCGGCCACTGTCTCTTTCCTTACTGCTTTCTGATCGTCATCGCGTTACACGAATATATATATGAATAGAGGTGATGGTTACTATGCCTTTAAATTTCTGCGCACACAATTCGAGCATAACATACTCAAGGAGTAGCAAGCGAACGCTGTCTATAAGCAGCAATAACGGGATAATGAGATTATCACACGTAAACAATATAATAAACAAAAGAAACATCAAGAAATTTTTTTGTTTTTTAATTTGTGAGCGACCGATTTACCTGATTTTGGAAATTTCAGATTGGCAAGAGAAAGAAGTCTTCGAATCAACAGTCTTCAGATGCGACATCAACATATCAACGGGCCTGACTAAAAATGTGTATAGAAGAATTTCTGTGCGTTAAAAACGTTTGTAAAATTTAACACTTCGTCTGTGGCGTTGGCGCACGGATGTGTAAAATAGTGTACATTTGTATAATTGTTAAAATGAAAAAAAAAAACAAAAAAAAAAAAAAGGAAAAAAACCCCCAATTAATCTCATTGTGCATGCACATCTTGCATCCAAACGTTGTATGAATAAATGTGGATATCTAAGCAGGTATTGCGTTGCCATCATTTTGTTTTAACAACAACATCGCATTCTTAAGAGTCGACAAACAGGTCAAGCTACAGGAAAATTGCATGTTACATGGTACAAAATCTCAGCGCCAAGTATTAGGTCAGTTGTAAGTGCTAGCTGCTGCTGCCAACCAAACAGCCGGCCATTCAACCACTCAATCGCATTTTTCTGCATTTTTCGTATTTTTCTGTTTTGGTTCACTTAGGCTACGCAACCAAATATTAAAGCAATACGACCAGCAAGACTGGCATTCCGACTGCCTTGCGATATAGCTGCCATGCATGCTGCAAAGGCTTAAGTCTTTAGGTGAGCCTTACTAACACAGTAAATTTTTTTGTGTATTTCTTTCGCATACTTTTATCATCCACTCTTTTATGGCGAATTTGTTTGTCTTGTTCTCTTGTATTGCTTTACAAAAGTCTAGTTTTGTTTTTACTATAAATATATATTTATTTTTTTTTTTTTTTTATCGCATTTTGTTGTTTTCTTTCTCATTAATTCTAGTTTATTATTGTTGTTTTTTTCTACATTGCACTTCCGTTTGTTTTTTCAAAATCTACTCTGCACAGATTGTAGGGGCATACTAAATTTATCACTCCCTTTGCGGGGCATCTAAAATATACTTTAGGGCTTCCATAATACAGTCAATGGAAGAACTGCACTTCTGTCTTCCTATTCTCTAATTACTGCAAGGCGCGTCGACTGAGATGAAAACGTGAAGTTTGGCAAAAATTGCATTTTCCGCACTATGCGGACGACAGTATTTGGACAACGAACTCAAGTTAGCTTGAAAACCTAATTTTGTGACAAGTGCCTGCAAGTGTAGTGAATGCTCTCGATGCTATCGATAAAAGTAAAACACCGGACGGACATACATATCCCTAGCTGCGGTCATGCCCTGTCTCTCTTTCTTTCCGATCATTGCCGTATTTATGCACTTATAGTAGACATGCCTGAAACGAGTGGCGAACATATCAAAGCCCTTTAAAAGTTTAAACTTCAAACGATTCGCATCGGTGTCCGATATTCGTTTAAAGCCGACTATAGATTCTTTATCGCTTTATCGCTTTTTTGCTTTTTGCGGTTACATATACGCATATCATAAACAATATATGTAGAGGGCGATGTCTACGAGCAAATAGACACATAGCCATACATAGCGGTTTAATAGCTTCTCCTATTATCCGATTCGTGTATTTATTCGTATCTTGTGGTAAAGATTTTCTATTTCTATGTTTTTTTTCCCCCCCCCCCATTTTTACTCTCTCTCGAACTGGTTAAGCACTTGTTGCACTGTTTTCATTTTCCTCGAAGAGTAAATATACTCTTATCTTAAATTTTATGGCACAAGTAGCTCTTATTCACTACGTTTCCATTACGTGGAATTGTGATGTGTAGCGACAGAGAGGGAGGGGGCAGCGTTAAGGGGGGAAACTATATCTTTTTTTGTTCCGTTAGTGTATTTCGATTTCACTGGTCACGTTAAAGTGATAATGCCATAGTAAATAATGCAGTTCGCTATGGACTTAATTCGTTGTTTTGAACATTTCGTTCTAAGCGAACTATTTGATACCTAACTGTGCTTCGATTACCGTTCTATTTATATTCATATTTAAACTTGACGAACTAAAAAAACATTGACAAAATTCAGTTCTCATCTCTGCTCTTACGACCTTGAGAATAGAAGATTATATCGTAACGTTCGATAATCTAAACGCGTAACATTTTACTACCAAAAGCGTTTTCTGACTGTCGAAATAGATTTATATTAAAAAGTAAATTTTCTCGCCTCGTTGGTTGGCTCTTTTTTCCATTAGCAACAATTTATAGCCGATAGAGTCGATAGAGTCGTTCAAATAAGCAGCTAGAGTAAACATTTTATAAGAAAACGTCCAGGGTCGACTTTTACATTTCATCTTGTTTTCTTGCTAACACGATACTAACGCACAGGCAGTGAAGAGGATGTTTCGCGAGTACACGCGAAGGCAGTTTTCTCAATTAGACGCGATTTTCACCAACAGTCTGCGATTAAACTGGAAACCTTGATGGCATGTGACTGCAAGCACAAAACAAAAACAAACAAGTGCGGGGAGGGGTACTCGCTTAATAACAACCTGTGCATCTCTTTGATCAGCTTGAATACTTGAAATCGTCCCTCTACTTCTCTCTGGCAATTACGATTGCGATCTGGAAGCTTTCTTCGTATCTCGGTCTAGATCTTAAATGCTTTTTCTAGCCTTCTGGGCGGCAAATCGGACCCGAAATTTTCTTATATTTAATACGAATTAAAGTGTAAAGGGACTAAAGTGCGGAGCCCTGCTTGTTGTCCTTTGAACATTTATCTAATTGTCCATGCGGCCGTTATAGTTCATGTTTTCTCACTACGATATCCTGCTATGGTTATGCTCCAGCCATTTAAAAGGATGCTTACAAAGGATGCTATGAATTGTCAGCTAAAATGAAAAATTGCCTTTTTAAGTGAATATAAACGCTCAAGTTTCGAAATTAAAGAGAGCTAAACCTAAAATGAAACAGTGGGTGTCCAAATATGCTAATAACGCAAAGCAATCGTATACCGTGTCATTGTTTTGTTGAAAGTTTAAATGCGTCAACGCACTTTTGTATAGCATGCAGCAGTAGGTGTGAAGGTGAGCTACACGTTATAGAGAATATTGATTTAAAACAACAGTTAGATGGGAATAAGGTATGTGTGTGAAGTTTCCTTCCAGGGATTATAGATTTCGCGGACTTTTCTTGTTCGGGGAATGCTTTCATATAAAGCAGATCGTGTCAATTTTGCGAATTGACTGAGACCTTTATGCGAATTGTTTTCAAGCATTCCGTAAAACGTGGGGATTGTTTGAAAGGAGTGCAAACAAAGTGTTGCAATGAACACGACGCAGTACTTTGCTATTTTCGTTACTTCAGATAAGTGCGATTAGGGTTTTTAACAGAGCGCTTTTTTAATTGTATATTATTTTAGATTAGATTACTTGGTCGACTGTACAGTTACTTATTTAATATCACAACCTTTGTCCAGTGAGTGCAACAACGATAAACTGATATGCTTGGGACAAATTGTCCAACACTGGCTGACTGATAAATTCTCCAATATATACGCCGGAAGTTGAAAAGCACTGACCAGCAAATGACGCACACATTGAATATAATTAGGTTGGAACATAAAGACATCAAATGTGAAAATGATTTGCAAGCAAGCGCATGAAATATGACTGCTGGCCCTTCGGAATCGTGTTATCTAAAATTGGATATATTAACGAACGATATCGCGTTCAGAGTTGCAAGCATCGCGCTCAAGAACACAACAGTAACAGTAACAGTAACAGTAACAGTGACAGTCATATTTACTTGTTATCGTTGTTGTTTGTCTTGCAAAAAAAGTAATGAAAGGCAAGCAAAAGCACAGACAGAAAAATTATATGCTTTTGATTACTCAACATGAGCATTCAAAATATTGTGGTGGATACATTTAAATTATTGCATGGCTTTTGGTTGGCACAGCAGATAATTCCAGTGTAACGGTGCAATTTAAAGTATTTCCATAGGTTGATTCATTACATTGTCATTGCGGCCTTTTAAAATTATGTAACAATTTTCTCTCTAATTTCTGGTAACGTGTCGGGTAACTTGTCAAAAACTACCGTTTCAATGTGCAAATGTGCAAGACAAGCGCAAGGGGCTAATGTTCGGTCACGGCATTAATGACATATTCGCTATACGCGTGTTAATGCCAATATTTGAAAATCTTTTGAAAGCAAATCGAGTCACCAGCGGTTCCAATGTCAACTATAGCTATAAAAGTAAAGGCTGTTTTGTCGCGTCCACGGGAGAGTGTTGACGCTTACATAATGCGTTTAACGACTTGTTGACGCATTTGCGGTCAGGTGGTAACAGTTTGTGGATACACCACCAGGAGTAAGTGTTCGAATTATTGACAACAAAGTGTAGAGAAGCGAGACGCCATTAATGCGGAAACTTTATAAATAATTTTCACCTTTAAAGTTTGTTTTTGAGAAGATCGTCGGCCTACCTTTAATTTTTTTCGAAACATTTAGGATTATTTGCCCATAATTTCCTGGCTGTGGCTGTTGAAGAAATTTCCCAGCAAAGAGGAAAAAAGTTGTTGCTCTTATTTGGCCGTTTTTCTGCTTTCTATTCTACAATATTTGGGATCTAACGGCTGTGTATATGAGAACTAGGCAAGTCGGTGGAATATAAATCGATTTGAAAACTTGTATTGAATAAGAACGAAATAATAATAATTTGGTGTTCTCACCTTCTTCGAATATCGATTATGTCAATTTTATTATTTCACATTTTTACTTTGTGCGTCATAGGATGTAAAAGGAACTTTATTACGATCTATGGCACGAATTCGTTTCGAATACTTGGCATCAGAGGAACTATTTTAAACAACCCTATGTATACACAATTTGTACATATTTTGTCAATTTTCCCCATGCGATGACCAAGGGTCGACAAGAAGCGAATACGAGGCCGACTGAATTTACGATAGAAAATTAATGAATAATTTAAGTTTGTATTAGGAATAGCTTTAGAGAGATTCCATATTATATTTGTGAAATATTTCCGACACAACAACCTCTTAGCGTTGCTATCAATAACGATCACTTGAAACATAAATCTAACAAGCAAATAAAAGGCTTTAATGCAATACTAAAATAATGTTGGAAGCAAAGTATAAGGAATTTAATAAACACGTTTCGAGTAATACTTTTTCGTTTTGTCGTTGTTGTTGTTATTGTTGTGGCACTCTGCACTTATGCAGCATGAGTCAACATAGCAATGCTGACGTTGTTTTTGTGTTTTATTGTCTTGTTGTTGCTTGTTTGCTGCATTCTATGCTGTATATACAATTGTGCGATTGTGCAGACAAGGAGAGCTCACGCCCATTTAGCATTTCTTTGAATTCGTATATATATATATAGTATACAATTTTACGCTGTGGTATATATATTTTACACAGATAATGCATATACTACAGTATACGTTATTATATATAATTTTTAAATAGTGTATGCATGTGTTTATACATATGATATAAACATTTTGCCCATCACATTCTAATCTTGGAAAGTAAGTGTTCTTATGGTTGTGCGCGCTGCGTTGTCCTGTGGTGTTGCAGACATTTATCAAGCTGGTGATATGGCGTGTTTGTTATCATATTCAGGAAATTTGCAAATGGCTTTGTAGTTAGCATGTATGATGTACGGAGGCTGGGGAGCGTAATAAATAACATGGCCGAACACATTTAATTATTGTGCCTACGTTCTGAAATAAGTTACAACTTCTCACCCGCTGGAGTCACGTTGATCTGACGTTGAAAACAGCTCTAAAATATTAAAACGGAAAATAAAAATTTGATTTTTTTATTCCATCTAATCAAATTTAAAAGTTCACTTACTTTACCAACACTCTTCGTTAAGACAAAACAGTTGCAGAAAAGGATTCAAAAGTTTTAATAGATTTTTATTAACAGACAAAGTCAAAGGGTTACTTTCCCCCCCTCCCAATACTAATTTCGAGTGTGATATGGTGACATCATGTATGCTTGTCTATCAAAGTCGTATAACAATTATGTAGTATGTTGGTTAGGTATGTGTGAAAATGTGAAAGCTGTCTTCGCCCCTTCAGAAAAATAGCTTAAGATGTTTATACCTCTTAGATAGCCATGCCAGGAGCACTTTCATATGCCCAGCATGAAAAGGAGGTTCTGTCATTGATCGGTCAAGCGTCTTTCTCGCGCGAGTATATGTTCGTGAGACTTTACGCTCTTCGCAAAATTCAAATTATGTTTTTATGCAAAGAAAGGTGAGTTGCGTTTTGCGACATTTATATAAAAAAGAAGATACAATTTTTGGAACTCATTTTTAATTGGAATGGAATATAATATATTTAAGTATATCATCACACTGAGCTGGTGATGAATGTCGCTTATTATTGCTAGTTATCGAAACATTCCGGCTTTCCATTAGCTTTCCATTTTCTTAATAGGTAATCGGAGATAAGTACTAAAATATAATTTGTTTTTCATAATATCTCCGAAGCAAGTGAGGTCATTGGACATTAGCTATAGCATACCGATATACTGTCATTTAAGGTTTCTTCTCAAGAAATTTCGAAAATTGCAACTTTTTCTTTCATGTAGCGGCATTTTGAAAATGGGTAGCGGTGGTAAAAATGGTCCGATTCAATCCTTTTTCAACAGGGCTCATCGCTTAATCCAGCCATGCCCATGTACCGGATTCCGTCAAAATATATTAAAAATTGCGAGCTGTAAGAATGCATGAGAAGACATTAGACGGACCGATGGACCAATATCATTGTGAGTCGATCAAATATCATAAAAGGAGGGCGAAATCTTAAGTTCTTCTAGTTTTTACATACATCCGTATAAACCTACCTTACCCTACAACACACACAAGTTGTAGAACATAAAGGTATCAAAATACGTTTTAGAGATTCCTTAAGGTATATATATACCTGAACCCCATAAGATATTGAGTCGATACAGCCCGGTCGATTTGTTAAGCGTTTTTCGCTTTTTCAGTTATTTGGGGTGCGTTTACAGGCGAATCGCATTATTCGCATAAATTTATCAAACATTTATCAAAGTTATTTTTATTAGTTCATCCTGAACTAGTCAGTTTTCATCGAACGTCATGTGTGTGTGCTATGTTGAGTTGAAAGTAACAATAGCTTGCGTAATGTGCACGATACGTCCAGTAATAATTTTCTTTTCCTCTAATATTGCGCTCCATTGCAAATATCGGCTATTATTGTTATTATTGTTATTATAATTATTATTAAGCGCCTTTTGAGACATTGCAAGAGCCATTTTTAATAACACGTCACAAATATTGCTTAGTTTTTTATTCGAAAAAAAAAAAGAAAAGAAGAAGAAAAAAAGGCAATTGCAAAACGTTTGCGTGATTCTTTAGTTTATGTGAGTGCTGACCGTATAAACGACAACGTAAACAAAAACAAGAAAACTTTTTTTTTTTTTGAAAAACGTTGCAATTAAACATAACTTCACCTTCCCAGCTCAGTTTATTTGCTTAATTCTTGTTGTATGTGTCAATGAACCCTTGCTTTTGCTGTTTGCGCTTCTCTTCCAGTGGGGTTTTGTTTACTTTTTTCTCAAATTTTCATTTATATACCCTACACCACTCGTGGTATAGGGTATATTAAGTTAGTGCCATTCAACCATCTGCGCCTATTTTTGGATCCTGCCTTATGTATGTATGTAAGGATTAAACTTGTACTACAATAGGTTGCGTTTTGGGCCCCCTTCCCCATGAATATGCGGCACATGAAAAGTACGCCTTTATATAGAAACAAAATATAATTTTTGTGTTCTGTAATAAAAATAAGAATTGTGTTTGACAATGTGGTGTAGGGTATTCAATGGTGGCCTTGCCCGACTATAATGTTCTTACTTGTTTTATAAGAGTTTTTGCTTTTGTCATTTTTTTTCTCTTTGTTTTTCTGTTTTTTTTTTTTTTTTTTTTTTTTTAAATCTACTTTGGATGTCTTTAGTGAACAAAAAAAGTCCCTCAGAAAAAAAAGGAAAACTTTTAGAGGATAGGTTTGAAATATTTATATAAAGCACCACCACATTCTTAGTGGGCGCTATAATACGATGATATAAACAAGTCTGCTTACCTAAGCGGAAAACACGGGTTGCTGTAGGTCTTAATTTTTTAATAGTTAACTTGCACAGCCTGGATATAAGAGATTTAGAAATGTTAGTTGACTTTATTTGAATTTGAAGAGAAAGATCAAAAATTAAAAAAGAAAAGACGCGTGAATAAGACTACGAATCGCTCCTGAAATGCAAAACATGTCAATAAATTTGTTGTAAAAGTCGATACGATGTAACCGTTTACATCGTCACGAATAACCTACAAACGGAAAACAGTTCGCGACCAAGACAAACACTCATACTGATTAAGTTACATTTACAGCAGAGACGATGGTGAATAAAAATAAAGGTAAATAATAAAAGTAAAAATACAAATAAAAATAAAAATAAAAAAGAATTGAAAGTAACATACAAAGCAAAAGGTTTCTTCTAAACTCAACCTAACCCGATATACCCTCACGTGCCGTATCGATTATTGTTAGATGAAAACAAATATCATAAAACTATCTTCGTTCCGAACGAATCGTGGATACACCCTAATTGAAACCACGTAAGTCCATGATCTCGTCTTTCAGGTTTTACGCGACTTCTATAAAAAGCTAATAGAAATGTTTTTTTAAATTCGTTCTTTTGATTGACGTTCATACATACAAGGTCGGGGGAATTGGAAAGACAATACGTAGTCCATGTTTCACTTCTCTGTCAAATGCAATTTTCAATTCTCTACCAAAATCTCTTCGAATTTGAAAATACCAAGTAAGCAAAAGATAACGGGGCAGGTTTGAATTGAATACTAATCCCAGGCTTACCTATTATCTTATCTCATATAACTGACAGAATTCTCCGTTAATAATTTCCACTCACAAAATCATCATAACATTTTATTATCGGTGTAAAGGTTCGTTTTATATTCGCCACGTTATTTATATGAGTGTAAAAAGTGCCACTAAATCGCTTGTGTTTAGTTTAGTATGTGTAGTATTTATAAGTTCTTTGATCTTAACTAGAGTATAAAATTGGCGGCAACTTTTCCTATGTGAAGTACGTCCACTAACACTTTTATATTATTTTGTTCATTGGTTAAATGAGGTTAGCTTAGTTTATTGAAATGACGTGCTTTGAAGACATATATATATAATTAACGTCGCAAGCATTATATAAAGGCGAAAGTAGATAATCAGGCCAGGTAACGAAGCTTATATATGTTAACAAACAACTAATTAACGTAAGCCTAAGCCTATAGCTGATACATATATACATGCGCCGAAAAGCTTAGATTATTGTATTAATCCTTCGGTTATTTGATAACTAGAACATGCCTCGCCCATACCCTACTGATCGCATTTCAATACACAAAAAAATATAAATTATATAACGAATGTAACGAATGTTTTAAAGGAGCTCGAACGTCGAGTGATCCTTTCCAAGACTCCAACTTTCCAAGGAAAGTTGAGTTGCGTGCATCAACTAATCGCTAGTCTATAATGAATTGTAAGCCAATACGAAAGTGAAAAAAAATGAAAATTCAGCCCGAATCTTGTGCACATTTATTCACCACTGTTTCTTTAAAGAAAGAAACACAAGAAGAGAAAAAAACTGAAATCTCGTTACTCCACGATGGTAGGTGGCCATGGTCGACTTCTGCACATACTGTACACATACTGTAGGATATGCGTGAGAATGTTTACGGCCATAACCTTTGAATAGTGAGCAAAAACTTCAATTTTTCAATTATTGCTTTTGGAAATACAGCCTTGTGGTCTTTCCGATTTCGTCTCTCTTAATATTAACGTGCTTCCAATATTTTTGCCAACTTTGCGAGCACAAGAATGTTAATCGCAGACATTACACAGCCGAGTATGGATGGACATGTTTAAAGCAAGGATATAATACATACTTTGTGGGATCCTTCAGGCTACCTTTTCGGTGTTGTAAACGATACAAAAAAAAAAAGCACAAATTCTTTTTAAAATCAGTGGCTGTTGACAGGGTACATCACTCACAGATTTACAGCTAAATATGCTACAAGAGTGATATAAGATAACCTCGAACAAAGATCCTATGCTTTATATTTATAAACTTTTTACCAGCAGTTACCAGTTTATACTGGCGAGTGTTGTCCGCGTAGCGGCAGAATCTACAAGTGCTACCCACGCTTTAAGGATAAAGTCGTAAAGACGTATACGTCGATCAGCATTTTGGAGAATCGAGACTTGTGGTAAACCCAAGCGTTAATTCAACAAAAATGGAAATGTATGATGAAAGTGGAAATGTCTCTAAAACATGTGATCCTCTAGCGAATGTATTCGCGCTTACGTCCACATAAATTAAAATTAATATTCAAATACTGCAGAGAAAATCTCAGAGCCATAATTGAGAAACCCTTTTTACTATCTACAGTTAGTCATATTCGCCTGATTTGGTATTTGGCTCTGATTAGAAAGCATTACGTCAATGTTGAGGCCATTCAAAAGGCTTGTACCGTGCTGGCAATCCGGCTAACACAACTCCTGCTCATCCGAGCATCGAATGTCAACGAAATACGTCACTTTCCGACTCACGCAGTTACCATCATATAGGCTGACGTCCCTAAAATGCGATATTTTGAAAATATTTTGTTCCCTTCGGAACGCACATTTTGGATAAGCTACGCTACTCGTGCCGTTGACTGATCAATTTATCTTTTTTTTATTATTAACTCTCTTTTGCTCTTTCTCTCTCTTTCTTTGTCGCTTTATTTCTCTTAGAATTCATTTTCTAAATTTCGTTTGAATTTTTCATTGCGAGCGAATTAAGCAAAACTATGTTGTTTTTAAAATTGCAGTTGAAGCATAAAACTGTTAGTTTTTGTAACTGATAAATTATTGTCTTTGTGTTCATTCAACCAAGCGTCCAGCTGGTGTACTCCCCAAGTTATTTATTTGTTTCCCTCAACCATGACAACAATAACAAACCGACCAACTGAACTATGATGCGATATTTTCCGTATAGTTAAATGCAATTTCCAGATACATTATATATTGGGAAAGCAATCATTAAACAGAAACTCTGCACTTGCTAGTCAAAGAGGAGTAACAAGCATAATAAACTTTCATCTTTGACTCTGCATATGATACCTAGGCAATGGCTTTTAATTTTCGTTTTAATTGACAACGTAGGTCATGTATATAGAGATGTGTGTGTGTGTGTATACAACAAAATGTCATTTATATGCAAAACCTTGTACAACAATAGTGTTTGTTTCTCTTTTGTTTTTGTTTTGTGGTTGAGAAAAAATCCAAGATAACTAAAACCCTGCTTTGCGTTGCCCCCTGTGCACGTGCACAGGAGTGTATTTATATAAATCTCTTACAAAATACATAAGAATTAGTCAAGAAATCTTTGATCTCTCATCATGAATATCTCTCGTAGCAATTCGTCTTCATTGTAGAGGTCCGTTCAATATTTACTTGAAAAATTCGAAGCACTTCATTCCATTACCTTTCACTTAATCAGTGTTGAATACAGTTATTCTGGGCGATTTTAGGCTCTTTTTATTTACACTCGTGCCCTGAATGATGACAACTCATTCAGTCGGGTGTAAATGTGTGCAGCACGCAAAAGGCACCTTCAGAGGCATCATAAACAGACTATATATGAAGTTATGAATCGACTTAAGCATCTGCGTCAGTGGTAATGTTTGCGGCGTATGAACGGGAGATATCGGCTCCAAATTTTGCAAAAACAGTGAACTTTATTGCGGGCAGTTTAACGATCACTGATAAAATGGGGCAAGTGAGTCAAAGTACATGTCCATAGTAAAGTTTTATTCTTTGCGTTTCTTGCACGTTATTGCTTAGAAAACTGTAACAGACACAACGATCAAAACTTCCCCATATTATTCAATGGGTGTGATCGTTCAGCAATTGTACGAACTTGGGAAAAATCGGCCAAGTTCATGCAATATTATAGGCCATCTTTTTTTGCGCGCGTCTAAATAAAGATGTTGGGTATGAAGGACTTAGCCACGGCCGAATATAATTTTCTTATGCGTATTTTAGTATAAGCGTGTATTCGAGATGTTGTCGCACTTGTGCGTTAGTGCAACTTAAGTAAAAGCTCTGGTGATTGGCGGTGGTATCGTTACAATTTTTTACATTTTTCTTTAACTATAGAGCGAGTGCATTGGTCTTGTCCACCCAAATCGAGACATGTGCGCCTTGAGATAGTAAAGCTTGTCATATGAAAAATTGCAAGCATATCTCTAATAATTTCGAATAGTTGAGGGAATAGTTCGGAGCCGGGAAATGGTGGCAAAATATCCAAAAAGGTTGGGTACGTATACCGTTATATATAGCGGTTCGTATATTAACAAATGCATTCAGCACAGAATGCAATAAAAAAAAAAAAAAAACACTTGGTCTCGCAGATCCCTGTTAGTTTCGAAACATTCATGCACAGGCCTTCGATCTTTTTTATACGCTGGGGAAAATTGTTCGCGAAAACTGAAGTAAAATCTTGATTTTTTTGATTCAATACTAAATGTAAACTATTGCGTAATACTTTTATTGATTTTTCGTAGTCGATCGAATTCTAGATGGACTAAAGATGTGCACGACGCTAATGACCTTGATCAGTGAAACGATGACAACAAATATCTATCTCGATTATACTGATAGTGCATCTTTATCCCTTTTATGTGCATAACAACAAATGTTTTATTCATTTCAATGTAACGGCTATACATGTAGATAAGCCAGTTGATGGTGGTGGTATCGTAAAAAGCCGGTTATGCTATAATGTTAATAAATTAATTCCTACTGCATATGCTCATCATATGCGTATTTGGTGGTAAATCATATACGTTATTATCCTGTCATATCATTTTAGTATAGCTCGGAATATCTACGCGCGTACGCGTGCGCTCTTGCCGCAAACATATATTCAATACATCCGTAGATCGAGAATGTTTCGTAACATTAAAGAAATACGAAGAAAAAATTTGATTCCTTTTCCCCATATCTCCCCATATGTGCTGCTTAAGGGAAGGGATTTAAATAAACTTTTTTGATTTTATAAAATTTATGAAAATTTTATTTGAAGACAAGCAGAGAGAGACCTCCTATGCAATGACTGTAATGTACATTTAATAGATTTTTGTATTGGAGTGAATGCGTATAGTGTTGGATGGTCGTATAGAAGTGTTTGCTACATTTTCACTTGTTTTTCTTTTATTTTCCTTGGCATTTCCGTAAATGGATGAAGCACGTTCACATACCCACCGCTAATATGGCTGGAAAGTGAAATGAACACATAATGTGTGTTTGCTTATATGAACGTACGCGTACGCGTACGCGTACGCGTATGACTGTAGACGCGCGTGTACAATCTGCCTGGAATGACTCCACTTGAATGCAAAGATCAATTAGGGTCTTGTTTTTTTTTTTTTTTTTTTTTTTTTTTTTTTTTTTTTTTTTTACAAATTTTTTTTTTTTTTTTTTTTTCTTTTATTATTATTAAACAAGCAGTCTCGAGTAATCCATAGTCGTAGGCATCATGCATTGTGCATGATAATAATAATAATGATAATGATAATGATAATGATGATGATGATGATGATTAGGTTATTATTGGTGGTGCGCAAACTGCAGGCGATGACGCAAAATGCACATAAATTACAACTTTTTTTGTTTCGTTTTAAGTAAACTTTAAATAAGCGATACGTCTAAAATTTTTAATTTTCAGACAGACAACGCAACACGAAAAGGGGAGAAGAAAAAAAAAACTTGTTGCCAGCATACTGTGATGATCATCATCTCCTATAACTTAAGGTCAAGGTTGTAGTTTGTAATCGAATGCCAATGCGTGCCGTGCCGTGCCGTGCCGTGCCGCCTTGTCTGCTTTTGATCTTCTCTTTTTTTCCTGCATTTTTGTCGAAAAATTTCAACAATTTCGAGTTTATTTCAGATCAAAAAAAAAAAAAAAATAAAAATAAAAATAAAAATATATATTAAAAAGTTATATATTTCATTATTTTCACGAGGACGTATTTATTTTATTTTTTTCTGTTCGGTAATTTTTAATTTAAAAAGTACTTGCAAAACAGTCACTTATCTCAACCTGCAGTGAAATTGAACAGCAAGGGCTAGAGGCAAGAGGGCAAGAGACAATGAAGCACTGAATAAATTATATTCTTATTTTTGTTTATTTATTTTTGTTTTTAATTTCAAAACTATCTAAACTGATTTGAAATTCAAAACGCATAGCGGAATATTTTGATAAATGTTTTGTAATTTTCACTTGAATTGTTACGTTACGCATTTAAAATTCAGGAGGCGCGTGCAATTGTTAGGCATGAAATCGCAAAAATTCACTAACCTTTGCATACCGAACCAGAGTAATTGTTATGATGGGCCAATGAAATGAAAGAAGAAATTGAAATTCTCGTTGGCGAAGCCGCTAAGTATTCAAAAACTTACGTCGTTTAGTCTTACGGTGTTTTTACATATTCTCATGATTGCCTCAGTTTTGAAAAATGAATCGTGCCTCGTTTTCGAATTTGATCTTTTAAAATTGATTGAACCGTAATTGTGTCAACTTTCAACACTTCATGCCTTCGCTTGTATAACTCTGAGGCCAATGAAGTCAGATGTCGGTGACGTAAGTTAATTACTTTACTTTAGTAGTATCTCTGATGCCTCTTCTGCTTTCGTAAGCAGGCAAGTTTTGCGCTTCTCTTTCCAAATTAATCTTTCTTAGAGCAGCTTCCAACTAAGTTTCAATACGGAAAACTTGTGTAGGTCGGAGAGCGGAGCATGCGCCTATTTTCTATGCAGTAGGCAAGAGCCTAAGAATTTAACGCTAAACGATGATAAATTCTCGATGAGATGAAAACTGCTATGGAACGTAGCACAGGTTACCCGCACTGAAAATCTGAAAATTTCTATCTTCGTTTCCTCCTTTTTTTTTTTGTTTATTTGTACTTCAGGCATGAGTTGAATTTATTGATAAATTTTCATTTTTTTATTTAACTTTTTAATTTTAATTTCAATTTAAATTATATTTTTTTTTGCTTTGCCTTTGTTTTTCATATTATAATATTTTGTTTGTTTGTTTGTTTAGTTTACCTTTCAGTGAAAGTTGACGTAACATCATTTGATATGTTATTTACTTCGCTTTGCATGTAATTGTGTGCGAAGTATACGTGTGTTATTTACTTTATGTATTTTTAATTCAAGTCGTCTCGAAATCGGTTTTAGCAAGCACTTTGCATACGTTACATACACATTTACTTACAATATGCTAAACATGTCCATCTGCTGACATTTTAATATGAAGTGACTTACGTAGCTTAATTAGTAATAAGAGTTTATTTCAATAAAAAGTTTAAATACTTTCTGCTCTTTACCTTCGAAACGTAAGCCTATTAAATATTAATATGACAACAGTCTTCATTCTACCCATTGAAGCATTGAAATAGAAATACTTTTTTATGTATTGGAAGATCGAAAAATTGCTTTCTCCTGATGAATCCTTAGAAATTTCAATTTTCGTTCAGGTTACGTTCATTTTCCACACACACACATTACAACTTACTGTCTATTACTTGCTACTTCCCTTTGCAAAGGAAGTCGTACATATATAAAAATTGATGTAAGATGACTCGGGAGTGGTGGTTCAATATCAGTAACTGTGAAGAGATCAATTAAAGAATGTATGTATGTACGTACACGTATATGTCCTTTTGTCTTCTCCCTGTCTCTGACACAAACCATTTTTGGGAGGAACACATATTAAGCGTGTGCGGACGTATGCCTGTCCCTCCGTCTTGTCTCTCTTGTCTTCTTGTCTTCAACGCACATATCGCCATTTGATAAACCAAAGATGAACGCTACTCAGTATAGTTCGGATGGTACCACTTTTTCGACCACTTCCATAGAATGTGTAATGGTGAGCCTAGTTCCACTTCAATTTTACATTTTTATTCAACTCCCTTTGAAATTAAGTTCGTACTGCTAAATCACATGCCAAAGATATTCGGCTACACCGTCTTTATCGAAATCAATAGTTACTTTGGCTAGCATCATACCTATTTACACTTTCAATATTGCGTTCATTTCTCATCGCTCATCACGATTCAGCAGCACCATCCTTTCCGCTAAGTATGAAGACTAACCTTTTCCGGCGTTCGGTTTTCTCTTTGGCAAAAAGTTCCCAAAAAAAACTGATTTTGTCTTTTAGAAAAATTAATTTTAAATCGATTGAAGGTCGATGCAGAAATCGTTAAATCGATTTAGGATTTGTACCCTAAATGGTTTTGTTTTGATCTCCCCACACCTCTGCTGGTGACCACGAACGCAATCTTGAATGACTTATTAAAAAAGTTATAATAAAAAAGTATTTTCGTTTTTCGAAATATTCGACGAAAAAAGTTTTGAAAATTTCAAAATTTTATCTTGCAAATTTTGAATTTTCTGTAGGGCCTCCCTTTAGAAAATTTCGAACATCTTTTGTACATAATTTCTAGAAGAAGCTGTTTTGGAATTTCTCATTGCATTTATCAAATCGCTTCTACATGTCTGTGCGCTATAATTGTAAGCAAGAGTTTGTTGTGGATCTTTTTTTTTCGCAACTTTCTCATACATTGTTATCCTTGTAAACATTTTCATACTTTACGTAGTTACGTTACGTTAATACATATTCAGTACTATCACGTATTTTTCCTTGTGCTTGATTTATGCTTTTTTCCATCACAATTACAGAACAGAGTTATGTCAACATTTCATTGCTTTTGTAAGATCATTTCTGTGTAAGAGCCTAAAATGTTTCTTCGTATTGGGTGGCTTCGCCGTTTATGGCTGCGAGGCACATAAATATGAATGGTGGAGTAAAGGGCGTGACCACTTAAAAAATCAATCGTAATTGAAGCCGTCCTTTGGTCCTAGATGGACCAAAATGGTGGACGTAATTATTAGGTCAAGCCAGATAATGAATTTAATATAATTACCTACTGGTAGGTATTCAATATTCTCCTCCATGCATTTAAGCAATTCTTACATGCTTTCGTAGACTGTACCATTAAAATCTGCATTTTGTGAAACTCGACCATGTATTTGACAATAAGTGATCCATGATTATTGTTAGTTTATTTACGATTGCCGTATATAGTCATGTGCGAGCGGCCAATTCCTTTTTTAGTGATTTAAACGAAAACTCGTTCAAACAATCGTAAAGAAATCGATTGTTGCCTTTTCATTTAGTAATTGTTCAGTAAATGTTTAATAAAAACAAATGTTGCTGCAACTGATCTACGTTAAGCTTTTGAAAGCAAGCCGAAGAGCCTGCTATCAGACATGATGATGAATTCAAAAGTTCGACATTTGACAAATAAGGTGAGCCGAAAGAAGAAGAGATCCAAAGATGGGGCATTTGCGGCAATCAAATTTGTCCACGGAGGTAGGGTGTTGGCCTTGTATTCTCTACATGCCATGAAAGCAAAAAACATATCCTTATAAATTATTTGCTTGCATTTATCTGAATAAAATGAATGAAGTCCTTACTTCCTTTATAGCAATGCCCCACCCACCGTCTTGTATCTCTGCTGTCGCCCATGTGCGTTCTATTCACGTTCTATTTCACGTAAATTACTGCTTATAGGCTTGCAGTACAAGCAACTGCAAGCGCCGCTTTCCGATTACTTACTTTGCATGCTTGCAACAGCCCCCTTTGTTTTTCATGATTTTGTGCAAGCTTTAGCATGCAATGGGTATCGATCGACTGCTGTTATTTTCTAATTGCCATCCAATAAATTTTGTCAATTGCGTAAAATGATTAATGATCTATTTTTATCGCTGTTGTACAAAAAATGTTTTGTGTTAATTGTGCGAAATGATTTTTAAATAGCCTTTAAATTAAAGAAGTGACACTTATACATACATACATACATACATACATACAGTATATACTACTTTAACTGTAATTCAGATATGCATAATAATGAAGTCGTGTTTGGCTTCGAGGCGCATAACTGCTACTCACCACTTCAGGGAAGGGTACGCGCATACTCGATCGGTTAAAAACTAGTTTTGCCACATAGAGGCTTTGAATGTCTGTAAACTATTGAAAGCAATATCTTCAATATTTGAATTCTCTACTTCTTTAGCTACTTGCGATCCAAAATCTTATATTTTAAACTTTCGGTAGAAATTAAAAAAATCTTTTATTGTTCCGCACACTTAAGTAAGTCCTTATGCCTGAAAACCTTTGGCAATGATGCGATTGAAGCGCAAACCTAAAGCATTATGTCGAAAGTCAACAAACATGTTATGACTTTTATAACGAATCTGCGGATGTATGTAACACTTCCAAGAATCCATCTTTCTTTGTACCAATCGGTCCACAATGATTTTCCAAACCAATTTGAACTTATCTGTCCGTGTTTGTGCTGTAATTTTTGAGATGTTCTAACGAAATTTGGTACACTGACGCATTTTGCCTTGCCTTAACGAAACGGACTACGGAGGTCTATCTTTAGGTGGCTAAGATTTCCCATGAAAGGTGTGTTTGCACAAGGAAACAAAATATAGTTCTTGCTATCGCTTATCGCGAAAAAGTTGAGGAGTTGCGCTAGGCGCAGTTGGCAACAGAACTCGCGCACATGTAAGCTTAGCAGCATTAAATTGCAATGTTCTACCCTGCCAGCTGCAATCGATCTCATTCGTTGACATTTTATCTGTTCGAGGCAAATCTTTTATTGGTTGCTAGCCTTAAAAGACCAGATGATCTCAATTTACCGAATTTAGACTTTCTCACGAAGAAAAGTGAAACTAATAGCTGCAGCTAATCACTTGATTCGATAATTTATTCAATCTCGATTTCGATAATATATTCATTCAATCATTCAATCACTCTCTTGAACTAAATGCTTATTCAAAAAACACTGCATAACTAAGAAATGTCCTCTCTTTCGCTTTGATTGTATCGGTCGCTGGATCCTTCTATTTCTTTTAAGGATTTTTTCTTTAAATTTTGAGCAAGAGGGCAATGAAACCACATTATCCAGGGTATCAAATGAAAATTTCAAAATTAGTTGCACTTCATTAAAAAATCGAGGTTGCTGACGCATTTTCAAGAGATTATAGCCAATTAGTGAAAATAATTTTTCGCTATTCCACTTAAAAATCGCTCTACGCGCTTTCGTTTTTTTGGCAACTTAACTGAAACAGAACACACAAACAACTTATCGGAATTGTACACACAACGTTTGTGTTTTTGAGATATTTTTAGCGAGTTACGTGAAATGCCTAAAAATATCTCTTTCGAGAATGCGAAATACCCGTTGTTTGCAACATTTAAGAAAATTGAAAAAAAAAAAGAAAAAATTCTCTCAACATAATTAAATTTTAATAAAATAAAATTATCTTAAATTATAAAATGTGCAATTTTCGTCGACATTATCCGATGAATCTTGTTAAATATTTTTAAACTGTAAAATTAACCAAAAAAATACGCCAATAAATTCAAACTCTGCAAACTTATAAGTATTTAACCGATTTGAATGTTTCGGGAACCAAAAATTTATTTAATAATTTTCTAATTAAATCTGGCCCGAAATTGTTTGTATTAGATTTATAGGAAATTGTAGAAATTATTTAATTGACCTTCAAATAAACTCCATGCTAGTTTTTTTCGTATCATTAAAGGGTCGCCGGAGTAGTCCAAGCAAGACACATAGCGTCAAATACGTTTAAAAACTGTGTGTGTTGGAATGTTTACACTATTCAGGAAGGAAGCGCGTTACATGTAAAAACGAAATTAAAATCTAGCTCAACTTGCGCAAGGCACACTCGAAAAGATTTCAATTAAGCAGAATCTTTAGTTAACGCAAGAAATACCGATAATTATTTCTCTTTGTATCCCGATACGATAAATTAAAGTTTCCAAATATATTCGATAGCGGCATCATTCATATCGAAATCCGGTGAAACGGAAGTTTAGGATGTAAAGAAATAAATATACTTAAGCAAGTAAGAAAATTATATTCGCTTGCGGCCGAATCTTTTATACCCATCACTGTTATCCTATAAAAAATTGGAAACAAGAAAAAATAAATTTGCATATTGCATAATATTGCGTGGGCGTGGCTGATCTTCGATAGCCTTATAGAGTTTCGATTTCGTGTATTTGTCTGTTGTAATTTACAAGCAACAAGCAAAAGACGCGGAAACCACCGAAAACATGGAAATTTGCGTTCTTTGACCAGTTTATGTTGATTTCCCTTTCTTTCACAAATTTGTAGGCGGCACCATTTTTGCGAAAGCAAGAATGTGTGCCACAAATACCACACAGTTTGGCATGCGGACGAGCAGACGGACGGATGGACAGACGACCAAACGGACATGCATTCTGATTTTGAAACTGGGCAAGAATTCGTGTAATTATTGAAATTAAATTTCGATACGCTAAAGTATTGAGTGGGCGTGGAATAGTTGACGAGTAACGGGCGATTTTTTATTCCTTGTGAAAAACAAAGGTGTTCTCGGTTTACGTAGTACTGTAGGAGTTCCATCGAGCGGTTTGACCCATCTTCAGTATCAACTTAAGAACTACTAATGTATGTGTCTAGCAAATTTGAAGTGGATAGCGTCATTGTTGCCGCCAGGAGAGGACAACCGGACAAACTTAAATCGATTCAGAATTTTATATTGATAACGCGTATCTATATAGTTTGTCGGCTTTCTGAATCTTCCTTCTACCCTTAGAAAACGTTTTGAGAAAATGAATATAGCTTTTCACGCGCAAAAGATGAGGGGGGGTTGGCTTAGTTGTAATCTTAAAAACCAGATTACATTGAATGTGTTAGTCTCTTCGAGATTACCTTAGTTTTTGAAGGCACTTCGCTATATCACTCTCATTTTCCATTCTATGATCTTTAGGAAAATAAGAAAAAATTTTCCGAATACCGGTTAAAGATATCGTGGCAGTGAAATGAGTAAACTAAACATTACGCTTCAATTTCATCAATGCTCCAATGTATGATTTATTCATTTATAGAACATTTCTATAATGCCATGCATGTTGGCACAGTAGCGTAACGTGTGTAAAAAGCACCTAATTAACCTCAAATATATACAGCGTAAATTGGCCGTAGAAGTACTGGGGCGGGGCGAACAACACGAATATTTCCGCAATATCCTTGGCACGGCTTGCATTTCTGTCGGATTGGCGAGGGGAAATTTGTAAAGGACGAACCTCTCGCGAAGACGAACACAATCGCTTGCAATCTTTAATCTATTCTGGCACATGGGCGATTATGACGCACGAGAGTGAATTTTAAAACACTTATCAATTTATATATAAATTTTTAAATTTTAACATTTTTGAACACGAAAAAAAAATGCTAGAAAAAATTAAAGATGGAGTAAATGCTTAACTTTATAATGTTATCGCATGCGTGCGTTGTTTTAGATTTTCTAAGCGAACTAAGAAAAGAATTTAAAAACGTAAACATTCCCGCCTTAGGAATTTAATAACATGTTCCGCTCCGCTGCGCTCCGCTCCTCTCCTCTTATATAAATAACATAAAACAATCAGAGAAATGGATATTAAAATTTGTCCTTTCTTCTCATTACAGGATCAGTACGACAATTTAGCAATACACACAAGCAAAGGCATCGAGTTCCTGGATAAATACGCAAACTTCATACGTGATCGCTTAGCAATAGAAACGGAATATGCCGCTAAATTAAGGTAAGTAAGAAAATATTGTATTCAGTTACATAGGTCCGTTTAGCTACGTTTTCTACGATTTTCAAAACTGAATACCTTTTATTGAAAAGTGAAGTTCCCACACAAAATAGATAACGTAACACCTATACACATATATATATATATATATACGCACACTTATTAGGTGAAGAAATAAGTTCTGTCTATGGAAGATTGATTGGTTGCTTCGCAAGGCATGCAGAGCGTATTCAATTTTCCCGAAATTTTGGGTATAGATAGCGCAGACCCGTGAATAGGTCTGCACGCTATAAGTTTTAGTTATTTACAAGTAGGCATTCCGTGTACATCCACTGCCAATATGCAATGCAACACATTTAACCCATTGCATGTGATTCTGGTTTAAACGTGCGAAAAAGGAAGTTGAAGCGGTTTGCGCGATTGAATGCTAAAAGTTTTAGCTTTGAAGACGATGAGGAGGATGAACAAATTCAAAGTTCACTATCCGAATGTCCAGCAAAAACTCTAAAAGAATTTACACTTTACAGTACAAACATGTCAACAACCAATTACATACAATGGGAGAGATACAGAGGGAGGGAAAACGGTTTCATCATGAATACTAACCGAAGAGAACAAAAATCGAAGAGTTGGCGCCTGCTTACAATTACTAAGTTGCAATAAGGATTGTAGAGTGAATCCTATACGGCAAAGCATGGGTGGACTGACCCAGGATAAGCATCCATACATCCTTTGCGAAGCCGAATATTTTTGCAAAAATTGCTTAAATGTTTCGTGTTGACATCCGTCTCACATTCGTTCACATCTGAAGCTTATACCGTGCAAGCCGCAATGTTTAAGTTACCTATACGGTGCATGTATGTTTCATGAAGCAATCAATTTGAACTGACAAAGAACTTATTTCTACACCTAATGTCTACGTACAAATACGTTATACAATACTTTGCTACATTTTAGAATTTTATGGTCCCTTTTTTGTAATCGTCACTTGCTTGACCAAAGACGACAGACATTAAGTGGCATTAGAAAACCAATAAACCCGCATGCAATCATAAAAAACAAATGACAACAAGTTGATATTTTGCTAGACTAATTGAAAAATCAAAAGGGTCGAATGTTGTAAATAAGCTATTTTAAATGGGGGAGCGCATTACAACACATACATACACACACACACATATATATATATATATATATCTATGTATATGTATATGTTTTAAAATACTGGAGACGAGTAAGTAAGTAAAGTGGCGCCCAAACAATTTCAATGACAAAAGTGCTTAAATTTCACACTATTGGGTAATAAAAAGAAATTCTATCTCATATTTAAACGATTGGGGTAAATGATAAATAAATAAGTGAGCAAAGCCAAGTGCAAAATTTGCTTGATTCAGGTGTTAAGTTTAATCAGGTCAGTAAATCAGAGCGTCATGATTACCTTCAAATGAAAACGTGATAGAATCAAATGTCAAGAAATTTAATAAATGCAATAAACAAACAAGAAAACTACAATAACATCATGCATTTGTAGTATGGAGAACCTTAGATACTCACCGCCTACGCGAAACGCACGAGAAGTAAATTTATAAAATCCTTAAAGTGGGCTACGACCTACCATTAAATACCTTAGGCGTTATATGGGGAGTGGTCGGGAAAGTGATCCGAAACGAACCATTTTCAACGGCGTTCATTCTAGGGCTAAGGCACTGCGGACCGCTTCCCCCCACGCCAATATATCAGCAGTAGTCAGGGCTTTCTCGGCGACGACATTTACGCATTTAATTGCTATTGAAAAAGACTAAAATCGAATCGTTTGCGGTTTCTTCTGGTCTCATGCGACCTTAATTGACTTAAACATATACAAAAATATTCCATTGAAAAGTAATTCTTTTTTTTTTTTTTTTTTTTTTTTTTTTTTTTTTTTTGCAAATACTGGAATATTTTTTTAATGAGATTGAACTCTACATATATACAGATTTAGACGAAAGAATTTCACTTAGTCAACAACAATCTGTGGAGAGTTATCATCAACACTAAAACTTTAACTTATTTTCTTTTCTTATTGTCTATTATTAAAAATTTTTGAATTATTTTTCGTTTAATGTCATTTTAAAATTTCAAGTTTACCGAGAAAAGTGATTTTTTGCGAAACACGATGCAGTTGTTCTCACTTGTGTTTTTATTACATCACTTGTACATGTGTAAGCAAGATGAAGCCCTTGACATAGACCCCCACTTCGCATTGCATTGATCGATTCAGAACCATTTTCTAAATCATTTTTCTCAACCGATTGAAGGATATTTGCCCGTCTATATGTCGGAGGGCTGTCTAATAATTTTTGCGATTGCTAAGGAATCTTGATGAGATTTAATACACTCACATTTTTTGGCTCAAGGACGAACGTTTTTGAATTTGAATGGCATCGAACCATATACAAAACCGTTCGCTCATATAACGCGATTCTGGTGTCTCTCCCTCCTTGGGGTTCTCGCGAAAAATAATAGGTATCTAGATAGTGACGGATACAACAAGCCCTTGAGATAGACCCACAATTTTCATTGCAGTGATCGATTCAGAACCATTTTCTGAATCATTTTTCTCAACTCACAAGTATTTGAGCACACTAAACGGATGGATGGCATCATTGTTTTGGAGCCCTTCTGACATATTTATATGACAGATTAATATGACAACAGAATAACGATTTAGTGGTCTATACATATGTTGTTATGAATTTGGATAATACGGCTTCAATTTGTCCGCTTACAGGGGAAACGGCCTTTGCTTTTGAAAAGTCAGCCTTTATACGGCATGACGGTATAATTGTTAGTATTTTACGACGAAAATAAGTGGAAAGTAGCGTGTAGGGTGTAGGATGTAGGGTGTGGCAGAAATACATACTACTTTACTAGCTTCAGACCACATCAGTTAAGATTCTGGTGTCTCTCCCTACTTGGGGTTCTCATGAAAAATAATAGGTATTTAGATAGTGACGGATACAATTTTTGGTATATCACGACGAGAATGGGCGAATTCGTTGTTTTAGGCTACATGGCGTAGTTATTATTTCTCATTTCAAATATCAAAGACTCAGCATGACAATGTGCATAACTATTTTCGAGATGATAGAACTCGAGATCTATATACATGCTACGTGACGTAGCCGACGTGACGCGGCAGAATGTATATAGATTTTACCTAAAATACTTATCTCATATAAATTGCACGATAAATGGGAAGGTATGGAGGAGGGTTTACGCAATTCGAAATAAACCAAGTACTCATGCGGATTTGCTTGACGAGGTTGACAGTTACGAAATTTCGAAAGGAAATTTCTTTCTTGCCAGCCCAAGGTCCGAATTGAACTTTTATGAATGTGAATGTCACAAGTGCGCAAAATGAGATGTTTTTCTTAAATTAAATCTCACATCGCACCGAGAGATGTGGTTACTTGTAAATTTATTTTAAACCAATTTAGTGTCGTTGTGAACGTTAGTTTGGCAAATCAAGTTCAAGTGTACGCAATGCTCGTTCACTTGCAATGATTCAATGAGTGCACCGTTATGGCATGCAACCATTTATAAAATTGAACAAGATTTGCAATTTCAGCTCGGCTTAAAATAATTACCTTTTATTACGTAACACAAACAAAAACACAAATGTTTTGTAAATAAAGTGAAAATGTCGTAAAATTTTTTTTTTTTTTTTTTTTTTTTTTTTTTATATTAAGGCTTTTCTTTTCATTCCATACTTTTAAAGCTTTACTAAAGCGAAAAACAATCCTTCACGTAATCATCATGCGTCTTTCCGCCTATTATTGAAATACTGAATGCCGGAGATCTGAGACAAGAAACCGAACCTTCACTCGTTCACTTGTCATATATATATATATATGTAAACTTGAAACAAACTCCAGTTCGCTTCGCTTCTCTCCGTGCACGTCAAAGACAAGCATTGTCTTGCTATGAAACACATGCTCTTTCGAATTTTCCGCACGTAATGAGTGAATTAATTGAATACCCGTTTATTTCGATGATTATAACCGCAAATTGACACTTGCGCACGTAAAAGCATCCTTGTCGGACTACTATGTTAATGCAAATTTTCCTTCATTTACAAACGTTATTGAAAAGCGTGCCTTGGTTCCAGCGTTAATTGAAAGATTTGGGAAACTTGAAATATGTTAACCCCTTCCGAGGCCCATTGTTCAATTCCACGGGACTGATTTCGTTGACATACTTACTTATAAGGACATATATTTCATAGTGCATTGTATATGTATATGTATTTTTGTTTATTTAAAACATGTTTGAAAATTATGCAGCGAAATTCGCAAATTCGCTTGTTGCCATCAGTTAAGTTTCGCGATGTCCATACTGCTGCATCATCACACCGCCAACTATTGCTTTATACGCAAGATTTTGAAATGGTGGTGGAGGAAACTATCCTTTTTGGTAAATGCACACATATATATATATATATATATATATATATTATATATTGAATCTGCTAATAAAAAGAATGAAACCCCAGTCTCTCGCAAACACGTTCGCAGAACAGAACTTTTAGGACATCTTCGGAATTAACTGAAAAACTTATGCAAAAGCAATTCATCGACTTCCGAGAAGGAAAACTGCACTTAATAACGCGAGATCCACAAAATAAATTGAAATATTGCATGGTGCGGTCAAACTGTAATTTACTTAGTAGACGAAAACAAACCCAATATTTTTGTGAAGGCCTTATGACGAATTCATGTAATTCTCGTAGGAAACCTTTTTAAATATATGACAAGCGGATGTACGTGTTCATTACAAGCATGTTTCTTTTCAAATATATTCGAATTGGTTTATTTCGTTCTTAAAATTAACTTGGGCCTGGCTACCAACATTTTAATAAATTTAAAGGATTGGAAGAAATTGCGCGGCGTAGTCTGAAAATGAACAAAAAAGTATCGAGCGCAACGAGCTGGGAATTATGGTTGACGAGTCTAAAGTCACTTACACTCTTACAATACAAATATTTCTTCTATGCAATCAAATGTCACATAAGTTCCCAACAGAGCGACGTGAAATACTTTAAGTTTTTAAAAATAAAAAAGTGAAAGCCCTTTAAACCATTCCACACAACGACTTACTCACACACTTTATTTTAATATTTAACCGGTCACTTAGACGGACATCTCCCTTACATTTAAAGTCAGTAGTGGTGGGTAAAAAGGATCCGACGAGGTAGGAGAAGGATGAAAGAGCAAGAGAGGAAGTAGTGTTTTAGAATGTTCGACTTGGAAGTGAAAAGCAGTGGAAGTGGAATGGCCGAAGTCATGATATGATGGTTTTTGTCGACAGTTACTGTGCAAGCAACTGGACAAACTCTCAAATAACAGGATGGACGATAGCCTCGAAAAAACGGCATTATTTTTTTCATGTTTCCATCTTTCCAGCTTTCGTTCTTGTGAAAATATACTCAGAAAATCTGGTACCTAAATGCTCTTCAAACCACACCTGCATCTTCCAAAGATGATCTTGTGCGCTTTACTTACCAATTTATTCTAATTGGGAAATAAATTGAAAGCTAATTGAAGTTAAAGATTCATCTTCAATTCTTGGCCTGATGATGATCCTGACGAATACTTACGTCGCAGGCTTTCAGAAATATCTTTATTGGATCATAGACATGGAAGTTATAGAGAGAAATATGAAAAAAATGTCGCCGTTTTTCCGAAATTGTTTCAGCTTCAGCTCCTTGCACGTATGCATGGATGTGCACGTAAACAGTCGATTTTTGACCCTCACATTTTTAATCGGTTAAGGAAAGTTAATTCGAAATTTTCGGTTCCTATCATCATTTTTGTGACTGGGACGATTCCACAATCGGTCAGGGCCAGAATGATCCATAACGGTAGAAATGGGTATCTTGAAAACTAGACCACGTAAAAAAACTGATTGCACATACTTAAAGGTTACACGTATTGAAGGTTTACATCCTTTGTAATCATTTTTTTTAAGAGAAAGGTCATATTGACCTCGGCGGTAGTTCCAGTGTTAATGCAGTACGCTTTGTTTTGCAATAAAAATTAAGTTCTTCTCTTAAAAAATCTTTCCTTTGCAAAAACATAAGCGAATCTTTGCAATTACTAGCTAATACACCCTACTTTGAGTTTGTTTATGAGCAAATGTTTCCTTGGAATACAATCGGTTCCAAAAGCGTCTTTCGCGACCAATCTAGATGGCTTGAATTATATCGTTGACTGCAATACGCGACGGCTTTAGTGAACGCAATCTTTTATTTGCGCGTGGCCAGTTTCAAGAATGTATTTCATTTTTTTTTTTCTGATTCGATTAAGTATAAGTAGACTTTCCCGCAAATTCGAGCTTTTTGTTTCTTATGCAATACGTTTTTTATGGTATTTCGCTGAACAAGAAATCTTGTTGCTTTTATTGCAAAGCACATTAACGTTCAGAAAGCGACTTCATTGCTTATGTACATAACTAAAATGACCGAATCGAGCAATTCAACTGTCAATGATTGACGTATGTCTGTAACGTCTGACGTTAAAAGTGAATTTTATTAATATTATTAAGTATAGCAAAAGCGTTATTTGCCAAATAATGTCTAGTCAGTTTTCCTCTGTTTGTCATTTTGTGCATATGCTTCCAAAAATTTGACAGCATTTGCTTTACGTTTCTTTTTACTTTTTTTTTTTCTTTTTTTTTTTTTTTTTCTAAATAGACCACAAAGAATACACCTTGTATTACTTTTGCATCAAATATGTTCGTAGTTAGAAGTTTTCGTTGCTTACTTTTTTGTTGTTTGACAACGCAAACAGCGACAACAACAAAAATAATAATAACAATAATAATAATCTTCATAATAAATATAATAAATAATAACCACAAAAACAGCTTGAAATTGTTAATTCGCGCTACTCGTACAATCTCCTCATTTGTGCTATGATCATTTACGTATGCATCACATAAACAAGACCGCAAAAACGAATTTATTAGATATTTAATGAATTTAAGTTTATGGCCTTATCGTCATCGTCGTCGTGTATATTTTATGAATTTCGAGCTCTTAACTTAAACGTTTTTAATATCATTTTATTTTTAGGCGATTAGCAAAAAATTATCAACCTAAGAAGAAGGAAGAAGATGATAATGAGTAAGTGCCTTCTCTTTTAAATACATTTATATAAGCAAATTAAAACACTTGTGATATCACGACTTTTGCAGGTTATACTATGTACACGCTTGCAACATAATTATAATATCTGAAGTCAAGGTCTGTCGTAACACTTTCGCGAAATCATCTTAGAAAAGTGTGGAAATTAATTGCAATAAAAACAGCATTACGAGGACGTTCATTAATGCGTTCTGCTCACTGATTTCTATTCTAAAATAGTTTCAGAAATCCTTGACAGATAAATAATTTTATTAAATCCGTATTTGATTTAATTGGAAGCCATCTGAAATTTATCAAAAGCTTCCTCTTCCTTTTTCCTTCTGCTCATGCCATTTGTATTTTATATCAAACCATAAAAGCATTGGCTGCGTACTCCGTAAGAGTAAAATCCTATTAGTTTACTGTCCTTCGACTCCTTCGACTGTCCTCCTATTACTTTTTGTCTACATACTAAGACCTGAAAAATGCAGGGAAAGCATTTGAAACTACTCTGGCTGGTAATCTTGTGCTACGTACTCCGTAAGAGTAAAATCCTATTAGTTTACTAACCTTCGACTTTCCGTCCGCCTATTACTTTTTGTCAAGATACTAAGACCTGAAAAATGCAGGGAAAGCATTTGAGACTACTCTGGTATATTCTGCGGTAAGTGCAGTTTGATTTCGAAACTGTACACCAAAACAAACAAAAGGTTATATAAAAATTAAAGACGAAATAGTGCTTACCCGCCAACTGACACGTCCCGTAATTTATAAAACATTTTGAACAGCTATTTTCTAACCCGATCTGATATCGTTTCAAATCAAAGACTAGTTTCAACTCGCTAAACGCATGGTCCAGGTATCCAAAAGCTCGTATGCTAAGATGATCAAACTTTTCAATTATCTTACTATTGCCCGTTCAGCGCGTAACAAGGTGGTGCGGGAAAAACGAGAGGGTACGTTTTATTATCCAGAGGCCTCAAGTTTACTTATAATAGTTATAGGAAAAAAAACATTTTTGAAGACCTTTCTCTATACAGATTTACTTGTTATATGAAAAATGAGCGAATGTTCTTTAAAGAGCTTAAAGTTTAAATGACTTTTTTTTCCCGGATACCAGTTTCCTTATTCTCCCGAATTGCCCGCAAAGAACTGAACTTTTCTCGCGAATGTCCTCGTACTTGGCACCTTTCTTCTGCAACGGTTTCTGGGTTCTGCCTACTACTATTATTTTATCTATAGGGATCATGATTTAAGCCAGAAATTGCACATCGTTGCATTTGGGAGCTGTGACACGCACAGCTCAATGAAGTGGATTATAGGAGAAACTTTTTACTGAGAAGGGAAATCAAAAATTTCGAATTAAGAAATGCAGTTACACTGCAACACACATATTAGCAGACATAACTAGTTGTCAATGAACTCAATAATAGCTCGCTCCAATGGTCGACAATTCGTGGCCCATTAATGTAGATTTGAAGTTGTTATTGATTCAGAACTCATATGCTCAGGCCGTATCCCTTTTGTTTCATCTGCATATGATCGGCCATAATTAATAAAAATTCGTTAGCTTGCAAAGGTCTTTTCTCACCCGTATTTTTTTATTTATATTTTTTACTTTCCGTCTTCCTGTTATTGTTTGTTGTTTATAAAATTTGCTTTTCATTTAGATTCACATCACATCAAGCTTTTCGAAATGTACTAAAAGAGATCAATGATTTGGCCGGTCAAAGAGAAGTGGTGGCTGAATCTTTACAGCTGCAAATAATTCAGGGCATTACTTTACTTTCAAAGACGTTACGAGAGGAACGAAAGGTACGTTATATAGGGGCATTTTCAAGAGTTCAACTTGCATACGAAAATAATTATTATCAAATATTCTTTCTCTTCCTTTACTGTTTCATAGAAATGCTTGTCAAATGGTACATACTTGCAGCAGAATCTCAGTTCGCAATTATCTGCACTGGAGAGAGCTAAACGCAACTATGAGAAAGCTTATCGTGATTCAGAAAAAGCTGTTGACAATTACAAAAAAGCTGACATGGATCTGAATTTAAGTCGAGCCGAAGTGGAACGTTATAAGAATATAATGACTGCCAAGATACAACAGTCGGACGATGCGAAAAATGAATATGCTAATCAATTACAAAAAACCAATAATTTACAGCAACAGCATTACAACGAGCTATTGCCAGAGGTAAATAAATAGTAACTGAATAACGACGACGAATAACATTTGAAACAATTTACTTAATGTAATTTGCGTACATTGCCGTAGGTATTTAATCGTCTGCAAGAGCTGGATGAGAAACGTACACGAGGTATACGTGAATTTATAATAGGCGCTGCTGATGTTGAGTCTTCGGTTGCTCCCATAATAGCTCGTTGTCTAGAGGGGATGGTTAAAGCCGGCGAATCCATTAATGAGAAAGAAGATTCCTATAAAGTTATTGAGAGGTTGCTATTTTTTATTTAGCTTTTAGTTAGCTTTGCCTGCTCATTGATATGCTTTCCATTTTCATTTTGCTTTTAGGTACCAATCCGGTTTTACACCACCGACCGATATACCTTTCGAAGATCTTTCTAAACAAGACCCCGAATCCTCACAAGAGTCTCACTACAATAATGTGCAGTCCAGTCATCTAACAGTTAAGGGCACCATCAGCGCGAATAGAATTAAGAAACGCGTGGGCATATTCAATATATTTGGCAGTAACAAGGTTCGTATTATATCATATAAACACCTTACTAATGCTGTATATGATATATATTGTGGGGAGAGGGGGAGCGGGGCGGAGGAGAGTGTCAAAGTAAATTTGAATTTAGTTGGAAAAGACTCGTAAAGTAAAAATAGCAAATAGAACAGTTTTTTTTTAGCACATGAAATGGATAATGTCTGGAAGGGATTGAAATCTGTAGCATTCAAATATGTCTGATTGTAAGTAAACTAAATCAGATGATCGTGAATATGAAAAGTTCTTAAAATACTACTTTACTGTCGTTTATAAATTGCGTAGATATTATACGCAAGACAAATTTTGGTCCAGATTACAACTTGAAAACTAAAAGTCATCCTTATAATAAAAGGGTCGTCGCTATTCATCTCAAGGTGCAACGAAAAATCAATATTAGATCAAAAGCTGCTTTCGAGATGGTCTTTTTAACTTTTTAGTATAATTAGAATTATTTTTAGTTTTGAGTGAATTTAGCTTTGTTTTCGGCAATGAATTGCCGCGCATTCGATAAACAGTCAAGTGAGTTGTTTATTCTATAATTCATTTGGCTGAATGGAGACTATCTGTTTGAACATCTATATGATGTTCATGCAAGGTACTTACAGGCATACTAGCAAGGCTTCTTTCTGCATCTTTACTGCCAAAAAGTGGTGACTTGATGAAAGAATACCTTATCTCCGCAGCTTAACTTATATCGTTGAAATTAAAATAATTAAGGACATCATAATCGGTGAAGGCCGAACCCTACCGAACCACTTCGCCCAATACAATTATTCACTCGTTTTGGTAATAATACCGCAAAAATTATTCATTGTTTTCATTTAAAGGCATCTTTTTCATGGATGCCTGCATATTGGAGGATGCCCGAAACATCACATGACGTGATGCCAGTTGTGCAAACTTAATTTACTTCCTAAAAATTTTATTATTTTTCAGTTTCCGTCAAAAAAAACAAAATTTAGATTTCCTCTCCCTACAAGAGCTGGCGTTTCATGATAACCCTTGTACGTATGTATGTTAGGATCTACAAAGAAGACTTATCTGATATAAATTCCTTACCGTTACTTCTTTTTTTGCTATATTGCTCAACGCTAATGTCAAATTTCCCGAGTAAATTTTGCCTTATCGAGGTGAAGGGCATCTTGTTGAAAACATCGCCATGTCTTAAGCTTTGTCATACCCCGTACATTTGTCCGCTTCGTTGCATGAGTTTTTGTTAGAGGCATTCCGTAATGACGGTGGTTAGAGATACAACATCAAACTGAACCTCTCAAATGGCAACGCCGAGGATATTCGGTTTTATCCTCGATGTTAATGGTTCGCTTAATCTTCACATGATTAATCCATTGTCCATCATCCGCTGCCAGTCAGGAGCAGTATTCTTTAAATAAAGCAGGACAAGCCACGCTTCCTGCAAATGCCCCTTTTTTATAGCATAAAACTCGACTTGTTTTAAATTACTACGACTTAATTTCAATTCTCGAAAAAGTATGCTCTGTATGCCTCAGTAGGATAATTTATGCTGGTGCAGAAAGCTTAAAGAGATGGACAGATGGACAAGTCATAGTTTCTTTCAGTACAATTTAGTGTCAGTTATGGCTTCTCTTGCCAAGCAACAAGAACATATTCTACTTTCCTCAATATGTCCGCATAAAATGCAGATTTGTAAGCACTTTCTCTTCATGTAAATAATGAATGTGGCTGTTCGTATATAGATCGATCTCTACTTCCAGTTGTGCGGCCTTTTAGCCTAAGAAATGTACGACGTTTTTTTTTTTTTTCAAATCTAAAAGCGACGCGAGGGGACTATTATTACTCGTATTCTAGGCGTTCAATCACAATATTTAAGTGGAACATAACATTTAGGAATTGGCGAATGGATAATTTTGACTGATTGGAAAAATTATTAAAGCATGCGTGAGGATTTTATGATAAGAATTTCGATCTAATGTAAATAGATTTTTGATAGTAATTCATAACCAACATCGATTTATTCCTGTGCACCTAAATTCTGTTAGCAGCAATCCTCGGCTGGGCAAATAAATAAGGGGAATAAGGTTAGCTATGGTCTAGAAGATGCACTTTTCCATCGAGACAATCAACTGTCAATAAAAGTGATTGCAAAATTCAATCGATGAAACTTAAATTTATTCCACTTGCCACAGATCTAATCACTAATTGCGTCTTGGTTTTATTTATTGCTTTGGTTTTCTTCAAGCAAAAAGGAAATATTTCTGCCTAAAGAGATTTGCATTGAATAATCTTGATGAAAGGAGACGTAAGATATTGTGTGCTATGTGAAAGTGTTCTAAAGCTTGGAAGCAATTTTCTAAGAAAATTCGGGTTGACTTGATTTTTCAATGTTATAGCATCAAGCATTTAGATACATTGCAGATGAATTGCAATTTGTGGGGTGGTGGGTGGCGGATGGCGGATGGCGGGTGGCGGGTGTAAATAAGAATACTTTGAAAATTATTTCTTACTTTATCGAATTTGTAGTCGCAATTTTTGTTTTCTTTTTCTATTTCTTTAATTTATCTCGTTTTTCTGCATTGAATATTTATAATTAATTTTCTTTTGTTTTATTTTCTAATTTATCTGAATGCGATATCGCTTTAAATCGAATCGTAATTATGCTTCCAATGGACGTAAATATTTCATCGTCCTTTGTTTCTACACAATTTTATGTAAGTACTCAATGTCCAAAATTTTTGTTCACCTTTCCGAGAGCTTGCCTTAAGTTTCCACAAATCTACCTACTCTATCACCTTGTATTGTAAATGATTGTGTTCTTGTCCACCAACACCTTTAATGAAGGTTTCATTTCTGAAACACTCATCTTTTAAACATATATATTCTCAAAGTTTTGTTTTTCATTCTTTCTTCTATCCTAACAAAATATTATTTTTTAATTTTTCATAAAATAATTTATTACTATTTTGAGTGAAAAAGTTTTTATTTTTATTTATTGTCGTACGGGCCCACATTTTCTTTTACATGAATACATTTAAAACTTCAAAATATCGAATAATATTAGAATAAATTCATCTCAAATGCATTTGTTATAAAAAATTATTTACTTATCCGAGCATGAGAAATGTTTGAATAACATGCGCATATTTTGTTTAAACAGTTGGCATGTTTGTGTTCGTGCGTTGAATAAAATAAAAGCGAAACTTTTCTTTGGTTGTTTCAAGGTCTATTAAAAAAAAAAAATGGTACGGGGGGAACAAAGATGGGAGATAATTTTCAAATTCGAATTGAATTGAATTCTTGAATTTTTCTTTAACATATATAATCCAAAGGGTAAAGGTAATCAATCATTAGTATCGAAAATCTGTTTCAAAAACGTTTCAATTTGCGTATTGTTTGTCCGTCACATAAATTAAAATCAATCAGAAGATTATATTCGATCGCGACCGAATCTTATGTACCCATAACCGTTATCCTATTTATATCTACTCTCCAAGTCCCTTTATTTGATACCCATATCGACGGGGTTGTGAAGAAAAAAATTATTCAATCACGTCCTGGAATCTGCGATATTTAATTTAGAATTAACATTTGCTTTGCTTGTTGCAATCTATTCTGCAAATTAATGTGTAACTCGCATGTGTGGGCGGGAGTTGCATACACCGAATTGCTCAGACGCTCATGGGCGACGATGTCCTGGGGGGTGTGTTGTGTTTATGCGCTCAGGGTACGCTCAGGGCAAGTGCTCTACAGGGATTGTCTACCAATTAGACAGCTTTCTCAGCGTTCCCACTAACTCGTCCTGGAGGAGTCTGCTTTGGAATAACCTAGCAATAGTTGTCTTTTCTATCGTACCTAATGTCTTCATTTTCAAGTCGAACGTTCATAAACACTATTCCCTTTCTCCATCCGTCTCTTCTTACAACCCGTATATAGGCAATCCCCTAAGTGGCTGGTCATTAAAAAAAGGCCTAATCATTCGATATACTGTTTAGAAAAAACCAAATTGCTATGTTTGTGACCATATGGACCATATTCACCCTAGAAATTAGTGCGCTTTTGACAGATAATATATGTTGAGGAATATGAGGAATGTACAGAACAATTTTCGACATTCTATCTTGTTTGCCTTGTGAATACTAAGAAGAAAATTTGAAAGAAATAAGAAAAAAATAGAAATTTGATCACTTATAAGTTTGTATGGGCGCGACCACTTTTGTTACATGCATAAAGTAAATATAGAAAATTTCATCCTTCCATCTTTCATAATTTATAAGTAATATGTACAGTTTATGCTTTACTGTGGGCGTGTGCTCTGACCAATTTGTTCCATTTTCTATCTGCGCTCCAATATTTTTGAGAAATTTGAAGGCTATAGCTTCATTTTTGCGACCAGGACCACATGCATTGATTCCGATAAGGAATATACATACTTTATGAGATCTGTGGATGTTTCTCTGGGGTATTGCAAACGTTTTGACAAAGCGAGTATATCCCCTATCGTTCGGTAATGCGTAAAAGAAAAAAATAAATAAATATATACAGACTTTAAATTATTGCGCGAAGCTATGTTAAACCTGTTCCCTTCCTTCCTTCCTTCCTTCCTTCTACTACGAAAGTGAGACAAGTTTGTAGCTTTTCAAGCTTTCTTTTACTATGCCATTTAATTTAAGCCTAGTTTTGTCTCTTTCATATTTAATTTGAAAAAGTTAAGATAATGAATACGCAAATACACAAATGGCCGCTTTATTCCCCACATAGCACCTTCGTCGCAGTAATGAACTTTGACTACAATTTTTGCAAAATTTAGTACATTTTTAATTAAATTTAGCCAATTTGATAAGAGTATTCCTATTCATGCATATAAGCTTTGAATCGAGCCATCTACTTGTATTTAAAATTGGAATATGTTTCACATTGAAACCTCGGAATATCAGAAATTTATATTATACACAATACTGATGAAAACTATTGCAAGTAAGACTTGGACGCAAGGATATGCATCTACAGGGTTTGTTTTTGCTATCTCTATTTAGAGACTATTTATTTGATGTATGGTCGTATTATTTCTACATCTGCGCATATATATTTCCATCAAATTTTGTGTTATTAAATGTGTTGGATATCGAGGAAACCAATGCAACGACTATTCGTTACTTTAGCCATAGGTTGTAAAGCGTTGGGATATACGACTGTTGAAATTAAGTGAGTAATGAACGAACGATTACAAATAATATATTCGCTCATATACCTTTCAAAATAATCTTGTTTTTTAAGATTACTGCTAAGCCAATTCCTCATCTTTTCCGCACGATATTGATTTCGTGCAAGCGTTTGCAAAGCTCAGAAGGAAGCTTCAGAGACCCCACAAAGTATCAATATCAAACAATGAATCGATTTAGACATGTCCGTTTGTCCATCTATGTGTCTGTCCGTCTGTATAATTACTGTTGTAAATATCGTCTTAGTGGTAACAATGAGGCTGTTGACTTCAAATTTGCCTCAAACATTGGAAGTTCTTACACGCGCGTTGGTATTGACAATTGGCTAGATTGTTCGAAGGACACGTCTTCAGTACGACATAGACTGAGAGCATCTTCACTTTCCGCAGGAAAACAAAAATGGTTTTTAGATCATTACTCATGAACGACAGCAGGTAAAGCTTCAAAAACTTGAACGTATATTTTATGGGCGACGATGAGAAGAAATGGGAAGAATTGGCCACGCCTGCCCAATATTATAATGTATTAAAGTTTCCTTTTTTTTTTTTCAAAATCTTTATAACCCGCAGAAGCAAACTTCAAAAACCTCATAAAGTTTATAATTTGTTGGCCAGCTTTAAATTCGGAATGCCTTTAGGCATGTTCGTCTGTTCGTTTGTTCGTCTGTCGTCCCAACTATGTAGTATCTGTGACAAACATCTTCCTCCTATTGGCAAAGATTACAAATTTCCGAAAGAATGTGAAAATTACCACCACCGGCAAAGAAGACACGCCTATAACGTCCACGTGCCTATGCAATAAAAGCTGTAAACATCTTTGCTTTCCGTGTTTTTTACTTATTACTACACGTAATGTTCAATTTCCACTTTTACTCCACAAAAATAGAAAACATCGTCCGCGCCCACTCCATATTATAGAATATGAAGATTTCGTTTTTCCTTCTGTTTTGGTCTTTTTTTAGAATAACGGTAATGGGTACAAAAGATTACGTGTTACGAAATGAATATAATTTTCCTAGTTGTTGTTATGTTAAAGCTTGCAGTCGATTTAATTCTTTTCATACCGCATTCAAATATCATTAAGTTTCGTTATTTGAGGGCACAATCTTTTTACAACGACACCGGACGCATTTTCGTTGTAAAATAAAAAAAGAAACAATCCTCACCGTTAAATGAAATATGGAAATAGTGTTTATGTACCGGAGCGTTATATTGCCTTGTTTAACGAGATATCGCATAAAATGCATTTATCTTAAACAGGTGAGGTTCTAAATCGAAGTAGCACGTCTGTTCGACTGGCTTGTAAATATTCTATTGACTTGAACTTGTGCGCGTCTAAGGTTCGCTCTAAAACTGAGGAATAAAACTGTTTGTATGTGCATATTTTTTTTTCTTGCAATGTTATTAGTAGAAGAAAAATATAGCTCAGAGCGCTTTTTAAAAAGTTTAAGTACAAATTTATTGAAAATTTTTTCCAAGATTATTTTGTTCAAATTTAATTAATTTGTATACCTTTTTACCGAAAGTCCTTTTAGTTAAATGGCAATTAGTTGTTGTTTACTTGCATTTCTGTTTACGCTTCCTTTTTTTGGATTTGATTCTCTTTTGTGTAATTAAAATTTTTAAATATTATTTACATCATTAACAAAAATGGATTGTCTTCAACTGAACAATTTCTTTATTTTTCTACACTCTACCATTTCAACATATGATATTTTATCATATAATTCTGATTGACAGTAACAACTGCGTTATGATAAATTTGTTATTTTATGTTTAACAAAATAATAATAAAAAAAAAAAAAAAAAAAAAAAACAATAAACAATAAAAAATAAAAAAAAACTGTCGATTATGTTAACGAAACTGTGAATTGCAAATTGTGATACATTTTCAACAATCGTATTAATCTGTAACAGCAACAAAAGATTATTGAAGCCTGTATCACCCTAAAGGTATGAATCAATTGCAAATGAATGCTTAACGTTTTTAAAAACATACATAACCAATGTTATAATGATAACAATATTGATTACATTTAATATAAAAATTATATAATTATGTGAAATCAAATAAAATAAAAATAACATCACAAATTTTATTTATATTCACCTTAGTTTTTCATTAGAATTTCATTCATTCTTTCAATCACCCACCTTATCATCATACCTCATCGCAGTTTTCATCATTACGTAATGAAAGTCGAAAAAAAATACATCTGTCTTCATATATAGTTTATAGTTGATAAATCGAAATTAATTTGATTGCCATCACCATGCGAACGTTATGCTCATTTCGTAAAAGAAATTTTTAAGTTTGTCGTTACTACCGCCACTTACGGCCATTTTTCTATTTTATTTTTAATTTAACCAAGAAATTGATAGTTTCAAACTTTGTGGATGCTTTCTTGCATGTTGTAACGTGTTACGGGTTTTTTTTTTCTTTTCCTCTTTTTGATTTGTTTTAATATAAATTATTATTCTTTTTTTTTTGTTTTCCTTTTTGCTTCTTTAACTTTAATATTTCTTTTTTTTAAACCACGTTTGCGTCAGTGTTGCATATTAATGCACTTCTTACACTTAAATTATGTTTATAATAATAATAATAAAAAAAAAAGAAAAAAAAATAATACCGATGAAGCTCTATTTTAAATGCAATTATCTTTCCGTTTTATTTTAATTGAATAGAACTCCCTTACCGCGGACGGCCAAAAGGAAGACTTCAGCGATTTACCACCGAATCAGCGGCGCAAAAAATTACAGGCGAAAATTGCAGAATTACAGCAAAAAATCGCCCAAGAAACAGCTGCTCGTGATGGTCTGATGAAAATGAAAGTTGTCTATGAGGCAAATTCATCTTTGGGCAATCCCATGACCGTGGAGGGGCAGCTCAATGAGTCTGAGCATAAATTAGAAAAGTTGAAAATCGATTTGAAAAAATATCAAGGCTATCTAGAAAGAGCCAATCAAATACCCATGGCCAGCAACAGTCCGCAAGCGAATCGAAATAATTTACATAATGGCCATCGAGTATCAAGGTAAGGTGATCAGCTTTTCTTTTTTTTTTATGAATTTCCTTAAATTCTCTTATAAATGTTGTTTGTTGCATTCTACAGGCATTCCAATGGCAGTACTGAGGATAACAATGAGGATGGTGATGATCAGCCAGACGATGGCGGAAGTTTAAGCAGGTCAGATTCAGAGGATAATGTGGCGCAAATACAAAATGGCCATAATAATAACAATAACGGGTACACTCATAAGTCTATTGTTTTAAAATTCATTCCATTCTTGTAATCGTCATTCATCTGTTTGATCATTTTTCTGTTCTTTTCTCTTCCGTGCCAAAGTAGATATTACTCTTTTATAATCTCATTCAAAATTGTTCAAGATTTCTTTTATTTCATAATTGGAAAATATTTCTCATATATTGTTGTTAATTTGATTTGATTTTTGTACTCTAATTTTCGATATAAAAGCATGGGTGAGATCTCAGATGGGATCTCATATCGGGGAAACTAGATTTGTTGTATTTAAAATCTTCATTAACTGGAATGAGTTCTTAGCATATTTTCTAATAAATAGTCCAGGACGATTTTCGACAAATCGCCTAACAATGAATGGCACTCTTATGATCCCTTCTTGCAAGTCATTTGTTTTGAACACAAAAGCGATTTTCCAGCACTTTTAGGTGATTTCCGATTGTCACGGACAACAGAAATTGACGTGGGGCAGTTGTCAGTAAAATTCACCTTTAATGTTAGAAGTAGAAGATTTTGTTAATCCGTTTGTATAATAGTGAATGCATATCACAGAACACGTAAAGTACGTATTCATGATCGTAGTGATATCGTAATAAACCGCCATGTTTCGTCTCAACCTTCTTTTTTAAGTATGCATTCTTTGTTAAGATTCGGAGAATAAAGTTGAAGCTTTAATGAAAATCGTCGGAGTTTAGTATATTTTCGGTTTTAGCTCGCTATGTATATCGAATAAAAGCGTATATATATTCTCTTTATGAATATAGTTCGGATTGTATTTTTCGAATTATATTCAATTCCCAATTTACGAGCTGTAGCCGATAATCGGCTGATGGTAGCATGATACAGTACAACTCCCGAGTATGAGAAATTTAAAAAACATTTTGAAAACATTTCGTGTTATTTTCCTAATATAGGTTTTCAATATTTTTTTTTTGGTATAAATGCTAAAACGCTTCTTTTGGATCACAATCACGTACATTTTTTTCTAGAGTGAACATTTTCGCAAAATTTTCTTTTATAAATTTTCATTCACTATATATACACTCGCTTAGTACAAGCCTCTTTTTACCTGCATATTAAGAAAATTTTGCTTATAAATTAAAGAAAAAAAAAATGTTTTTTATATATGTTTTTATATCTTTTCCATTGATATATACGTGTAGAGTGTCACTATCTAAAACGCATTTAAATAACAGGTACATAAAAAGATGTCGGCACAGAAAATCTAAGAAAATAAAAACACTTTTAATTTATAATTTGAATTCTTTCGAAATGAAACTTAAAAGTATTTAATTTTCTTTTCTTGTTTTGATTGCATTTAAAATTTGTTTAAAAAAAAGAAGAAAACTTTGTAACAATTACGTGTAATTTATTGCATGTGTTCAAATTCAGCAGTTCAGCTAGTCCTGAAAGTGGTTTGGGTACATCACACACTTCATTGCCTGGTTCTGGTCAAGGTAGTGCACATGATAATGCCATGGGTGAAGACGCCTATTATGAAACGGAAATGGAGCTATTACAGCCATTGGGTACATGTCGCGCACTATACCCTTTCGAAGGTGAATCGCATAAAAAACTATTCGAAAAGCGCATGAAAATAAAGAAAGAGTGAAATTTCATTATTCCCATTACAGCCACTAGCGAGGGCAGCATTCCAATGAACGAAGGCGAAGTACTGCAAGTTATTGAAATTGATCAAGGCGATGGATGGACGCGTGTGCGTCGCCTTAACAACACCAATGGCTGGGATGAAGGCTTTGTGCCTACAAGTTATATTGAATGTACACTGTATGCTTAATAAGTCAAAATGACGACGACACCACAAAATAAATACGCAATTTTTTTTTTTTTAGTTTTTTTTTCTTTTGAAACTTTTTATTGTAATAATAATTTAGTAGTTACATCTCTTAAATAGTTTACGCGCTGACATTTGTATATTCGTTTACTACCTTGCTTTGCATAGTATGGAGATATTTTTTTTTTTCCTTTTTTTTCCCCCTTTTTTGTTTCATTATGGGAATATATTCTATTATAGGTAGTTTTTATGCAAAACGCTGCAGTTATGATATGAGTAAGAAAAGCAGACGCTTAAAGCTGTATGAGAATCAAAATTGAAAGTATATTTTAGAGGCGTGAAAAATAGTTGTAACAGGATACATACATTCGTTTTTTAGTCTGCTTGAGATGAAAATTGTTTTCATCCCATGATTTCATGATTTTTGTAACAAAGGAAGGAAAATATTTTTTTTTTGTTTTTTTTTTAAATTCCTTAAATAAAACAGTATAAAACAATTTTGGAAAGTAAAAAAGGCCAAAATGTCCCTCTTTATAAAATATTAAAACAAATAGAATCAATTTACTTAAGTATATATAACAACAGCATATACAAATCAAAAAGAAAAAAATGCCAAACATTTAAATTAAAAACAAACAATGATTTACTGAAGACTGTTTAGAAAGTTTTTTTCAAAGTTTCATCGAAGACACAAAAATACCATATAGTTCTGCCATTTACTACGTATGAGCTGAAAATTAAAATCGACAAAACTTAAATATTTTTATGAGTTCCCGAGAACAGTCATAGCACAAGTTTGATTTTAAATTTAACACACCAACACCAGTATATCTTAAATCCACAAATTTGTTGTGATCTACTATTTCATTTACCGAATATAGCTGCAAGTGCAAGAAGCTTAATAAATAAAGTCTTACACCAACATACAAAGAAAAAAATAAAAGAAAAAATCATTTGGAAATTTTTTTTGGAAATTGAAATTTTCATTTAGAAGAAATCAAATCAAATAACTCGAATGGCTGTTATTTATCAACAATGATAGTAGAGTTAAGCCGTTGTTCTATCTTTTGGAAAATTTGAAAAATCTCCTGTAGAAAAAAAGAAAAAAAAAAAAAAAACGATTAAAAATTTGAATAAATTTCTATTCTCATTTCGTTAAAACGGTCAGTGAACATGCCGTTTTAAATGTTGGAAAGCTTAACTTCTTATTTTTCATCTTCCGAAAAATTAAATTGCTTATATTGTTTCTGCTTCTGGATAGCGATATAAAGATCGCATTTAGGGTTAAGCAAAGATGTTCATAAAATTTGAATTCTTTTTGTTTTTTTTTATTACTTTCGAAATTTCGTAGTTTCGTAAATATTGTAACTTTTAAGACGGTTGTTATGACTTCGTGAACAAAAAATAAAATAGAAATGATAGGAATAGACTTAAAAAGGATGCTAACTGTAATCATTGAAAACCTAAACATTTCACCTCACTCACCTGATTATAAACGTAAAATAAACTACCAGCACCAGCGACCTATTAAACAAAAGAAACGTAATATTTATATACTACATTAATAAATGGAAAAAAGTATTTTAACTTATACAGACGTATATATAAAAAAAAAAAAAGTAAATATATACAAGAATGACATGCATGTTCAAGCATCAAACGATTGTTCTAACTACAGTATGACTTTCATTATGATTTCAGCCTCTTTGAAACATATGTTCACTAAAAATTATTTAGGTACTTGTAAAACAATGTTTTTCTTTTCTATTATAAAATCGATTTGTGTAAAAAATTAAATTACATCTATTTTTTAAATATCCTTAATAGAATATATATTATATTATTTTCTAAAAATCCTTTTTAATGTTATTTTAGCTTAAGTTTAGATATGCGACGTAAGGCTTAAGTCAATATATTAATTAGTAGCTTTTTTATATATGTATGTATTTGACGTTAATTTATGCAACAACTGCAATCTAATGGTACGCTATAAATAAATAGATATGTGCAAGTATTCTGATTTAATTCCAATCATGATATTAGAAAAGATAAGAAAATCAAAATTACATTCGCTTTGGGTCAAATCTTATATACCCATCACCTCTCAATACAATCTCAATACATTTTCGTTAACTGTGGCGAGTAGTAGTTGTCCGATCTCTAACGAACTGCTGTTATATATTTTTATTGTAGATTTAAGATTCCTATATTTGGAAATATTCTTATTTTATATGCTCGCTTCTTAACTCATTGAAAACGTGCTCACTGCACTCACTGCTCATGCACATTTTCAAATCTCATTTCTGACGTGTTTCTCATTCTTGCATATGCTTTCTAAGTTTTAGTTCTTTAAATTTTTGCTAAAATGAGATTTTCAATAAAAAACGATGGAAGGCCGGACATATATCAATATATTAAACCCATAGAGTACTGGTCAATTTTATATATATATAGGATACGTGAGAGATATTTCTGCGTGTTACGACTAGAATATCAAGACTGTTACTAACAAATCTCTCTCATCCTTCAGTACAAATAGTCGCATTCTAGAAGGGAAACATTAAATGTAAAACAACTTTTGATATGATTAGATATTCCTTCCACATTTTGTTTATTTCGTATTTGTTAAAACCTCATATAAGTGTATATCAAAAAAGAACTTGAAAAATACAATAGCGTCCTTCCTTCAATTTAGAAGAACCTAAAAAATGCGATATTCGTCCCGTGTCACCTAACACCTTAAGATAGTATGGAGAGTTTTTCAAATATACTTTTAATTGTGGGCGTGTCACTTCTTGAAGGTTTTTATGTAGTTGCGAAAATTTTGCTTCTTCACTTACAAGCCGATTTTTTTTGTATGTGTATTGTAGATTTTCTTGGTAGGCGGTTAACGATCCTTGTGTAAAATCGCTCTGTTTAATGTAGACTCGTTGTCGCGTTCCAGCTTTCCAGCTTGATTTTTGTGCCACCGTGACCGTGACGAAAAGGAGATGCCAATGACACTAGATCGTCTAAGAATGTCCATGATCAAGATTCTTCTCTTTTTCTCTTTGCTTATATTTTGTATCTGATGCGTACTTCCAGCTTATGCAAAGCGAATGATAAATTAGTACACCCTCGCCTTTTAAGGTGGCAGGCATAACTAATTTAAAGCCATACTAAAGTAAACTCCACTGAACTTAATAAGTTACCTTTGTTTCTGTAATGTGTTTAATGCGTATGACGTTGTCCCGCATATCTTTCGAATGCTTGAGCTTTGAATTCTGTTCAGTTTTTATTTTTTTGCTTTATTTAAGTCGAAAGGTTTAATAAACGCAAGAATATTGTATGAACTTTACAGTAAATAAATTCAGACACATCCACACACATACGCATACACACTCTAATAGACACAACATATACACAAATAAATTTACACAAGCACAAACATAAACACACACATACACACATACACACCATATCACGACTATATTTAACAAAACTATATAAGGAAAATTATAAAAAGGACGAAAACCTAAACAAAAATATTCATATTGTCATTCATAATCATTATATACAATTGCTATTCTATTAAAATTAAAGCAGAACAACTAAAAAACTTATATTCGCTATGGTGCGAAATTTTCGGTACCCACAACCTAAGGTAAATACATTAAAAATACCTGCTCTTATTTTTCCTCCCATTAATTTGTGCATGTCGCGATAGAGTCCATGAGGATAATGTTGGCATAGAATGTTTGTGTTGTTACGGTAAATCTGGCCAGGTTAATATTTGCTAAAGCTTGCTATTAAATAACATTTTTTCACATTTCGACTGTATTATAAAGTTTCAACTATTGTGATAAATTTAGATCATATGTTTTAATTGATCTGGAAAATTGAATTAAAATTGTGTGGGCCAAGTTTCAGTTCCGCTGGCAAATTTTTTGCTAATTTAATAATTTGAATAACAGGCGGATGTGACTAAATCCTAAATCCTAAGATCTTAGGCTAATCAAGATTGCATGTATTTCATGGATTACAGAATGACTAAATTACTATACGTCTACGCTGCGGGGTGTGGGTATAAGAAAGAAAGATATCATATATTCAGCTATTGTGGCAGTAACTTTGTATTGCGATCTTAAAAAAAAGAAGTGGCGTACAACATTATTAACAAAATCAACCACTTGAAAACTTATATAAATAAAAATAAATAAAAATAATAATAAAGCAAAAATATTAAAATAAAAAACAAAAAAACAAAGTTGTTTTAATTGCATTGTATTTCGATAGTGTTTCGGCTATAGGTGTCTTGTATTAACAACAAGGCGGATCCATTTTTGTAACTAAGAAAGAAATTGTTGCACTGAAGATATTCGAGTACGATGAAGCTAACATATGTTCTGTATAACTTAAGAAAATTAGTTTATGCAATTGTGTCGCGGGGTACATTTCGTCGCTGTAAAAGAAGAAAAGAGAAAAACAAAGATTGTATATCAAATAGGTCACTAGGTCAATAGGCGTGATGGCATAACAAACATTGCAGTGAATTTACGCCTTTTTCCCATACATAGGACATACATAGGACAAGAACTGGATTGCTTGTTTCTGCGTCTAACATAGTCTAACAAGTAAGGGAGTTTCCGCTTGGATGGGCGAAAATGCTTGGAAGAATTCTCGGAATTCTTCCTAGCATTCCTCCTAGGTGGTCCTAGTTCGGGTATATACAAGTGCATCCTTTTTGTGTATGGGTTAATGCGGCTAATAAGCGATCTAATGCAGGCAAATGCGATGTTCTTTCAATTGAAGAGTTGTTGTTGTCCTTAACTGAAATTTCTTACAATCGCGATACTTTAATACTAAGCCTCTCAAGACATCAAATGACAACTTTTCAAACTTGAAGGCGAAATTTTTCAATCTCAGTCTTATTTATTTTGCATCGATAATCTTGCGCAACATGAGCTTAAATGTAATCAGGTGGGCTGCCCTGAGCCCCCCCAAAGAACTTATAAGCAAAATTTTTTTTATTGCATTTGTTTGTATCACGTCTTCTCCTAACTAATAACAGCGAAAATCCAGATTCTGGCGAATAATGGTCCTTCCTTTCACAGACAGCTTGAAAATTAGAGATCTGTCCCGCGGGCAAATAGAAGTTAATTACATTCTTCACGAAAGTGTGTTAACTTTTATAACCGGAGCAATTACTATCCTTCACGGCGCCAGCCTTGCTCGTAGAAACAAACTCAAAATGGTTATCGTCACGGCCATCTATCGATCAAAATCTGTTCAATTCGCCTTACTTACTGAGACAAGATTGCAATATAGTCGGCACACGCGTGTTATATTGGTCTCTTGGGAAATGAGTAAGGTGATCCGGCTGTCTGATCATTAAGTTCAGACGGCGCAAGCAAAAGATGTGCTACGAAAATATTACATCAAATCGAGAAGATCGCCCTACAATAAGAACGCATCCACACATCCTCAAAGAACATACACCTCCAAGTGGCTGTCGTGTGGAAAATCTTACCACTAAACACAGGCCTTGTGAATGTCAAAACCTTTCCCCAATTCATAGATTTGCATTTGGAGCGATCAATCCTATAGAGATCCTGAAAGTGCTGGGAGAGATTGCCCTGAAGGGCGCAAGATAGATATTTATGAATAAATGAATATTTTTCGAGAAAAATAGAAAGTCATCGTTTTTTTTTTTTTTTGAAGAGACCTCGTATATACCTGCGATATATGTATTTATTTAGCTGGAGTCTTATTTTATCATTCATTTACATCTTTATACTTTTTTTTCGATGGACCGATGGAAAACATGGCTATTTACAATTTTACGAGATATTTAGAATTCAGCCGCTGTAAGTAATGATCGGCCATAAGTATATTGCAAAAATCGATCCATCGGTAACTTAATGCCTCCTAAAATGAAGTGAAACTTAAAAAACTTACAATTTTCATATGCTTTCCACGCATCCACGCGCGGCGTGACGTTTTTTATTACAAAGTGAAAATTTCATCGCATATTTTGGGACATCTGGGACATTTGGGACATTTTTTTACATGACTATGTAATTCTTCATATACCTTACCTTGCTATAATGCTATGGCAATAAGTCAGACTACTAGTGTGAGATCTTATTTTTTCATTTATTATGATTTTATTTAAATTTCATACATATTGTGTACATATAGATGTATATGTTTGTGTGTGTTTTGCTTTTTTTTTTTTTCTCTTCCTTTATTATTATATTATAATCATTTCATGCACAGATGAATTCATATTTTTTTTGCATATACGACAACTAATCGGAGAAACTGTTTTAAATAGGACTTCAATTAGCAATTGATGATTATTGTGTTTCAGCTTACACTTCAAATGCTGTCTTCTTTTTACTTTCCTATACTTTTCTTTTAAGATAAATTTCGCTAGATTTTCTTTTGATATGATTTTAGGTCTTACGTTCATTTATAGAGCTCTTCGCTGTTCCTCTTTTATATATATATATATATATATATATATATATGTATATATATATATATATATGAATTCTTAATTATACAATAACGAGACTACAATTTACATATGCATTTAGAATGTTAAGAACCTAACAGATGTGTGTGTGTGTGTGTGTGTGTTTGTATGTATGTATACGTGTCTGTGTGTGTGTGTAAGAAAACATAACAAACATTGATATAATACGATATATTTACTTAAATATCTGAATTATTAAATATGAAGTAATTCATTAAATATAAAATTTTAGAGAGTAGCTTTCATTTCATTTCATTATTTTTTTTATAATTATTATTATTGTTATTATTATTGTTATTACTATTATTTTTTGACTTTAATTTAAAAAGGGAAATAGGATTTATTTAGTGAAGTTTATTGAACTCTCCTCTTATCCTTTTTGCTTTCATCTTAGTATTAAGAAATTAAATTAGCAGAGAGTGTTACCTAACGAAAGTCTTGCTGAGAGAAGGGAATATAGGGATTTAGTTATAGTTAAGGTAATAGGTAGGTCTGTGTAAATATTCCCTCTATATAGATAATATCATATAAGTTTTATAGCACAACCATATTTGTGTTTGGGTGTGTCTGTGTGTGTCTATGTGTTTATGTTTGTATAGATATTTGAAATTACACATTTCGCATATCATTGCATTTATCCTTATTTATAAGCTCCTCTCTCTTTTTCCTTTAATTAGACGTATCGTTAAACTAAAACATCTTCACTTGCATGCATGAATTATAATTGGATTATATATATATATATACGTGCATATACAAGCATATATACATATATGCATATATACATATATATATATATATATATATATATAGTAGTAATAAATTGTGTTTTAAAGATACTTAATACGCTTACAAACACATTATATATTAAATCAAAACTTTTGAAGTTTTCCCTGCCTTTTACCTTTAGCTACACGGATTAGAGTTAAAAGTGGAAAATAAGTTAATATAACGTTTTATCTATACATGAGTTCACACAAGTGTGTCCTTTTAATAAAGTGTTCGTGTTCTTTTTGTGTTATTCATTTATTTATTTATTTATTTATTGATTTATTTATTTATTTTTTTTTTTTGATTGCATTTAATAAACACTTAAAAGATTTGTTGTAATAAAATAGATTTAAATTTTAGAATTTCATTACAGTCTAAAAATTATAATAGATGAACCTTTGATTTATATGATAATATACAGATAATTGCTGCGTAATCATAGTATTTGCAAAATATCATGCAAAACCATTTCGTGTAAATTCGTGTGAATTTGAAAATTAAAAATTTCCAAAATTATTGACATATTTTCATTTTTAAAGCTGCGCTATAATATCTATACATATGTGCTCGAATACAAATCTGGGCGTAAACTAAGTTTATATTTCTGTTTATAACTTTAACAAAGCAAATTTAGAAATGTCTGTCCTTCCAATCGTGTGCTGAATATTTGATTTTTACTAATGTTTTCGGTTGAAATAAAAAAACGTGCAATTAGTTCACCAATTAACCCACGTGGCAAGACAAACTGTAAAGTGTTGCGATACAGGGCATATTAAATTTGTGCGGACGGTTGCAGTATCCAGAAGGATAAGCGATAGACCCACTTTTTGTTATTACGACAAGCTTGTCTGTTCGTTTGTCCGCCTGTCCGTCTTATGTCAATCCATGTATTCTTTTGTTCAACCTATATGTTATAATTTTCGCGATATTTTCATGAAATTTGGTACAGTGACGTATTTTGGCCAGAGGACAAAAAGTTTTGAAAATCGTTTGGGTGCGACCATTTTTCCGACCACTCCCCATATAACATCTTATTTTTTTTAAATAAGTCATCATAACGAGAAACATTTTAATATATAGAATTTCTAGCCAGAGATCGCCTAGTAATACTATTTCGGCATTTTAAATTGGAGTGGAAACTGTGCTGTGCACTTGGATGGGCCAATTTTTTGAACTCGTTGCCGGAAACTGAATCTTTATATGGTAAAAAGTCCCTCATCTTCAGTACGTCTTAATGAAAATTCGTTCATAATAACAATTTAATAAAACTATTATTGTTAACCTTATCGAATTTGGACCACATAGGCCTATTTTTTGAAGCCCAATTGTTATAAGGGTTCTAGTGAAAAAGAAGGCTTTACACGCCAAGAAAGTCTTTATGATAACCATTTGTCCTTAGCAAGCCAAGCATGGGAATTTGGATGACATAGGCCGCGGGATGTTTTCGACCGCGTCATACACAGGGGCTTTCACGAGAGCAAGCCCTTCTATGGCGACTAAGCTTTATTTGTGGCTTGTCATGATGAAAGCAACTCGAAAATGATAAAATTTTTCACAAGTACATTAGGTTCGCTAAATTTAGTTCACGCTGACGTCTGACTATCCTCCAATATAAGTGCTTTCATGAAAATTATGCATTTACATAAAAAGCAAACTGATATTTCATGGTTAGCTTTGCTCGACTATATCATTCTTGCTTTTCTTTATTTGTGTATAATAACACAGTTTGCTGTTTGAACTGAGCGAAATCGAGACTGATTTAAATTAAAGTTACGTGAATTTCTTGAAAAACTAATTTGTATCGTCACGGTTAGTAAGAAATCTTGTAATTATTATATTCTATTAGGCAGTCTAGTAATCTTAGCTGTCGGAAGATAAAAAATTGTACTTTGATCACTTTTCTCAAAGCGTACTCGCCTTTGAAATCAATTCAAAAAAGATTATTTCTATTATTAATCTCAATACTTTTCAGATAACCTAATCGGTTTTTTGACTATGCAATGTTGTCAGAGAAGCTTTTTTTGCTACCAGATGTCAATGCGATCTCACAACATTCGGTAGATGAACAATGCGAATATGTTTCCAAATTTCGTAGTTTAATCATTTAACACTTGGGAGTTCTATTGGATTGTATATATCGGTGCTAGGTTGTGAGATGATGCCGTTAGAAAACATTTTTCTGTTTATCCCCTCTTTGAAATTGTGACGCTCTTTATCATAGTAGAAAAGCAAAGCAAGCAGAGCGCGTAGAACGCTTTTCGGATTTACTTGTTCGTGCTCAGTGAAAAGCCAAAAGTGTTTTTGCTGGATTAGCCGCACTTGCGAATCAAATTCGATATCACAAACCCCTGACGTTTCATAGCTTAGACAAAAAAGTCGTGAGTATTTTTAAATTTTGTTGTTTTGTTTGCTTGTTTGTAATGTTTGTAATACATGTTTGTTGGTTTATTGGAAAGGTTTCTTGCTAAGCTGTGGATAAATAAGCAAAAAAATAAAGAGCATACAAATACAATAAGTAACTTAACGACTAAGTCGTCCTTGCAAGGGGCCTGGCAGCGCCTAACATCGCTTATAACACAAGACATATTGAGTTGGCGCGAATATATATGTAGCAGCTAGAAGAACTTACGACTACCCTTTCGGATCACGTTGATCATTTTTTTGCTCTCTTCAAAAATTAAGCCTTCAAATGTCAACAAAGTCTTATTTTTAGTAGCATACCCCAGATCAGTTGATGGTTTGGGCCCGCCCTCAGATAAGGGCTTGCATGAAAAGTGCGAACAATTTTTGATATTTTATTTATCGCGAAAATATGTGAAGAGTTGCTTTAGGCGATGCGGTGTAAGATATTAATGGTAGAACCTGTCCGACTATAATGCTTTCACTTATTAAAATTTAGTTTGATCAAAATTAGTTTCCGTTTACATACACGAGATGTAAGAGTCGAAAATCGCAAAGAAAAGCATAAGGCATGCAGTGTACAAAGATACGAAGGATACGATTCGTCACACGAAGAGAGCATGCGATGGTGCGGGCGATCATTACTCATTTTTACACACAAACGCACTTTATAAACGAATTAACAACTTTGTATATATTAAATAGACTTTAGATGAGGTTTTATCCATTTTTCCGTTTCCCTTTGCGCTGCTGCGCTACTGCCCTTTCTTTGCGCCATATAATCACGTCAGTGAAATTTCAAATTTCATATTAAATTGCAATCATTTATGTTGTTATTTAATGCGAATGCGTTACACAGCAATTATCTGTAGAGCAACATTTGGTTAATTAGAGTTTGTGTGCGCTTTTATTTATTTCAATTACAACATTTCGCCTATAATTTTCCTGATTTCTTAATAATTTACTCCCGAGTACTTTAATTTTATTTTGTTTTTTGTGTTGTTATATGATATAAAGGAAAAAGTCCTACGATTTTTTTTCCATAAAGCTTCTTAAGATATTATTTGATATTAGTTTTGAAACCAAATGTTGACTTCTCTCTTCCCATATATCATCTTCATAAAGTTAGATACTGGTACATATATATATATACATATATATTTTATATATATATATATATATATATGTATATATATATATATATAATAGTTTAGTTGAAAAGTTCTCGCTGCATTATTATGATTATGATTGTAATCTCAAATTATTATATTTTAATATGCTAACAGCATATATATGTATATAGGCAATAAGTAAAACGAAATTTTATTAAATAACAATTTTTATATGTATTTCATATGCAATATAATTCACAACAAGTAACATATAATATATAAAAGAAATTTCCCGCTTCTCTAACAAACCTCCCTTTTTATTATTAATATATTTAAAGAGTTTTAGGTTTATTTTTCGTGAATTTTGCTTCTTTTCATTTAAGATTCAAAGATTGTCAAGTTTATATATCTAAGTATGCAGCTTTGTGTATATATATATATATGTATGTGTGTATTTATGTGTATATATATGTGTGTGTGTGTATGCGTATGTGTATGCGTAGGTGTAAATTGCTTATTTTTAGAATGAAGGGAATTTTATGAAAAATTCAATATTCATCACTTGATCAAATCATCTTAATTGTAACAACATACGTACATACTCTCAATCACTTTTAGTTGAATTGCAAACAGGACTCTGCCAAGAAGAAAGGACGTGTATATGTTAAATAAAGAAGGATAAAATATATGTACATATATTTTTAACTAGCGTTCAATTAGATTCAGCTGTCGGTCCGCCCGTTTGCCGTTTGGTATCAGAAAGTGCATGAACGTAAAGCCTATCGAGAGAAAACTAAAATTCGCTGTACGAAAATGCTGCTGAGCAATTCACATTTTGAGTTGATGGTACTCGAAAGCATGTGAGTGTTTGCTCGATATCGAAAGGAAAATAAAGCAAAGCATGGTTATGAAACCAATCATATTTGACAAAATTGAAAGTATTGGAAAACAAAACAAAAAAATCAAATAATTATTTGCGATGGTTTCATCTGTTGGTATTATAAAATTTGAAAAGGGCTAAATGAGTTAACCAAAAGATTGATGTGAACGATAGAAAGCGAAACAATATAGGATTACTACGCACTGAGTAAGCGCTTTGGAAATGCAAAAGACACTAAGTAAGCACTTGGGAAATGCAAACTTCGTAATCGGTTCGATCAACATACCCAGTCGGGGGAGAGCGACTACAATTCAGGTTAAAAAAAAGACAACAATTGCAACTGCAGATTACAATTCTGCGGTGTCAACACCAAAAGCCAATTCTCATCATAAAGCGACGGTCGTTGGAAATATCAGGCGAAAAACATAAAATGGATAAGGAAAAAACCAAACACAGAGAGGGAGGGAGATACACCATAAATATGAATGTTATAAAACTGAAATTAGCTATTAAGAAGAAAAAATTTGTCAATCTAAATAAACAATTTATTAAACTTTACTTAGTCTGATTTCTAATTCTTTCATCCATTTCTTTTCCAAATTTTATATTTGGCTTGAATATTCATTTATTTTTCTCCCACTTCTTTAGACGCTTTTGTTACGCGCACACCACCCCAAATATTCCCCTCCGAATATGATGATCGCGATTCCAAACCCAATAAGAAAGTCATCGAGGACCATCAAACCAAAAGGCGATTATATCGTTTTTACACTCATCAACCATGGATGAGGTGTATATTCACAAACCCACAAAATATATATATTCTTAAGAAACATCACATTCTGAATCGATTTAAGTATGTCCGTCTGTCCATTACATAAGTTACAATGTACACGCCATATAAATTTCCACTTTTATTCTGAAAGTGGAAAAAAGCCAGCCGCGCCCACTTAACATTATAGAATATGAAAATGTAGTTCTTTTCCTCTTTTTTTAGGATCACGGTGAAGGGGCAAAAAGGATTCGGTCACGATTGAATATAATTTTTTTACTTCTTGTCTTTCCTATTATACTGCAACTCGATAACGAGAAGCATAAATCGGCCCATGATTTTAACACATTGTCTTAGTCAAGCATAAGACCATAAATTAATTTAGAAAAGTGTTTTGAAATTAATACGATTATATATTTCAGGGCTGCCTAAAAGATGAATGCAGCAATGCTTCAGTTCAACGCTCACTTAACTGAGATATCTTCAACTGATGAAATCGCTTGCAATTTTCAAGTCATCTCTTTGAGGTGATCAGAGTATGAGAGTCTCTCCCACCTCCCCCACACGTATTTAACTTTTTAATTTGTTCTTCTTTTGTCTTATTGTACTATGCATTTGTTGCTTAACTTTTCTTTTTTTTTTTTTTTGTTTACAAAGGCAATGTTAAAGAACTTAAGTGTGGACTTGCATTGAAAGTGAATAATTTTGCTTTTACAGCGTATTTCTGGGTAAACAGACAACGGCATTATGCTGCAAATTGACAAGCAACGATCAGATACTAAATAGAATGCCAATGCTGGGGACATCATCAACAAGATCATGATGTATATATATTGGGCGAGATATTTCGATTTATATACATAGTCATCAAATAGCGAAGATATGTCCTTTTCCCCGATCAATCCTTATACAGTCTTTCATGCAAACCAATATGGAAGATTATTGAAACGGTACATGTGCGCGCGGGGGACTGTGTATGTGTGTGTTTGGCTGTATCTGTAATAAGAAGAATTAGTTGAACGTTTGTTTTGACTTGCATTTAATTTAGATCACTAAAGGCGAGCTCCACTTTACATGTATTTAGTGTAAAATATTTTTTTAATTGCATAGAGAGCGTTATTTACATTTTACTTTTCTTTTTTTTTTTTTAAATACTTTATAAAGTGTTTAAATTTTACTTTGGGGTAATAAAGATGAAAATTTTTGTTTATCTGCAAAAGCAACATTTGTCGAATATGTTTTTACTACAAAATATTATTTTATTCTACGTTTTATTATGTTTTTATACCCGTCCATTTGACTGTAGAGCAAATTGAGAGACTATTGTATGTAATGTGGTTGTTAAATACCGTTTACTAAACAGTAAACATTTCTCCCGAACTGATTATTGCGACCGTAAGAAATTTGAAAGCGTTTAGAGGATACATATGGATCGTCAACCTTAATCGTCTTTTCAAAGAAAGTGGAAAAAGTCACTCAGCTCCTTTTATTACTAGCTATTATAGGAAAAAAAAGCAAAGATATTTAAAGCTTGCGTTAACAATGAAGTAAGCGCTTCAAAATATCAGAGCTCGCACCGGGGAAACTGGCACATAAAAACAAATGCAAACATTAAGTTATCTGCGATCTATTTCCTCCTTGAAAAGTATATAAATAAGTCTCGGCCCTGTTTTCGATTTGTGGATTTGCATTTCATTCACTCTTTCAAACTGTTTGATGATTTGCATGGTACTCTCAAAGGTGCTTAAAAGGCTTTACGCTTCGGCCTTATTTTTACAATGAACCCATACACAGAAGGAATGCCTATGGAGAAAGCTTTACCAACTTATCAGGAAAATATATATATATATATATATATATATATATATGTAGATATAGATGTATGCAAATAATGGGTTTCTTATGCCTACCATTGGATGCTGAGCGATAGACTGTTTCTATGCCCATCACTGAAGGATGACGGGTATATATATTTTGCCAATACGTTTGCAACGCCTATAGGGAAGCATCCGACCGATTTAGGCATTTCCCTCTGTCCGTCTGTCCAACGGTGTAATGGCTGTTGTAAACATTCTTCTGACCGCAAAGATGAAGCTACCGATTTCAGAAATATTGGAAGCTTTTATACACATGCTTGTATTGAAAATGATTCAAACCAATCGAAAGACACGCCAAACAGTCCTGCGTAAACTGAGAACACCTTTGTACGATGCTGTAGAGTATGTACAAAAGTGGGGAACATCGACCACGTCTATCCAATACTACAGTGTATTCAAATTTAATTTTTTTTTTAATATCTTCCCAAGTCGCAGAAGCATGCTTCAAAATCTTAATAAAGCATACAAAAGCTTAGCCAGTTTCAGCTTACAAATGCATCGAAGCAATCTCCGCCTGTTAGTCTACCCAACTAAGAGCCAACTCAGGGATCATTCAGGGATATAAATCACTAAACGGGCAGACAATTTAGGGAGTTGTATGAATTTGCCTGTGGTAGGTAAGAAAATTATATTCAATTGTAGGTGAATTTTCTGTGCCTGCCAACTTTGTCTTAGAAGAAAACTCAAGGGAAATGGCGTTTAGATACTTCAGACAGTATGGTTGGCTCTTCGACAATTTTTCCCATTGTTGCACAATTACTTTAATCCAATATGTAGGATATACGCGAAAGTGTGTGTCCTTGTATTTGATGCAGTGTAAGATTGATAAGTAAAAAACCCTTTGGTTTTTCTATTGAGAAGAACGCTGTTCTCAGCTTATTTGTGAAACCGCTAGCCTCACTTTCGCAACCAAAACAATTCTACGCAGACGTATGGACGGACATGTTTGAAAAGATTCAGTATCAGTATTTATATATATATATATATATATATATATATATATATATATATATGTATGTATGCTTTATAAAGGAGAGAAAGTTTTCCGTTGCGTTGAAAAACTTTATTTTAGATAAACATGGAAAGGTGTGTGATGGTCTTCTGCTCACTCTTTCTTCCGATCACTATTGGAATTCTCAGAGCCCCAAAATTTAATAGAGGACAATAAAATCCTCGAATTTGAAAGATGAGCATGGAACGCAATAGATAATAGATAAAGAAACTTGATATGGTCTTATCCCAACTCTACTAGAATTTATTAGAATGAGGAGGAGAAAGAAAGAATTTTTCCCGGTCAGCTGGCACGTGCTCATAGTTCGCGAAATTCGCCTGAAATATTGGGTTTAGAAGATTAGTTCGCAGACGATTCGAATTCTCTTAATTGTTTATAGACTTAAGTTATATATGAATGAATGAATTCTCATAAATCATTTTATAAATGGAAATTTGATCTGTTAGGTGGAAGGAAGCATCCTAGCATTCGATATTCAATCTAATCTGCTTAATATTCTGCTAGTTATGGGTATTTAATATTCTGCTTACGCCAAATTTAATTTTTTTCCTTAATACTTCAAAGAATTTTCTTACTTTTGTAATTTATTGTATTTTTTTTGGTGTTTTTGTCAATATATTTGTGTTAAGATGTTTAAAATATTTCATTTACACGATATATGAATAAATGTGTAAAAAAGCTGGAATAATGTAATAATGTAAGGAAACGTACCTAAACTCAAACCAGCTGCTCAAACCAATGCCAGTGGCACGTCTGATAAAATTCACATTTATGAGATCAATTTAATTTTGCATAATATTTCAGAAATATTCATTCTCGACATCTTCTAGAAATGAAACGAGGCGTTCTTGTTTGCAAGTGACGATAGCTTTTCAGGCTTGAATGGAAAGAACTCTGTGTTCGTTCTAATTTTAAGAGAATTTTGCATTTTTTTTTTTTCTTTTTACCCATTAATTTAAGTTAAATTTTTCTTGAGCCTAAGATGAAAACCTTTTATTTAATTTTCCAAAAAGTTCTCCTACCTCCTACAACATTTATCGCATCAAATTTTCATTCTTCTTATCATTCTTCATATTTTCATATCTTTCTCGTTATAGAACGATTGACTAAACGTAACAGATCTCTTTCTTCCGGGCCTCTTAAAAGGGGAACATTGCTTTTAAAATTAGAAAAAGAACAGATATTGCTTTGACGTCCGCATGGGGATAGTTTGTTGCCTCTAAAGAAAAACGACAAATTTTCCTTTTACAAATGCGCGGCATTTTTCCCAATGAGTGGGAAATATCCTGTTCGTCTAAGTTGTACTTACCTACCTTTAGACTGCGAATATAAAATGTGCTGCGAAAATGATTTTTCCCCATGATCCTGTCTATGTCTGGAAAATCTCGTAACACTTTTAGTGAATCACTTTCCACTAACCTGTGATGTGTGCTCTACTTTTTGGTTAAAAACGACTTTTCTCTTAAAGGTTCAACACGCAATGAAATTACTCGCGACTTACGTACAGAGAGTGTTGATCAGAGTCTTGAGTCAGAAATCGTGACTGCCAATCGTGACACTAGTACTAACAAAGTTGTACATTAAGATAGGAAGCCTGAAAAAATGAATGTGTAGTGTGCTTATGAATACGTTCACAGAAAGGAACTTTGAAAAAAGATCTGTACATTTTTTTTCATTTTTATCGATAAGATTTAAGTCCGTAGAGATATTTTCGAAAAAATGTAATCTAGACGTTCGCCAGGACTTAGAAGACTGCTGCTGAACAACGCATTCGCAGTCCGCATCCGCATCCGCTTTGGCAGAAATAAATACATATCAACGGTACGTAAAAATTCAATTTCATATCAGTAAAAGTCATCATCAAGATTTTCTGGAACATTGCGAGTATTGTTTTCACATTATTTGCGTTACACGATAGTTGTAGAGTGTTGACGTGACAAAGAAAATTAACGCTCATATAACTAAAAGCCTTGGATTCGATTTGTCCATTTTGTATCATTTGTAATAACTATTGATGCGAAGGAGTTTTCGTTTCCTCCGCGCTTCTAGTAGTAACATATTCATGGTAAGCTCATCTACGCCACACTTGAATGCATTACGTATTTTATGTAAACATTATATAAATTGTTATTATGAAACCTAGAGGTAATAGTATGATCTTAAGAAATCGAATACATTAAGAGCGGAAATGATTAATAATCGCGCAAAATGAGTGCTAAAATGTCGTTTCCCATAATAAATGATTTAATATTTAAAATTAATTTCATATATTCTATAAAATTAATAATGGTCCTGCTTAAGTTAACTGAATGAGCCTTTAATAAATTATTGTGTTTGCTTGGTGTACGTGTTGTGTTAATGCCGAAATCGTTGTTGTTCTTGTTGCCGGAAATTTGCTTTCGAAGCGTAATCGGTCAAGGAGAATTATCGGAATCGGAACCACCATATGAATGCATAGGAAACAGTGGATACCAGCCACCAATGTGTTGAGCGATATTCACCTTGTCCAAGTTGACCTCAGTGCCGCCTAAACCCTGATTGTGCTCAAAGCCTACACAACGTTGCCAGAGCATAATGACTATGTTGCGGCCAAACACATCGGAGCTCTAAAATTTTAATTGCAATACTTAAATTTAATTGGAATACTTGAGATATATATATATATATATACATATATGTATGTATTTATGAATACTTATATACAAGCGTATAGTGTACGGCTTATCTTTACAATTAGTTGCAAATTGTTCACAGATATTTTCGTAACTTCGCTTTGCTATTACAAGGAAACCAACAAAGGCTAAGTGACAAAAAATGCATTCTACGTATGTGCAAAGAATTCAAATGAAAATAACTTTCAATGCATTCCATACATACCTGGTATTTAATGGTTTGTTTGTAAATAGGCTCTGCTGCATGGCGCACCACACGCGTTTTCTTTTTGTGACGTAGGCGATCGCCATCCTTTATGTAACATTTTACATATGTATCTGGGGGTGTTTCACAATCAACAGCCACAATATTTCGAGCGCAGACAACCTGCATTTAATATGTAAAAAAATTATATTTTTCTTTACGCTTTAACTTTTTTAACGATTACCGCTCATTTATATGTAAAAATTGTGTGTCATTTGGATTGTTTGGACCACTGATACACTGTTCATTAAGATGACTCTTGGGAAAACTTTCGATCAAAAATGTGGATCATTATTTGCTACAAGTTGTAGGTGAAGGCCTGACGCCCACTTTTCTGGTGCGTTGAATTTTAAGGATCAACTATGTTAATTACAGGAGGTCACTTGTGTATGTCAATTCCCATAGCCGCGAGTTTTCCAAAAATAAAAAAAAGATGGACGTAAGGACGGACGGATAGAAGCGTAGAAGGCCAGGCCGCATTAAAGCAAGCTCACTTAGTCCGAAATAGACCAGTTGTGCTAGTACTGTCTTGACGGTGTAACGGCAAACCTTTGCTAAGGAGAGGTCACATCCCACACTTTATTATACTCATTATCGAATAATGAGGGACATAGTCAGTTTGCATCGCCCAGAAAGCAGCATCAGAGACGCCACAAAGCATATATAGTCTTGATTGGCATCAAATTCTGAATCGATTTAGGCACTTCGGTCTGTCCGTCTGGAAGGTACCGACTTCAAATGTTGCACAAACACTGGAAACTCATGCACGCGGGCTTGTATTGAAACTGGATCAAATCGTTCGAAACACACGCCTACAGTCCTTCGTAAACTGAGAATACCTCTGTTCTTGAAAAGGTATAAAAAATGATATTTTGGTTCATTACTCATAAACTACAGCAGCTAAATCTACAAAATTTGGAACGTATAGTCTGTGGGCGATAGTGTAGTACGTGTATAATAGGTGAAAACATCGACCAGGCGTCCAATATTATACTGCATCAAAATTCAATTTTTTTTTCAATACCTTTATAACGCACAGAAGCAAGCCTCGAAATCCCCAAAAAGTATACGAATTCTTGGCCAGTATCAAATTTAGAATACTCCTAAACATGTCCGCCTGTGTGTCTATCCATCTGTCCGTCTGCGGAACTATATAGGGTCTGCGGTGAAGTTCTAAAATACCCCAAACAAGTCAAAGAACACACCTACAACGCCCACACGTTTATGCGACCAAGACTGAGAACACCTTTGGCTTTTGTGTCTTTACCTCGTTGCTCACAAACTGCAACGGACACGTGATATAAATTTCCACAAAATTATTGGACAAAATTTGGGAAAATCAGTTACGCTCACCCAATATTAAATCTTTTCAATCTGTTGAATGCGTCGGTCGCGACCAAATATGATTTTCTTATTTGCTTCCTCCCATCAACTCCTTTCACACGTAGATGAATTATCTTAGAATTTTACCTTGATCAAGAATGTACGCCTTATGAGACATTAAGTAAATAATGCTGGGTGCTGCAAAAGGACGGCCATGCGCAGTACATTGAATTTTTGTAGTCTCTTGTAGTAAAACAAGAATAGTTGTGTATATATATATAAAGATGTTTCTATCTAAACTTATACGATATTTAGTGAATTTTAAAAAGTGAGAATCTTCTGACATTTCTAAGTTTTAATCGAATTCAGCAGATTTTTGATCAAACTTGCTCTTCTTGCTCTGGAGATGGCTTGCAAGACATGTTTTTCGTCACACATTCACGCACAGACAGACGTAGAGAAAAAACATAATTTACGATGACCGCGAATGTCTTAAAGTTACTCAATGAAAATGAACATTTTTTTTTATTAGTTAAAAACATATTTAAGAGTCTGCTGCGTAGGCAAGTGGGTAAGTCGATGCTCGGGGAATCAAGTCTCAGTGCGCTTGGACAATATTTCGTCGCAACTTAGAGTGCATAACCAACAAAGGCACTACCGACTACATTATTTTTACGCGATCGGGCATACACCCGCTAGGCTGCGGTCACTCCCTGTCTCTCTCCCCTTCCTCACTTGTTTCTGCCCATTATACCCGTTATACGTATAGGGCACATCCTCTAAGTGATAGGTTACGTTTAACAAAAAGAAACTCAATTTTTTTTCTCAATTTATTTCAGTTTACGTCTATGAAAAAAAGGGTATATATGGATACAGACATACATACATATGGATAAATGCACACACATATGTATTTACCTCGACTTCCACCGTGCCCTTGATTTTAACGAAACCCATTTTAAGTTCGCCATGACGTGCACTTGTTAAACGATAACCTTTGGGATGTATTTGGCCTGGACCCAATTGTAAGCCGTAATCAGTTGACATACCAGTGATTACATTTGATGTTGTCGATAAGCTGCCACTTGAATCTGATAGAGAACTTAAATTTTTTGCGCTAGCATGATAACTTGGTTTGCGAGTTGCATTTGGACTTTCAGTTGTTGCACTTAAATTCATCATACTGTTCTTGCGGATTGGATTAGGGGAGTCATGCGTAATGGTGGCCGTTCTTGCTCCTACATAAATACTGGGTTTCCTCTGACGCGATCCTGGACTTTCGGTAGAGTTTAATATGAATACACTATCTTTACGCGGCTGATTTTCATTGGTCCCCAAATTAAATATACTACCCTTGCGCATATTATGCGGGATCTCTGGCTGTTGTAAACCGCGATAATATTGCCGCTCCTGTACTCCTTGAGAAACATTTGTAGCCGAAGATGCCTGCTTTAGCATAGAGAGAGCTTGTTTAACCGTTTGTGGTGGCAAATTGGTACCGCTTCCTCTCCACTTCGGTGCGAAGCGTTTTTCTTCATCATCTGATGGGGGACTTGTTGCGTTATTTCCTAAGCCTACGGGTAATTGCTTTTGTGCCAAATCGAATATTGAATTTTTGCGACTGCTTGGATTGCTAGGTATGCCAACACGACTGTGTCCTGTGTTTTTTTTTTTCCATTAAAAAAAAAAAAAAGTTAAAAATCAAACGTATAAATAGTTAAATTTTCAAAGTCAAAACTTACAAATTCCCAAACAAATTGGTGAAGAAATGTTAACGTTTTACAAGACAATAACAAAACACAATGAACGACAACAAAAATATTATGCAGCAAATATACATTAACGAAACTATTTAAGGCCATAACAATTAAAGGCAATATGAAAGCAAGAGGTTTTAAAGCCATCTATTTCACTTACCCAATTATTTAACTGATTGTTAACACAAATGTTCCGGACGTACGTACGTCTTCTTTTGAGAAATAATAATTACCTTTTATACCTTATAATGTTTAAGATACTCATAAAAAAAAAAAAAAAGAAATTGTTAATCGACAACGTTTCATATATGTATTTATGCTACCCGTGGCATTTTGCAGATAATCGCAATTCAATTAATCGGTCACAACAACTACAAATTGATCGGGTTTTATCTCTGTTGCTGGCTTTCCGAAATCACTTGAATTTGATTTTCTTCTTCCCCGTCGCTGCTCCTTCGTGTCTAATGGTACTCTAAACTGGATATTATGAGCATTTCCCACATGCATGTATGTAAAGTAATTTGGCGGTTAACCAAAGATAGAAAGCAGTCTACGGTAAAATGTTTTTAATTAAAGTAAAGTAAAAAAATAATATGAAAACATTTGCATTCCGTAACCACATATATACTAGCATAACACACACGTCTATGTTCATGGAAAGAAGTGACTTTACATCGCGCAATGAGGCACAATCTGGTGTCTTTCTCATAAAGACGCCATAAAGTGAATTTTGAACCAGCATTCGAGTTACGATGTCATTTATAATAACAATATGTTCAACAATGGATGGAACTGGAGCTTTTCCTTTTAATCATATAAATTATTTGTTTTTCCTTTGCCCTTTGCTTCGTGTCCCTCTGTGCCTGGTTGGTATGAGAATATTACGAAGAGTCTAAACGAGTTTAATTGTTCACTTAACATACCATGAGCGAAAATTAGATTTGATACAAAAATATGGATAACTTGGAAAGAATATTGTATTGTGTCATGTCTTTTGAAGCAACAAACGAAAAGCAGTCACCATATGCACCACTATGAAAATGTCTTGGCTCGTCTTTATTAAACAAATATTTTGCATTGCCCTTGAGGTTCACTTGAACTTTGAACTTAAATATTTTGATTATTTCACATTGCGTTTCCAAAAAGGTTCTCTTTCACTTGACTTACAACAACAATTAACATTCGAAAAGGAGATGCTTGTGAATTTGCAGCTACGAATCCGGCATCCTATATGGAAACGATCCAATCGAATCGAAAATTCGATATAGAGATACGTTGATGAAATGTGCAGAGCATTTCAGAACCATTTCAGTCACAACATCACATTTACCAATTTCGTTACGAGTCACGGTGTGGGTCACCGTTTATCGTTTACGCCCAAGTGTAATATCTCTGTAAAGCTATTGCCATCAAATTTGTTGAAAACACCAAAATCGATCAAAAGACACGCCTACAGTGCAGCATAAAGCTCTCTAGGGTTTTGCTCATTACATTACTTACTTAACTGCATACACGTATGAAAATTAATTTTTTTTTCTGTTGTGCTATTCTCGTTCAGGCTAATGGTGGTGGATATAAAACATTCCGTCACAGACGAACATAATTTTCTTACAGGTGCTATTTTGGAAGATCGTTTTACTTTTATGTAATTCGTAATCAAGAGATATGTGGCCTGTGTATAGTGTTTTGTGTTTGTTTGAACTTTGTTTGAATAAATAAATGAATTTAAATTATAAACAACTACGTCGCTAATACGATACGATACGGGATTCCTTTCTGATTATGAGCATCATTTCATGAGCATTTTCTTTAGGACGCAAAACTAATCGGTGGCACATGCACCGAACACTCGACAAACCCTATCATATGCACAAACTGGATCAACAAATACACTTTTTCTCGTCTTTTGAATGCGATTTGAATTACGTACATAGTGGACTCGGTGTTCGGAGTGTTTGAATCTACGCAATATTGTAGGTGCTTGAATGAAAGAATCGGTACTAAATACATTAATCAAAATATTTTCCATGATGTTCTACAAAGTTTTCCCATCTTTGTGGCAATATGTTGACACCGTGTCGCATGAACGATATTGCTTTGGCAGCACATGTCCACCAGGCCTTGCTGCCATCAATCTGAACAAAGAGTAATCAGAAGGCTCTGTGTCTCGTGTGCACGCTGGGTGCGACAGAGCTTCCCATTCGAGCTGCAAATGTGTGTGCTTGACAAGTCTTGCAACGTATGGCCGAGCGTTAGCAAGCAAGAGTGTGACTTTGCGTCTCTTAGCCGCTATTGCTGGTCTTTTTTGCAACAATGCAGCATCGATAGACATCCGCAGTAACTGTTTCAGCAGAACGTGATAGACTACATTTTGCTGGTCGCACCACATGCACAGCCAAACATGGTTGCCATGAATATTCCGCTTCGGTGTCGATGTGGATGTGGATGGCTCTTCTGCATTAAATCATGCCTTTTTGAGTTTAGGATTATCGTAGTGGATCCACTTTCCATCGCCAGACACAGTACCTCAACCTCAGAAAATCATTCCAACAACTTTAGTCAATTCGCATGGTAGCCATTTGCACTCCGTTTGAATTTCTCACTATGTGCCACATGTTTGTCTATTTGCGCCAACATATGGAAGAAGAGAAGAGGCGAGGAAGGCCTTGCTATTCGCAAGAATAGCAGATGGACATGGCCTTCCTTTCGAGTATTTGCATGCGCCATGTTAGGCAAAATTTTTCGATATGTATTCCTGGATGTTACAAGTCATAGAGCAAATTTAGTATACTTTCATTCTTCGTTTGGCTCGGTTAACACAGTGATGCTCATTTTAAAACCAGTGAGGTCTAGTGCCAAAAACACACATCTTTTTTTTTTTTTTTTTACTTTATAATATTAAGAATATAGGACTGCTATAGACGTCGTGTGCACACGCGTCTAGAAGCACACGCAATGAACGTCTGTAGACGTCATTTACGTCAACGGCTTAAACGAAAATAATAAATTCAATTGTAACAATGCAGAAATTCAAGGCGACAAACAGAAAACAAAAACAATGAAACACAACATCAGTTAATAGGAAGCGAACATATTTAACGATATTCTTATATTTTTCAACAACATTGTGTTAAAGGCAAAAGCAACTGGCAGGCAAAGAAAGCAAACAAAATGAAGCGAGACAGCAAGCAGGCAATCTTACCATGAAACATTCTTTTCATTATTTTTGCATACAGTTTAATAATTGCTTGTGATTTTAGACTATTAATTATTTAATAACGATCCATGGTTCTATTATTGAAGTTGTATGTGATTTATAGAAGTTTTTTTTTTTCGCATTACATGGCACATGGCAGGAGGCTAGTGAATTTTCGATTTTCGATTTTCTTTTGTATTCTTTTACAGAGAGAGAAGATGCAAAATATAAATGGAATTTTGTTTTGTTGAATTTGTTCATAGAGGATAATCTTTCTTCGCTACAATTCGATGTAAGAATGTTCGGTGATGGTGGTGTTCGTGATGATGGTGGTGTTGGTGGTTGTATACGCAATTGTGTTTAAATATTAAAAAGTGCATAAATTCAATAGTATTGTATTTGTGGTAGTGGATATCGTTGGTTAGCAGGCCGTGTGTAGGAATTGTCAAGACTTTGATAATTTGACACCAACATCGATGCTAATTGGAGGAGAAATAAAATGTAATTAAAATTAAGTGAGCAAAATTAGAAAGAGATAAAAAAAAAAAAAAAACAAATAACAAAAAGTAGACAGAGATAACAAGAAAGAAAGAAAGAAAGAAAGAACGAACGAAACAAAGTCAGAGATGAAGGAAGAGAAAGAGAGAGAAAGGCGATCGAAGTTAGAATATTAAGTTTAATAATACAAAGAGAGAAAACATTCAATTTTATATTTTGCAGTAGCCATAAAGTGAGTTGCAGCGGTTTTCAGTCAAGCTACAAAATGCATTTGTTTTGAAAGCCTCTTTCGGAGACGGTTTACAATGATAGAATATTGTGCAAAAGCTTTATAGCGTTCCTTGCTGACTTGAAGAGTAGTAAACAAAAGATATCCGCACTTACGTCTGGAGCCCATGCGTGAAATAGTTGTCTCCGTACCCAAACTCATCGCACGACCCAACTCGCCTCTAACTGCTTTTAGAGATTTTAAAATTTCATCGGGATCTTTGCGAGCTACCGAGGAACGACGACGGCCCACTAAGTAAGTGGAGGATGGTGGAATCATATCCTCTTCACGATTTTTTTCGGCATCTTGGAACGATGAACGCCTAGAGCCCGGTAGCGAACGTGAGAAATCTTTGCTTAGTTGATAGACTTCAATTTCCATGGTTTCTGATTGAGATGAGCCACGCCGCGAACCCGCGATCCAGGCATGATCTGGATGCAGCAAAGACGCGCTCTCACCAATCGAGCCTACATCGTCCGATATGGATCGCTGTATATTGTAGTCTCGCCTTAGCAAACGTGAAACATCGCCTCCGGGACAGCCAGCGGCCAATGAGCCACGTGGTGATACACTGGGGGACTTGGACATGCTGATGCCACGCAGGCCTTTCGGGTCTTCTAATCGACACCACAATGCTCGATCGTCAAGAAAGGCCTGTTGTAATTCAATATTGCATTCACCCAGAAATATTGATTCTGTGTGAGGTACTAAATCCCACAGCTGCACATCTATATAGCGATCCATGAGGCTATCGGCTTTCACGTGAGCGAATGTCAGAGTTGCATTCCAAATCGGATTTTGTGTAGGCGGACTGACTTCAGTTTGTTGCACCGAACCGTCGCCGCTACGTTAATAAACGAAATAATTAAATGAATAAATTTCAACAAATAAAAATAAATAAAAAATTTAAATAATAATAATAATAAATAAATAATAATATTTTCTTATTGATTAAATAATATTTTTCTTCAAAATTTACCATTTGGGCAAAATGCGTACTTTAGCGTAGGCTTCTGGCATATTGCCGTGACCGTAGGCCTCGTCACGTAATGCCAAATCATCGGCTGCCATCAGAGAGACCACCAGCTCGCAACGTTCTGCGTGATACCAAACTTGTATTTGTACACGCCCACTTACTTGTTTTTCGCGAGCAATTTGTTCCTACATTTAAGCCGCCATCGCAATCATTGCGTTTTGTTTTTGAGGCACATGCATATTATAAATAGAATGGGAATAGCATTTTAGTAAATGGTAATATTAACAAAATTATTATTTCACATCTATGCACATAACGTACATGTCAGCCATCTTATTTGAAATGATCATAAAGTGCGATATTATAGTGTCAGCCTTAAATGACGACTGCACTACGCACGCTTTACGACATGTAATTCAGTCTGAATTTGATTTGATTTGAAGCGGATTTCAAACTTTCAAATTTTAAAATGTAAGTGCGTACGTAGTAACCCTTTAACATTTCGATTTTGAAAAACATGAATTTAATTTAATCAAGCGAATCCGCGTTAAAGTCGAGTTGTGGCAAATATTTTGCGTGCGCTTAATAAAAAGGATTACTGCGCATTACTTTACCGTTATTACATAATGTTAAAGGATTATCTTAAATGCATATATATATATACAAAAAAAGTAAAGTTTTCGACTTTTTTTTTCGTTTCGTATCGTTTTTGTTTTTGTTTTTGTTTGCTTTTTTGTATTATTCTAAAAGTTTACTTTTACTTTTTTTTTTTTTTTTTTTTTTTTTTTTTTTTTTTTTTTTTTTTTTTTTTTTTTTTTTTT